>CM021731.1:25627879-25642191 GCA_011075105.1 Heteronetta atricapilla
CAATTTCATATAGCATCACTATAAATACTAAGTCAAATAAAAATTATGCATTATGTGTTTTTCTTAAAGGTCAATATGATTGCTGAGCACAGTGGTATTTTGAGTTAATTTTGCTACCAACTGTTTATCACCTTTTCCTCTTTCTGGTGTACTTCAGCAAGTTCTCTGTCCTTCCCATCATATGTTCTTGCACCAAAGCCAGACAGGAGGTGTACTTGGCAATTAGATGATCCATATGCCAAAATGTGGAATGCTTTTTTTTTTTTTAAAGCAATGGACTATGTCTAGCTACCTGAAGCTCTAATTTTCATTGCTGATCAAATGTTTTGCCTGACTAAGCTAAGCAGCTGACTACATGCTCAGTATTGGGTCTGTTTCCTAATTGTTGTCTCTTCTGTTAATGTTTTAAAAAGATATACCTTTTGCTTTTGAGAAATTTTATTTTCTTCTGTATTTTGCAAATAATTTTTCTAGTCCCTAATGAGATATACAGGTTGATCAAAGGCTTGTAATCACATGTAATTCAAAGCACACACTGGCCAAATAGTATTCACAGAGTATTAATCAGAAATTAGAAATAAACTGAAGCCTCCCTGCCACATAAAGGCAGCTAATTTTTACTGGCTGCTATTCAGCAAATGACGGGATTATATTACTCTTGACAGAGAGCCTGTCCATCTGGCCACATTCATGCCTGCTGCCTAATGAGTCCTTTGACAGGAGTTTTGATTTTCTCATAGTTACTGAGAGGAAGGTGTACGTCACCATTTAGAGTGGTGTCCCTGGTGTCCCAGTAGTCCATAACTGCTGGGAATTTGGTTATTACTGGCTCCTCTATGAGAGACAAAACTAAACCAAGCCAAAACAAAACAAAATCATTAAATTTTGTTTTGCTTGTTATTATCTTCATTCTCTTACCATCCCAAGGATTCAGCTAACTTATTTTATAGAAAATATATACTAGTAAAGAACTAGCTGTTCTTTAGGTAACTCAAAAACTAATATAAAACAACTTTTTTTTATTGATCATATATTTGAAAGCTCAAATTTATATGTTAATTTATAAGGAGAAATCGTGAATTATGCAGGTAATATGAAATGTGCATTAAAATTATTGCAATGTGCAATGTTTAGGACTTAGTGCAGAAAAAAAAACAACAAAAAAACCTTCCTGGTAAGAATGACATTTGTCATGATCATAATTCTTCCTTTTTAGTGAACCTGGATGCTTCTTTCCAAGTAATAGGCATTTTTCTTTACATACTATCTTGAAGTATGTATTTATATTTCCTCTACTCTGTTATAAGCATTGAGTCAATACCAGATGCCTATAATGCATAATCATAATTGAGCTTATGCATCCACTTGATCATATGTAGAGATCATCTGTGACTCAGACTTCTAAGAGTGTTTGTTCAGTTTTTGAAAATCTATGTTTTCTTTAAGACAAATAAAATGAGCAAAGAAACAAGAGTCTTCCCCTGTCATTGTCTTCCAGTAACTCATCCAGTCAGTATTTCTCCTAGGCTCAATTCAGAACCAGAAATGATAGATACATAATTCATGAAAAGTGTGGCATCTCTAATATTAATCCAACTGCTCTCTACCCCAAAATTGCACAATATTTTTTTCCGGATATATATACAACACTACTCAACTTGGCTGCAATGAAGAGCTCTCCTCTTACATGTATGAAGGCTAAGGTTCTTCTATTTGTCTTGAAAGACTTCTTATTAATCAGCCAGACAAATTGACAGGATGCCTTGGAAACAACAATAGCTTTCCATCCTTTCCACATCACTGTGGAAGTTGCTGTGGATGTGCTTATTTCTCTGAAGTCCTAGTTCAGTTGTCCATACACAGGGACAAGTAGCAGAATTCATATAATTAAGAAAATAATATAGTCCAGATCTTACAGCAAACACTATCAGCTACCACCAAAGCATAAAAATAACAAGCACATCTCAACAATATTGAAAGTATTTACAACTTGCAATTTACAAATGACCTCCTCTTGTGGAAACTCAAGCAAACACTATACCGTGATCAGATGAGGGGAGGCAGTGATTTCAGTAACACTTCTCAGTAGTCCACACATAGATCTAAGAGACCACAGAACCTCAGGAATTTTTCTCATCTATCCTCTTCCTTAAAGTTGCCTAAAGAAAGGCACCCTAATCATTGCTGACATTGTACATCTCTGCTCTCATTAAAAGCTTCCTGAAATACATTCTCAGGTTAGCTAGTTTCCTGATTATGTATCCTCTCCTTTGCAAAACTTAGCTTGTTTGCAAAACTTAGCTTGTGCAGAACTCAAATCTCCCCAGGTGCTCTTTAAGCTTTTTACCACATGTTCTTACCCATAAACAAATAGAAAAATCTCATTTGTTTTTCATATATTTAGTGTCCAAAGTTGCACGTATCTGGCCTCTCCAGATTAAATACCTCTTTTCTATTTTCTCTTCTCTAGAACTTTTTGTTGTTTCTGCTTTTCAGCAAAACATGTAAAAGTACTATCTTGCTAAAAGTCTTATGCTACCATCTGAAAGAATATCTCTGTAGGCTTCTTTTTTTTTTTTGCTGATTTTAATTAGAAATATTTCAACTTCTGCCTCCAGTTAGAATGTCTTAGCTTAGTTTTGTTAAATTTCTTTCTACTTGTCCTCTTCTTATCTTCTAAAGTGTATGCCTATCTTTATACTGCTATTAATAGTAATGCATGTAATTGTTCTATTATAAACATTACCCAGATGACAGCTGTAATATGCTGAAAGTTATTCTAAATCTGTACTTAGACCACAGATCCTTTTCAAAGTAGCTGTTGCAGTAAAGAAAATTATCTGACTGTTTAAATTAGGAAACACAAAGAGAGGCATAAAGCTTGATTTATTTAAAAACTGAGAACACAACATTTTGATGTTCTGTGATGCTTACTAACATATCAGGGACAAGATAATCTCATCACTGATGAGAATCAGAATTCCCACTAATGGGAATCTTTCTGAGTTATATCAGAATTTTGGCAAACTTTGGCTTAGTAATTTTAAGCGAGGAAGTAAATAAAGACAAGCAGTCATTTATATCATTCTCTTAAGTAAATAGAGATGGATAGATGTATACATTCACTGCCACTGATAATAAAGATCAACAATATTCCCATCTCAAGTGATAAAAATTTGAAGAAAAGTTCTAAGATGAACAATGCATTTACAGCTTTGCAGTTTTAATAAACCCAGAATATTCATTAGTCTAAAAGAAGACCAATGTAAAAATAGCTCAAATTAAAATGGAAACATGAGTCCTATATAACATTTCAACTATTAATCTTTAACATTCTCTCTTAACTTTGCATTTACATCAATTTTTGTCATGGTAGAACGATAGCTTAAATAAAATTTGAAATTCAGAATTATCAAATAGCACCTGAAATGTTTCAAAGCTATCCTCTTAAAATGTAAATGTTCAAGGAATATGCCGGTATGATTGTTTTATAAATGAATTACAGTATTCTTAATATTAACATAAGTAAGTTTAAAAAATATTTCTCATTTTTAAGAACACGATCCCCTAAAACTGAATGCCTGGTTAAAACAAATTATACAATGTTTTTCAAAGTTGTTTTCAAACTGTTATGTCTCCAACTCAAAAGCTCCCTGGGGACTGTAATAGCCTATTCTAAATATCCATGACTCTCACTGCTTAAAATTTACCATCTGTATTGTCTTCTCCAAAAATAAAATGTAAGTTGTATATGCTCTATAGAAATATGAAAAAAAAATCAAGCAATAATTTGATGCTTCAGTGATGATGAATGCAGGATACAAAATCACAGGTAGGCAGCATTAATAGCTTAAATATCTGCAGAGAAGAGTATTTCCAGTACTCAGTCTTATAGAAAAAGTTAAGCCTATTGTGGTGGAGTGAAATGGAAAATAAGTCAAAGACAGGTAATTAAATAATACACTTGTAGCACATATATATATTTACAGTACTTTCTCCTGAGAACTTCCCCAATGAAACCAAAAGGCTTCCATAACAACAAATTTAACTAATCATGTTACATAACTAACCGCTTTGCCAATGAAAACGATAAAAAATTAATACCAAAACAAAAGCCATATTAAGTTTTCTGACTTGAACAGAACAATCAGTTGCCTAAGCTCTTTTATTACTTGGCATAGGTATATTTTGTCATTATATCATGCTTCTTCCCCCCCCCCCTTTTTGATAACAATTTTCCCTTTACTTTATCTGTACTATTCACTTTGACCATGTAATTTTTATATTTTCTAACTTTTTTTTGTATGTATAAAATGTTTAATTATAACAGCTTTACTTGGTTTGCCAATATTTCCACTCCAAGCAGTCATCTGTAAAAGCCATTTGTATGAATGGAAAGAACGGTTTGCTGGTTTACCTCCAGGCTCCAGCCTAAAAAAGAGACATTTTGGATGCCAGAGACAGTTGTGAAGCAATTTGCAGTGGACATCATTCAACGATTCTTCTCTCTGTTATCTGTTACTTTCACCTATTGCCTCATGGCTGTCGGAATCCTCTGACAGTTCAAATAAAAATTTATTCTATGCTTTCAAAGACAGGGTGTTTGTTTATGCTATCTGCCAAAACCAAACCAAACCAAGCAAGCAAACAAACAACTGAAGTAATCTTAGGTTACATTACAACTACAAAATAAAACAAGCCAGATGACGTTTGTGCTGCAGCCAAATGATACAATATGACACACATCCACACACTCAAGCTCTCTTTTCACATGTCCACATTGCTAGGTATATGGTTAATGCTGTGCTTGGCCTTATATGGGGGAGCAGTTGTTTGCATAGCCCAAAGTGGTGCCACGGAGGCTCCTAAATCAGAGCAGATGATAATGGGCACCTGGCACCATTTCATTTGTTACTACACATAGCCTTCCAGATCAAAGACAATCTGCTTCAGTATTCTGCCTACTGAACGGAAGCTTTAGGCATGTGCAGAGCATTACTGTAGTTAGCTCACGTGAGCACAACCAAGGTTGCTAGACAAGTCATAAGGCTTATGCAAGCCCACAACATAAATATGAAGCAGTTCATGGATTTCACAAAGGGCTACTGCAGTCATAAACTGCAAAATACAACTTTCCTCTCATTATCAGCCTAGTCCAAATTCTAGAAGTGAAAGACTTCTCTACTTGTATGTCTGCTGTATAAATACTTCAATTTATGAGTCCCTTCTGCTGACATATCTAACTGAAGATAATACTATATAGAAATGTTACAAAATATTACAGAAATGCTATATAGCATTTGTGAGTAAATATGTAAATAAGTTCTTGTAAACTATGAAGTCAAGTCATGGGAAATCAGTTTTATCATGGAAATTTTAACGGTAAGCATAAGAATGAGACAACAGGCAGATCGTGAACTTCTGACATCATATGCACTTCTGATGATTTTATTTCATATCTGTCATGATAGCTAATAATTGAGTGTCAGGGTAATTGGGAGTAATGGCTTGTGTCAATAATACTTCTCAGACATTCAGGGTTACATTCTCTTGGTATGTACAAAATTTAATTGAGCCATGACTGTAAAAGAAGCTGAATGGTATGTCTGCTGTGCTCTCTGCTACCTTAAAGACCCTATTGCAAAAATATTGTTTTAATATTAATTTGTAAATCATGACTGAAAGTACATAATTCGCTGGTTATTTTTGAGAACTTTTGGTATGTGATTAGTACTAGTGTAACATATACATGGGATTCATTCATTGTTTCAGACCTCTGTTTTGGGGACAACTAAGGCCACAATTCCACTTAAATAATATATAAATATATATATATATATATATATTTTAATACTGAACACATATTTGAATAACTTCCTGATTCATACCCTTAATGTCAAACATGTTATCAGCAAATCCATGCAAGTAATTGTTTTTTCTAACCATCGTAAAATCACTGAACCTTTCTGTTGTTGCCGTCCTTGGAAATATTCAATATAATTGAAGAAAAGTTCCAACATTACTGTTAGAGATAAGGAAGCATTCATGCAATTAAACAAGGCATGGGTAAGACTTCCCTGGAATACTGCATACACTGTTCTGATAGCCTGTATTTAAGAAAGATTAATTAAACTGCAATAGTTGCAGAGAATTGCTGCTAAGATGATCAGGGAAAAGAAGAGCTTATCTTGTAAGAGGAGTCTAAAATAACTTAATGGAGTCCAATAGGGTGTATCATTGCTCTCTATAAATACTTCAGAGGTAGATAAATGCTAAAGAAAGAGAAAGCTATTTAAACTAAAAGACAAGGTTGACACAAGAACAAATGGGTATAAATGTGAAAGCTTAGGCTGGAAATTAGAAGAATGAATGAGGTTCTAGAAGGTCTTACAGAACAAATGCAACTAGTTTAAAAGTGAGACAGGACAAGTTCAGGGACATATTATAAGACATGTTTGTGTAATAACTTGACATGATGGTTAAGAAACTACTCACAGCATCCCATTATGAACACCTGCATCTTCCCCATTAAGAACTGAGTAAAGTGATCTTAATATTATTTTTTGGTTGGTAAAAGATAAAGAACAGTCAACAGTGATTAGTTTGGTAGTTCAAAATGTAACACATTTTAAATCTCAGATGAATTTCATACAGAAACACTGAAGTTCTCTCTATTTGGAGCCAATACTTCCTCTCAACTCTTTATCTGCAGAAAAATAACAGGACAGAAAGAAAAGTCTTATGGGGGGTACTCTCTCTTAGTATTTGTGTGAACACAGAATTCCAGTTTAATACTCAAAATGCTGAGGGCAAAGGAGCCAGGAGCCAGAAAAAAATCTTTCTTCCATTTAAGGAAAAGTTTACAGAGAAAGCTAGGAAGAGACTTAACTAGCAGGATGGGCTGCAGAGCCAGCAAAGCAGGCTATTTTATCTTGTTATTGGTTCCATTCCTTTTCACCTACATATTTCACAATCACTTTATCTTAGCTTTTTTTCTATACCTACAAATTGCTCATTTACCTGTCATGCTATTTTTTGTTTGGCTTGTTTGTTTGTTTCTTTACTTTTATTTTTATTTTATTTTTCCCTGTTTAAAGTAATTATTTTAAACTAAAAAATATAGATTTAGATTAGATATAAGGAAGAAATTTTTTTACTCAGAAGGTGGTGAGGCTCTGAAACAGGTTGCCCTGAAAAGCTGTGTCCATCCCTGGACATGTTTAAGGCTATGTTAGATGGGGCTTTGAGCAACCTGGTCTAAAGGAAAGTATCCCTGCCCATGGCAGGGGGGTTGGAATTAGGTGGTCTTTAAGGTGCCTTCCAACCCAAACCACTCCATGGTTCTATGATTCTATAAGAACTGCTACTGCTATGAATTTCTGTTGCCTGACACAAAGGCACTTATTTTTCCCTCGATAATCAACCTTGACAGCACTCTAATTATTTACATGAATCAACAAAATACTGTAAAGAAACTCTGTTCATTTAAATCAGCTCATTTATTTCTCCTTTACTTTAATTTCTTCTTACTTGGGTCATCCTGTTTTGTTACTTCTGATGAGATTTGAGAATGTACTTCAGGACCACTGGTATGCACAAGTGAGATTTAGAGTATCTGCAAATAATAAATAGCATAAACTTATTTTAAGTTTTAAAAAGAGATTTACTTCAGACAAGATAAATAAATAAATAAATAAATAAATAAATGTTCAAGTGGGATGTAAAAATCCAGCGGGAAGCCCAGATATAATTATTTATGTTTTCATATATATATATTGATACAAAACTTTTAGGAAATTCTGTATCTGTTGTTCAGAGTACTTTTTGTTAGGTGTTGAACTTAGTTTGCTTTTATGGTCCAATTTGTTATAATGACTGACACATACTACATTCACATATTTTTCGTATGATCTCATAATGTTCAATTAACACTACCTAAAATTTCAGGTGCCACGTTCCTTTTTCCTTCTAGTGTTTGAGGCGTATCTGTTTGTAACGGAACACAATATAAAAGAAATCCTCATCATACCATATTATATGCTACGTAAAACTAGGAATTTAGATTCTAACAAACCACATACAAAAGACTGGCCACCAGTAATCACATAATGGGCCTATCTGGCACATTGTTTAGTCTCCAGTCAGTCCATTCCAACTCAACCCCGTAGTCATAAATGGAATTCTGGAAGAAAATGACGACAGTGTATCTATATATGATATTTCCCTCAATTACTCTTCTAGTCACTCTCTGGTCTTTTATCTCAGGGACTGAGCTGTGATTTTCCTGAGCCTTGTGATTTCCCTTCTTTCTAACCCTCTTTTTATCACATTTCCAGTTATTTCCCAATCTTCCCATGACCTACACACCCTTTGTAGACACACTGTCCTTTGATATGAAGTACCACAGCTCTACACTTTGTCAGTTCTCTTTTTGTTCACTTTAAACCTAAGTCCTACAAATTATCTTTTATAGTTTCTACATTTTTTAGTAAAAGAGATCATTTTTCCCACTTCATGCCAGTCATAATTTTAAAGACTTCAATCACATGGTACAAGGCTGTCCTTTTTCCAGGCTGACAAGACCTCTCTGCCTAAGCTTTAAAGACCTGTTGCATGCTCCTAACTGTTGTTGCCCTTCTCTGAATCATTTCATTTTTGAGTTGATATCAGAATTGCATAGGACATTCAAAGTGTGAATGAAAATGGATTTATACAATGGCAGAAATGTATATTTGCTCTTTATCCCTTTCCTAAGAATATTTAATGTTTTTGTTTGTTTGCATGTATGTATGTATGTATGTTTTGGCAGAATAATATACACTGAAGATTTCTATGGAAATACCTATCATGATTTCTAAAAATTTTTCCATCCATAATGGTCAACACAGACTATGTAATTTATGTCAAACTAGACTTTTTTTTTCTCCAATATGCATTACTTTACACTTATCTACCCTGAATTCAGACGGTTCTTTATTGACCCTTCACTTAGTATCACAGGGTTCTTCTGCAAGATTTCACAGTTTTCCTTCACTTCTTAATGTGAAAAATGTGTTATTACTATTGCATGTTTCCACTTCACTACCTTCTCCACACTCTATCCCCACCTTTTTTTCAGGTTTTTATTGTTCTAGAACTCTCATGGTCACTCCACTGCAGGAACAACATCGTAAGTCCCCGTACTCCCACCTTTTATCGATCATCTTTCAGCTAACTAGTTACGCATAGGAAAAGTCTCTCCCAATTTATCTCACCATGGCTTAACTTCCAAAGCCTTTTCCTTAACTTCCAAAGGTAAAGGAATTAGTTAAAAGCCTTTCAGAAGTCCAGGAGGACTATAATAATGTTTATCTACATATGGGTGGATTCCTTGTCTCCAAAAGAGAAGTTTCCTTTAGAATTACATAACAGAATTGTAACCCTAACCATTCTTCTGGAGAGAAAGTAATGAGTGATTTTAATATGTTGACTCCCATGAAGTAGCATTTTATAAAGTTTTTGATGCCAGTATCCATTCTCAAGTCATATTATCACCCTTTGGCATTTTGGAAAATTCATCACTCAATTTCATCCACATGTTCAGATAAAAAAATATCACTTTAGAAACAAGCAATTTCATCATTGCTCTTCAGAATGTACTGGAGTAAATTAGGCTAGAATTTAGCATTTTGTCCCTAGATGTGCTCCAGCTTTACTCTGGCAAAGAATGAGGAATGTTGCTAGTTCCTTGTTTTTCTTTTAACAGTAGAATTCAATCTCTATTGTTGTAATCTGTCATCTCTAATTAACATTAAATCACTCATTTTTTTTAAAATAGAAAGATACAACTAATGCTGAGTCAGTTTATTATGATAAACTTTCCTATCTTCAATAAACAGTCCTTCATAAATCCATCCTGAATAGTAAGCTAAATTAACTACATCAGAAAGTCACTTTAAGATGGGAATTCATTAAAGACAGTGACAGTTTAGTAGCGGACAATGCACTACTCATTTCAAAAGCTGTAGAGAAAGCCTCTCTTGATCAAAACTCTGTTTACTTGGAGAAAAGGTAATTTACTTATCTGACGTCCTGACAAAAGGCATCCTTGTTGACTCAGGATGTAGATATTAGTGTATAGGGAATTTATTGTTTCACTTAATCTAACAGCCCAACATTAAAGTGACTTTACCCTATAAATGAGTAGTCAAAAGTCAAATATACAAACAAGCAAACAGGTGAGGGTTGAAAGAGAAAAGAGGACAAGCTGCTGAAAGTTGCATTCTCCTGGCATCATTTTTTTGCTGAAATTTTGTAATAGCTTGTTTCAAGTATGTATTAACATTGCTGGAAATTTTAAACAGGGTAGTATATCTTACTCTGTCTTGGCCCAAGAAAATGTCTTCCTTGCTGCGGCAGGCAATTTTTTATCCCATCACTTGGTAACCACCTCCATAGTTAGCAGCAAATTGTTGCTGACTGCTCCAACTCTGGAACTATTTCCTGGTTATTTACGACCAGTCCTCATGGCTGCTTCCTGTCCAAACTGTGGCTGAAGGAGCAGTGGTGAATCATATGGGAACAGCCTTGCTTCAACAGATACCCCATCTTCCCAGACAAATCTTCCATTGATCACAATGTGGGGACACAATTGAAAAGAGCATTATAAGAAAATGCAGCCAGACCCATTTTGCAGGAGGCAGAATAATGACTGTGGGAGAGAGCTTGGAAATATGCTGCTTTGAGGACCAGTTCAAACACATAGGGAGGTAGATGTTAATGGTAGACAAAGGCAATAAGGGGTTCTCAGGAAATAAATCTCTTTCAGATTTGGAAAAATCCCAAACATGGATTATTTACAGAATCCTGAACAAAAATAATGTGAACAATTATTTTGTGAGACACTCATAGGAGGAGCAAAGCTAGGAACCTATAGTGGAATTTGAGTCATAAGTAGCTTTTGCAGAAGTTAAATCATTTAAAGAGTAATTGAAAATGAAGGGAGGAAGGAGGAAAATTCTAAGAGAAAAAAAAATGTATTTCTTTTAGGATCTCTGTTGAAAATATTCAATAACCTTAACCCTAAGTATATAATATAACAACAGGAGCATTTTACTGATTTTCCTGATGTGTTTTTTTTTTTTTCAAACTACTCATACTTAGCCTTTATAAACTTTTTTTTTTTACAATAATTTCATATAATTTGAAAACAAATAAAACAGCTCACTATTCTAATTGGATTCTGAATTTATTAGCAGAAATCACAACTTGTTCTTGTTATGTGACGGGACCCACAGTGTTGCTTGGAGGTGTACACACATCACAGATATTACAGATTCCTCATCATGTAGTAGCTTCTGGCTGTAAACTGGCACAGTTATGGAACATAGTACTTGGTCCTTCTGCAAAGGGAGCAATTTCACACAGACTGGGTCAAAAACACAGACTGGGACAAAGACACAGACTATTGTCAAAGCATACTTCATGTTTAGAATGCCAACTTATATCTGAAGGTCACTGACCAAGTATTTATGTAGTTCAAATAATTAACCATTTGGATCAAAGAGGATGAAAGATCATAAAAGTATATAAGAACACAAATGCAATCTCCACACTTAAATCAATATGTGGTGGCTTTAAAAATGTTATTAGAAAATATTTGAATGTTATTTGATTACATCGATTATAGACAAACCTGATATATAAATAAATAAATAAAAGCAAGCTAAGGTTTGCATTCCTCCCCAGTGAGTGTGGTAGAATACATTAAATTTTGCATTGTAACTAGGAGTTCTGAACTTTTTGCTGCAATTGTTTTGCTAATAGCATTTGCAAAGGAAGATGGTTTGGAACGGTGATTATTATATATTCTGAATTATCATTAAAGATGTGTAGGAAAAGAAAAAACCTCAAGACAAGAATGTAAAATGTCAATTCAGGAATTATGGCAACAACACTTTTACTACGTGGCTCAAGTGCAGACTAGGGAAAGCATAAAAGAGAATACAGTCCACAACAAACGTAGGTAAAAAGATAGTGTCAAAACATGCACTCTATGTTCATGCAGTATGGTTTGTTTTTTCTTACAACCTACCACCATCCATGACTATACTGTACTACTATCTGTTATATGTTTTGTAAGGAAATAATCCTGGTGCCAGAGTAAAATTTGGAAGATGTTAAAGAGCCCTTTCAGTGCTGGATATGGTCTGGCTCTTATGTAACATGGTACAAACACACAGTGCAGAGTTATTGTGAATTCCTGAGCTGCATTCAAAGTGTGTATCTGGCCAGGCTGCTTATGTCTGCCTGGGTTTATCTGACATGTAACTCATTTTATGAACAATACCATCTAGGTAGAAAAGTGGAGGGGAAAAAGTCAAGTTTTGTTGATAAACACAGCAAGTGTGTATTTAAAATAATTCTTGTAGTGCATCCAGATAACTTTACTTTTCTGAAGTGGAATGCATAAGACATCTTCAGCTGCAGATCATCTTTCATCTTTAACTGTAATAAATTTCCCTCTCATTTTTTCAGAGGCCCTTGAAGGAATGCAAATTTTTAAATTGAAATGTTTTTTCTCGTCCCTTTAAAATCTAGAACTCACATCTTTTTTATTATTGTTGAATTCAGTATATCTTGTTTCCTGGTGCACTTATTTGGTATGGTCTTATCATTTCACTTTGGCTTTTCTACAGTCCCAGAGGCTAGTTCAGTGATTTTATTTCTATTTTATTTCTTGTTCAAGAAGCCTTCATTTTCTTGAACTGGGGTCATTTCTTCACTGCTTCAGAATCAACTATAAATATGGCTATGGTGTCACAGCCTTATACAGACAGAGAACTATAGTGAAAGTCACTACAGAGATGTTTGTATGAATGTATTTTCAAGTATGAAAACAAAGGATTGAGTTTGTTTCTTTTTGCCTTACAGCTTAAACAAAGGCTTTTTAGTCTTTAGGAGTTTTTATACTTTCTTGTGCACACTGTAATTACATCATTCAGTATGTGGTAGAAAAAATAGAAGACAGCTGGATGTGTTTATTAAGATATGCAAATTTAAGATTAACCTTCCAACTGATATAGAAAGGAAATAACACTTTTTGCCTTCTTGCAGATAGATGTTTGGGTTTTGTTTTGTTTTCTAAATTGGCTGAATTTGTCCAACTGTGTGGAAAATAAGTGCATAGAGAGAGACTGGATGTCTTTCTCAAAAGTAAAACACTTCCTGTGGCTCTGATAAATATAATTTTTGCCTAAATATTAGAGAATATATGGAAACTCAGGTAAGATTGTCTGTATATCATTTATGAAGAGATATCTATTATTGCATCCCACAGAGAATTCTAATCTGTCCAGTTCTTAAAAGAATTTAAAATTTCTCAATGCAACTGACCTTTGCAAAGACTGATCAATACCAACTATGCAGCTGATAAACCAAGATTGGGGCAGCATATGAAAGATTCACAGAAATTTTTTATTGGTGATAAAATCAGTGAAATTAAGCAGAAAATTATTTCTCTTTAAACAGTATTCAGAGCTGTGAAATATATATATATGTATATATATATATGTATTTAGCTCAGCTTTAACAGATTATCTTGCTTTTCTGTTTCTCCAGCAGACTTTTTTAGAAGCCCTAAATGTTCATGTCATGTTTAGTTCTTTCAAGTTAAATTTCTGGAACTGCAAATTTCACACTTGTACTTTTCATTTAATTGCAGCAGTGTTGTTTATACCTAGTCCTTGCAAATGACATGTTAGTTTTTTATTTTTTGTTGGAAAGTATTAGGAAGAGTTTGGGGCTTGATGGTATGTGTCACTACATAGAATATGTCCTGTGAACCCCATGAATCTCAGTTGCATAAGACTTCAGTCTCTACAGTTGTTTATCCCTCCAGACCATGATTCTATGAAGTTGGTTCTTTCTTCGCAGCACCCTCAGACCATGTTTGTATAAACCAAAAATGTGGATGATAAAAAAATCCCATGACAGAAAGCAGCACTGAATGGTTTCACAGATAGAAATCTATATTCACAACCACCTGCATTAAATGGGATGAGTAGAATCATACAACAAATTATTTTCAGAAATTTGAAAAAAAAAATGTTTTTGTTTTTTTTTCTTTCTGATTAATCTGACCTTTCTCTAAACACTTTTTTGGCTCATTTGTATTTGCCAGTTTTCACACAATACCAGTTTCATTTACTCTGAGTAGCACATCACCTCAGTGATAACACCACTGTCTTAGAATCATAGAATCATAGAATATCCTGAGTTGGAAGGGACCCTTAAGGATCATCAAGTCCAACTCTTGA
This sequence comes from Heteronetta atricapilla, assembly GCA_011075105.1. Taxonomy (NCBI): domain Eukaryota; kingdom Metazoa; phylum Chordata; class Aves; order Anseriformes; family Anatidae; genus Heteronetta; species Heteronetta atricapilla. The sequence continues at coordinate 25,642,177 of CM021731.1, forward strand.
CACCGCACAGGTCTA
>CM021731.1:25642591-25687330 GCA_011075105.1 Heteronetta atricapilla
CCTGTAATTGCTTGGGTCTTCTTTCTGACCCTTCTTGAAAATCGGCATAACATTTGCCAGCTTCCAGTCTACCGGGACCTCTCCAGACTCCCAGGATAGTTGAAAAATAATTGAGAGAGGTTCCGCAATGACGTCGTCGAGCTCTTTCAGCACCCGGGGATGAATCCCATCCAGACCCATGGACTTGTAGGGATCCAGGTGGAGTAGCAAATCCCGCACACGTTCAGGGTCGGTTGGGAGTTTGTCATCCGCACCGTCCCAGTCCTCCAGCTTGGGGCACCCTGGGTCCCGAAGCCCATCATCGGCATTGAAGACAGAGGCAAAGAAGGCGTTAAGCGTCTCTGCTTTGCCTATGTCATTGTCTGTGAGGAGACCTTCCCTATCAAGGAGCGGCCCTATGTATTCTTTAGTTCTCCTTTTTCCATTCACATATCTAAAAAAAACCTTTTTGTTTTCTTTCACAGACACAGCCAGCTTCAACTCTAGGTGTGCTTTGGCCACACGAACTTTCTCCCTACAAACACGAACAGCATCCCTGTATTCTTTCCATGACACCTGGCCCTCCTTCCAGTAGCGAAACACTCTCTGTTTCCGCCTAATCTCCATTAGAATGTTCCTGCTCAGCCACGCCGGCCTCCTGCCCCGCCTGCCTGATTCGCGATATTTAGGAATTGCCTGATCTTGTGCTTCTAGGAGGCATCGCTTAAAGAATGACCAGCACTGGTGGACATCGAGGCCTTCAAGAGCAGCTTCCCAGGGGACCTTGCTGACTAGTTCCCTGAGCAGCCTGAAGTCCGCTTTCCCCATATCTAGGGATGAGGTTTTGGTGGCACTTTTCCTTCTGTCACCGTAAATTTTGAACTCAACCACTTCATGGTCGCTATGACCAAGGCGGCAAAAAATTTTGGAATCACTTTATTTTTTCAAGAATCAGACTTGGTGCTGTCCACCAATTTATTAAAACAGTTTTTAAATGCACTGCTAATGCCTGTGACTGATTCATTACAGAAGAGCATATAGTCATAACACCATAGATTTTTTGGAAAAAAAAAAAAAAAGTTTTTTTAAAGAATCTAATTGAAAATGTTGTGATGTTTTGATGAAATAAAACAATAATCAATGGCAAAAAAAATAGATTTATTTATTTATTTATTTCTATTACCAGTAGTCACCTAAGTTACAAGCATTGTTTCTGCTTCATGAATGAATAATTAAAAAGACAGAGGGTTAAAATTAAATTTTCTTATTTTATATATTTTCTGCTTCTCCTCCAAATTATCATAGAATCATAGAATGGTTTGAGTTGGAAGGGAGCTTAATGATTGTCTTATCCTAACCCTCTTTGCCATGAGTGGGCACACCTTCCACATGCTCAAAGCTCAATTCAAACTTGCCTTGAAAATTTCCAGGGATGAGGCATTCACAGGCATTCACAGCTTTCCCTGGGCTGCCTGTTCTGGTGCCTCACCACCATCTGAGCAAATAATTTCTTCCTTATATCTAATCTAAATGACTTTTAGATTAAGACTATTACCCCTTGTCCAATCACTAGAGTCCCTGAGAAATTGTCTCTCCCCATGTTTCCTGTAGGCACCCTTCAAGTACCGGAAGGCCGTTATAAGGTCTTGCTCTTCTATAAGGAGCTTGCTCTTCTTTAGACTGAAAAGCCCCAACTGCCGCAGCCTGTCTTCAGAGAAGAGGTGCTCCAGCCCTCTGATCATCTTCAAGGCCCTCTTCTGGACTCTAACATGTCCATGTCTTTCTTATTCTGGGGAACACCTTAGCAGAACATAATAAACCAGGTGGGGTGTCATAAAAGCAGAGTAGAAAGTAAGAATCTTGACTAGCTGGCCATTCTTCTTTTGATGCAGCCCAGGATATGGCTGGTTTTCTGAGCTGCAAGCAGACATTGCTTGCATTGATTGTCATTCATTTTTTCCTTTACAATTTCCCTAAGTCCTTCACCATAGGGATTCTGTCATTGCCTAGTCTGTATTCATGTTTGGGATTGCCCAGACACAGGTGCGGTATCTTTAATTTGGCCTTGTTGAACTTCATGAGTCCCACCTCTCAAGCCTGTCAAGGTCCCTCTGGATGGCATCCCTTCCATCCAGTCTGTTGACTGCACCACACAGTTTGGTGTCACTTGCAAACTTGCAACTCAGTTTCACTCTCCATGTCACTGACAAAGATGTAAAATAGTGTCAATCCCAATACCAAGCCCTGAGGAACACCATTTGTCACTGGTCTCCACCTGGACATCAAGCTGTTGAACACAACTCTTTAAGTGCTACCATCCAGCCAACTTGATATTGACCAAGTAATCCATCTGCCACATCCATGTCTCTCCAATTTAGAAACAAGGATGTTGTGGAGAATGGTATCAAATGCTTTGTATAAGTCCCAGTAGATGATGTCAGTTGCTTGACAACTGCTCTGGTTAAAATCCTTCCTGAGCATCTCTTAAAATGCTTGGCAATGACTATTCTTGAAACAGAAGTGTTACCAAGATTATTCACTACCCATCATTCATAATTTTCTCTGTGTTATTCATATGGCCCCATTTTAAATACCTCAGTATTGGAATAATAATAATAATAATAATAATATGAACAACAACAACAAAAAAAAAAAACACATCAAAATGAATTTTGCATAGAGTCTAGTCTTTTTACAAGAATGATAGTTAACATTGAATTCAGTGCTATCATAGTAATATGGTGAAGATCTGTTAGTGTTAAAAGCTAACCTGAAAGGAAAAAAAACTCTCAAATAATAATAAAAACAATGATGACAATAAAAAACCACTCTGTAACAACACAAATGCCATACAATGGCTTGGGTTGGAAAGGACCTTAAAGATCTAGCTCCACTCTCCTTGCCTTGTGAAGGGATGCCATCCACTAGATCTGGTTTCCTAGGGCCTCATTCAGCCTGGCCTTGAACACCTCCAGGGATGGGGTATCCACAACCTCTCTGGGCAACTGTTACAGTTCCTCGCCACCCTCTGAGTAAAGAATTTCCTCTTAACCTCTAATCTAAACCTCCCCTCTTCCAGTTTAAAACCATTTCCTCTTGTCCTGTCACTGTCTGCCCCAGCAAAAAGTTATTTTCCATCTTTTTTATAAGCTCTCTTTAAGTATTGAAAAGCTGCAGTAAGGTCACACCAGAGCTCTTTCTCTTCTTTAGGCTGAAGAGACCCATTTCTCTCAGGCTTTCTTCATAGGAGAGGTGCTCCATCCTTCTGATCATCTTCCTGGCCCTCCTCTGCACCTGCTCTAACAAGTAGATCCACATTTTTCTTGTGCTAGGGACCCCAGACTTGGATGCAGTATTCCAAGTGTGGCCTTGCAAGGGCAGAGTAGAGGGGGATTATCACTTCCCTTGATCTGCTGGCCACATTTCTGCTGTGCAGCCCAGGATGCAGTTGTCCTTTTGGGTTGCAAGTGTGCACTGCTAGCTCATGTCAAGCTTTCAATTCTCCAGAACCCTCAAGTCCTTCTCTGCTAGGTTGCTGTCAATGAGCTCTCCACCCAGTCTGTGCTCTTGTCTGGGATTGATCTGACAATGTTAAAACAAGACTAGAAAATATGTTCCAGAAAGCAATTTGGATTCATATGATTGCAGCCTACTTCTTCTGCACTTTTGTTGTTCCTAGTCTACAGACCAGTGCTCTATTTGCATCTCACCTTTAACAAGGGAGTATGAAAAAAACATACTTATTGCATGTGCATTATAGGCAGAATCCCATAGTCAGCATTCAAGCATAGTTTTCACTGTCAGATGCTCACTTGATGCTTGCCACCACAATTTGCTCTACCAGATTTCCGAAGAGCCTGAAAAAGGTTGTGGAGGAAATACTCTGACAGCTCTTATTACACACCGTGGCTTGCCAGCAGACCTCTGACAATCTTTAATAATAACTCCTAAGTCTTACTAATCTGAAAAAGGATAATTAAACTTGTTTAAAGCCACCTCCTGCTTCTACCAGACACAATGAATAAGCTTTTTATAGTGAAACAACATCTGACAGGAAGACTGAGAAGCCTTCAACACAAGAAAAAGCCTACTATTGTATGCAATTACATTAATTGCTTTGACACCTGCTGCACATTATGCTGATAAGAAATACCTTCAATCATCTAAACATGATGTTGGGAAACACATGTCTGAAAGATAAGGAAAAAAAAAATCTATTGTACCTGGTATTATCTACTTTCTTGTGTGTATGTATTCACACCACTGATGTACAGACCACAGTTCTGATACCTTATTGGGTTAACTTCTTCAATTTCACTTAGTTCTGCAATAGTACTTGGTTTATTTGCCTTTATTCACATTTTTCTGGGCTTTACACATTCCAAATTACATATACGAAAAAAATTTTGGAGTGTTCTGTAAATAACCTAAGGGCCATGATGTTATGACTGTGTTGGTGTTGCTTCCTAGCAATATAAGTTTGATCCTGACCTTTGGAGAAAGTGAGGAAAGTGCATATATGTATTTCTATGATCATCTCTGTGGAAAAGCAAATTTAATGTAAGAAAATTAATTATTGGGAAGACAATATGAGGTGCCTAAAAAAAAAAAAAAAATCTGAGACAAACATTTACTGTGCAGTGTAAGCAAAATGCTGGGAAGAAACATGAAGGAGGGGGTTTGAATCTATGATTATGGGATAAATAGAAGAGAGAATAGAATAACATTGAAGCTCATGGGAGGGAGTTCATGGGAGCCATATTTATCAGAAATTGAAAAATAATTTAATAAATATGTAAGAATGAGAGGGTGAGGGACTTGAACATAAGGAGATGGAACACCAATTTTGAGTGAGCTCTCAAATTTCCTTCCTCTCATCCATGTGTACTGGGATCAGGTATCTATTTTCCTATCTATACTGCTGTATCTGCAACTCTTGAGGGTTCAGTTCTGGGAAAACTTGTCCCTTGGAAAATACCTACATCTCCTGATTAGACATATTACACATCTTCTGTGTTACAGAGGAATGTGAAAAGCCCTTTCCTTTCATCCTCTCTATGTTCATAAGACGCCTTCTTTTCTAGAATAAATTTTTCCAAAGATCACGGTAACACAGTAAATACAACTGATTAATCTTAAGCAATATTACAGTGGAGCTCCAAGGTCATTACTGACAAGTCTAGATTCATCTCTACTTAGAGATGAATCTTTTATGTAATGTAAAACCTACGTATATACTCAAATTGTCTTGAACTTTAACTCTGCATTGTGGTTTTTAAAGAAAATCTAGTGATTCAATCTGGGGATCATTTGAATGAGACATTCCAGAGATAAAATCCCCAAGTGTCCTACTTCATCATTTTTTTCAAATTTTTCTATACTTATTGCACTCCCATAGGGCAAAAGCCATGAGTTCATCATAACTTCAGTTGCACTTGACATCTATTCTGGCAAGCCAATAGAAATTGCTGCTCCTATGGAAAAGTAAGTGTTACTGGAGTAACACTGACATTCAGTCTTCAACTGTGGCTCATTATTATTATTATTATTATTATCTCACAAACAGAACACAATGTTCAGAAAATCAACCTAACATTGATTTTTAATCAGTCATTTTGAAACTGAGAAGGACAAGCTAATATTGCATACTTATATAGATAAAAAAAAAAAAAAAAAAAAAAACAGGAGCTACAAAGTTAAAATGATTGTAACCCCAAATATTTCTGGTTCGAATCATTTTCAAGGAGTGCACACTCACTCCAGGTATGAGACACTATAAATGTTCTATAGACTTTAATATCATTGTGGTCAAGTGATGTTTGGATTTTGGTGATGTGTAAGAAACAAAAATGACCAATTTATCTTCTACATTGTCTTCTACCCTACTCTGGGAAGAGAGTGACCATGAAGGAGCAGCAGAGACAAAGTGTTACATACAGATTAACTGCAACTCCCATTCCCCCATACCTCTCTGCCACTTGGGGAAAGGAGTTGGAACATGGAGGGGAAGGATGTCTTTAGTTCATTTTTTTGTTTGTTTCTCTCTGCTCTATCTTGTTACTAACAGATATTAAATTTTATTAATCTCCCTAAGCTGAGTCTGTTTTGCCCGTGGTGATAATTGTTGAGTGATCTCCCTATACTTACCTCAATCCTCAAGCCATTTCCATTGTATTTTCTCCCCCTTTCCCTTTAAAGAGGGAGAGTGAGAGAGCAGTTCTGGTGGATTTGGGCTTCCCAGCAGAGTAAAACCACCACACCATCCCTGAAAGTCTTCAAAAAACATGAAGATGTATAACTTAGTGACATGGCTTAATAGTAGACTTGGCAGTGCATGGTTTAAGGTTGGACTAGATGATCTAGAGGTCTTTTTCAACCTAAATGATTCCACAATTCTATGATTAATCTTTTCCAATTCATATCAGCATAGTGATATGCTCAGAATATTTTGCAATCTGAAAATAAATGGTTGGTGTTATATTATTATGTGAAATTGCAAAAAGACAAAAGATTTCTACAATTTTTAACACAATGCATTAGGAGTATTTTTCCCCCATGTTTATATACATTCCGTGTTTATATATTTTCTGTACCAATGTAAAATAATATTTTTTTCTTTAATTAGAGTGTTTCATCTCAGAATATATATAACTGCAAGCTAAAAACAAATTGGAAATCTGTATGATGATAAGGTATTTAATAATAATTGAAAAGCAGAGTTGCAATAAACTTGGATAGAAAATGTAATCCATCTCCAACTGAAACATTAGACATGCCTCTATTTTATTAACATAAACAGTTATTAAAAATCCTCTAGTGATGGATGCTGCAAAACTCACACAGATAATCTATCCCAATGTTCAACTAATCTCACTATTAAAATACTTTTTCCTAATGAATCCCCTACCTCCCCCTTGCTTCACTTAAAGCCTATTACTCTTCATTATATCCACACCGAATAAAAATGTTTTAATCCCTTTTTTCCTGGCATTTTTTTAAGATGGTTTACATGTTTTTCTCAGTTTTCCTTTTATTTTCCTTTTTTTTCCTAGACTGAAAAACCTCAAATCCTCTTTCACTGATCATTTTTTGCAGAGTTCTGATCATTTTCAAGGCAATGATAATGATGGGGTTATGTGTCACTTTGATGCACGCTGACAATGCAGCAATAATCAGCTTCAAAAATATGATCCCTCCTCACTGTTCACTGGCCAGCATCCACAACTAGATAAAAGCTCTCAAATATTATAGTAAAACAATGAAAGGTACTGTCCCATAGCTGTGTACTCTATCAGGATACACTTACTCATATCATAAAGTTACCTAAAAAGACAGTGGATTTAGAGATAATGTGATCATTATGAACATAATTCTTATCATTTGTTTCACTTCCTAAAATCAAAAGAGATCCCAAAATCCATTCAATTACATTTTTCATCAAATAATTTCAAAAGATACTTCTCAATGATTTCTTTTTAAATTTATTTTCTTACTATTAAAAAAGTAAAATAGCTGGGACAGATTATACTTAAAGGGGGAAATAAAGGTGAAAATGGCATAAAAATAAGACCTTTATTCAATGTGTAATATGTTGTAATGAAAGTTTGTGTTTAGAAAAGCAAGTTTATTTTGACAGTTCAAGATTAACTTTCATAGTTTAAAAAAACTCAGAAGGTATTGTCCCTAAGTGGGGCCCCATAAAACACAAATCTTTGAATGAAGACACAATCATGATAGGCAATAACTTTTTCAGTGGTCCATCACTTACAATTAAGAACAAAAATAGACTTCCTGTTTAACAGATCCTGATTTCAAAAACTCTTATTACCACTTTACTGGTTTCCATTAAAATAGGAAAAGAAAATTAAACTTTCAAGCATTAAAACCATTTAGGTAAAGCATACAAAAAGTTTTAAGGAACTCATACAAGGAATTGTGTTTTGAGATTTTTCAAACAGAAGGTTCAATCTATCTAACCACTTATCTACCCATCTACACTGGAAAATGTGCCTGTGGGAAATATATATATATATATATATATATATATATATATGTGTGTGTGTGTGTGTGTATTTATTTATTCTTGCACTAGTTAGAAGACTGTTTGTCTGAAAAAAAATTAAAAAAAATAAAATAAAATAAAAAATTAAGAATTTATGTGACACAAATGAGTTACAGGTTACATGGGAAATGCATTTACTGGTAGCTATGATCTGAGAGAAGTTTACTTCTACTTTTAAATATTATTGCTTTGTCTCAAAATTAATCTAATCCAATGGAGCAGAAACACGTTACAAGGAGACACGAGCTATTCTGGGATACTCAGAGCTGGATACTCAGAGCTGCATCTCTGGGTAGCAGCAGCGATGACTTATGTCTGTAACAACCAGCTGAAAATCTCTACACTGATGGCTTTTTCAGGACTTCTGCCCATCCTAATCAAAATTAATGCAAATAACTTGTCCACTAGTATGGCCATCTGTTACTTTGGCATACTGGTGACACAAAACGTATTATGCTAATGTAAGTGTTCCAGGCTAAGAGGGATTTAGAAGGCAGCAAATAGATAAATCTCAGTACATTAAAAACAGAAAAGAGCAGTCTATCCTTGGGAAATCCTACTGAAAAGGCTTGCAGTCTACCTTAGCAATGTATGTGTTGCCATGTATGTTTCACCTTCCCTGACTGTAGAAGAGACAATACTAAAAGAGTTTTGTAAGGTGTCGGCATTTTTCCAGGATACCAGATAGACAGTAGCTCAAGAAGCTGATTCCCCCACATCTCATTGTCCATGATACCGCATCTAGAGTACATGTCTAGAGCCCATGAGGAACTGGGCTTCCCATTCCATTAACTGGTGAAGTTTCACAGAAGGCCACCAAGTGGATCAGAGAAAGAAACAGTTGCCCTCTCAGAGTTGCCTCCTCAGAGAGGCTGAGAGAACTGGGCTTCTTCAGCCTGGAGAAAACATGGCTTAAGAGGGACCTGACAGTAGCCTCCCAATACTTCTGGAGAAGTCAAAATGACAAAGCTAAGCACCTCCAGGAGTGCATGGTGGGAATATGAAGGGCAAGGAGAATAAATAGGAAAATGGGAGGTTCTGACTACATGCTGATAGGCACATTTTCCCATCAGGATGTTCAATTAGTGAAACAGGTTGGCCAAGAAAGTTGTGAGGCCTCAATCCTTGGAGGCTACCAGGACCAGACCACATAAAGCCCTGGGCAGCCTGGCCTAACCTCAGAGGTGAGAGTGCTTAGTGAATAATGCTGCCCTGGAAACTTTCTAAGGTTCTTTCCAGCTTGGATTATCCTGCAATCCTACATATAATCAGTGAAGAAGATGGTGCTCATATAGGAGATTCCTGAAACTATCACATTTTATGCTTTTGTCTGTCTTGCAGCACAAACTAAAAGATTCATGAAAACAGAAGTAGAATGTCTTTTCACAGAACTTTCTGCTAAGATGATGAATAAGAAATTCAGGGTGGAGGAGGACCTCATGGAGAGGACCTAGCTGCCTGCGACCTGTGTTCTGTGAAAGAGCGGACAACTGCTGACAAATCAGCTTTCTGTCTGATTCTTCTACATACAAAGTGATTGGTACTAAGACTAAAAAAAAAGCTCTGATACCAGAGTGTGTAAAAATATCAATGAAGAGGACACAGCCATTCATGAAGCATACATAGAATTGGTTTGTTTTACTGTGGTAAAGACAAATTTCTATTAGACTCTCATTTCAATAAGTAAAAATTTAGAAACAAGTCATACCTCAGTTAAGGGATTCATTATCACTCTAGAGATGTATTACTGTAAACATAGACAAATATCATACACATAATAAAAGGAAGGTAATTATTTAAACTGCATCCTGTTTTTAAAAATCTAATTTCCTTACTGTTTGCATATCTTTCTTTAAACTGGATATGAGAAATTAGAGAGATGAACCCCAATAGCATAGAAGATATTCATTTTATTATGTTTTAAAATATAATTTTAAATATATTTTAAAATATTATAATTATATATGTACTATATTAAAAATATTGAAAAAGAAAATTAAAGTCATTGGGAAACAGAGCTAACACAGTAATAAAATGAATATATAAAGAAAATATATAAACAAAGAAAACAGTAGTTCTTAAATAATTTGAAATCCTCAGACTACTTGATAAATACTTTTCTAGCAACCTAGAAGATAAAGACATCTATGAAGATGTTTTATGATACAGAACACAAAGTGCTTCAAAATTCAAAGACAACTGTTAGGGCACAGCACACAGGTGAGTCATTCTACAAATTCTAGTGAAAACATACAGATACCCCATAGATATTATTCTGTGTGGTCCTCACAGGTTAACCATATTGTCCCACTTATGTTTTATTTTAGTGACTTAGATAAATTTGCCTTCAATGTCATCCACACAAAATTTTTTAATACACTGTTCTTTTTTCCTAAAGAAAGACAATAATGCAGAGCAAAGTATTATTCCAATTCCATTAATATAGCAGAGGTATCAAAAGTTAATTTGAAATATATATTGAGTTTCTCTAAGCTGATCTTCAAATTGAAAGACAGTAATACCAAGAAACAATATATATAGATAGATAGATAGATTTTACAGACTTTTAACTTTGACTAAGAAAAAACAATTTGGCATAACAGAGAAAGTTTTAAACTCTAATGTTATTGACTTTGGTAAGGCTGAACCATATTGCACACTCAAAGATCTGATGAAATCTCCAGAATCTATCTGCCCCTCTTTTTTTTTTTTTTTTTTCCAGAAATATCTTCCTTTCTAGTAATTGGATCACCACAAAATAAATGAATTCATGATCTAAATGAGTTATGGATCCAAATGGCATATTTCAGAGCTAAGTATGACAAAGTTATACTATACTCACATCTCTCTTTTGTTCGACGTGAGTGTCACCATTCATGGAATCTAGTAGAGTAGGACATCAGTTTTGTTAAAATGAATGCTGGTGCCTCTTTCATTTTTGAAAAAAAAAAATCATCTCAACAGTGTGATGTCATAATAATAACCAGGACCAAAAATCTCCACCTCTTTGTGAAGCTACTATTTATACATATCTTTTTCATTAGAAGAACAAACAAACACACAAACAAACAAAACGTTTTTTATTTTTATATCTTATAGCTGAAGTTCCCAAACATGAAGAAATAAACCTTGTCCTGTGAAAATAGTCAGTAATCATACAGAAAGTCATTTAACAAGTTTAAGAAGAGCAAGTGCCTGATTCTGCACCAAACAGAGGGCAACCCTGAGTATTTGTATAGAGTGGGGGATGAGAGGCTGCAGAGCAGCCCTGCAGAAAGGGATGTGGGGTTCTGGTTAACAGCAAGCTGAATGAGTCAACAGTGTGCACTGACAGCTAAAAGAACAAATCATATACTGGGGTGCATCAAACACAGCATTGCCGGTCCATCAAGGGAAGGGACTGTCCCACTGTACTCTGTGCAGATGTGGCCTTGCCTTGTGTACAGTGTACAGTTTTGGATGTCAAAATATAAGGACATAAAACTATTAGAGATTGCCCAATGGAAAGCAACATAAGACTGTGAAAGGACTAGAGGGGAAGATGAACGAGTGTGGTGACTTTACTCAGCTGGACAGCCAAACTCCACCACTACTGCTCTCTCAAAGAAAACAGGGGAGAAAATACCAAGGAAAGGTCTCAAGAGTTGAGATAAGGATGGAGAGATCACTCAGCAATTATCATCATGGACAAAACAGCCTCACTGTAGGGAGATTAATAACATTTATTACCTATTAGTAACAAGGTAGACCAGTGAGAAACAAACAAACAAACAAAAAAATAAAGATACCTTCCATCTTCCATCTACCCTCTTCCATCTCATTGGGGAGCCAAGTGGCAGAGGGGAACAGGGGAATGGGGGTTGTGGTCATTATCTAATGGCATGAATCTGCATCAGGGGAGCTTCAGGCTGGATGTTAGGAAAAGGTTCCTCAATGAGAGAGTGTTTGGGCAATGGAACAGGCTCCCCAGGGGACCAGTCATGGCATTGCCTGCCAGAGTTGTAGAAGTTTTGGAAAATGCTCTCAGACATATGGTTTGATTTTGGATGGTCCCAAATCCTGGGCCTTGAAAAGCAAGTCAAAAAGCAATATGGCACCCCGTAAATAATTGAGTCAGCCAATGGGACTCATTTCTGAAACACGGTGGGATATATTTGTCATATATTGTTTCATATATGACAACACAACTTTTACTAAAGCTTTAATCACTGGAAATTGTCTTTTAAAAATAGATGTTGGTTATTTAAAAAAATGAAAAAAAAAAAAACAATAAACAAATAAACAAAGAAAAAACCACCTCTCTGAGATGTGACCAAATCTATTACTTCCCTTCTCTAAAAAGGGTGAAACTATAGCTTGGAATTTGATGTTCAGATTTTGATTTTACACATTTAGTTGTATTCAGAGATGAAATGGTGTGGCATTTTACTGCCTGACATACACACATGGCTATAATAAACAAATGGTGTTCTGATTATTGTGTAAGATCAACTGAATTTTAAAAAGAATAAAAAATCTGAGTGTGAATTGTCCTAGATTACAATTTATATAATTGAGAGACACTGTAAATGTCTTATTCCAAACTATTCACCTTCTTAATCACTGAAGATCTTAATGTGCAATGAAGACTAGGCAGCATGATTAAAAGTAATACCACATCTTTGGGATCAGTCACCAAGTGAAACGTTAGAGGGACTGAGAGAAAACAAGATCTGCAGAGGGAAAAGGAGCATCACAACTCTGTGTGCTACATACACCCAGATACTGGGAAAATCAATACTGTAATAATTAAACCTGTAGAGGTACAATAATCACTACAGCTCTACTTTTCATATTCTTTCTGTCTAAGACTTGGGAGCGGAGCTAGAGGCTTAATTAAACTGCAATATACTACTAACAAACTCTTGTGGCACTGATACGGACTTTAACATAGAAATTTAGAGTACAAATGAAACAGCATTCAGAGGAAAAAATGAGATATAAGAATATACATTTGCAAATTTTTGGCATTCAGTGGATTTATTTGTGATAAATAATGTTTTTTAAAGTTACACATCAGATGTATTTTTACCTGTTGGAAAGAATACCTAATCTGTTAGAATTTGAAAGAAATAAAAAATAAAAATTAAAAAAAATTGTCAGAGGAGGAAAAAATAATAACTAAGGAACAATGAAGGACCCTCACAATTCACTTTTTTAACTAAATCTATTCTGAGTTGCAAGTGTTTACCTATGTGCTGTTTAAAGATACCCACAATTCAAATGAAGCCTATGCCCCAACCTAACTAAAAGAGAAGGTAGAAGCTGTCATGAAAATTCAAAATTTTTGCAGCCTGATGATTTAAGGAACCCCCCCCCCAAAAAAAAAAAGTTATCTACAAAAGTATTCACACTAGCAAAGTACACTTATTGAACAATCTTGATTATATGAATAAAGTTTGTGCTTGTAAGTTTGTAAAATCTGAGTTTTCACACTAAATTTATAGCAGTAAATTGAAGCTTCGCAAACATACTAATATGCGCTTTTGATATGTCAAAAATATATCAGGTTGTCAGAGCATTAACCTATAAATCAGTAACATCAGAATTCAATAGACCTTTGGACTTTATGCATCAGACTTATGCACCAGTGCATAAGTATTTCTTAAGTTTGAGAAAAAAAATAGTTTTCATTTTAAAAGAAATTATATTAAGTAGAAAAGGTTTTGAATAGAACTTAAAATGAGAAGTGAAAACAATAACAGATAATTGGGTCTACAAGAGAAAATAAAACCACATAGTCTGAGATGATGAATGTACCTGAGGATTCCTAGTCAGAAAATCCATAAATTGGGGTGAGGCAATGAAGGACAAGAATGATCCACCATGTCAAAAACATTTAATAAGTCAAGTGAGATAAGAATTAAGTATGACGTTTGGGTTAAGCCACAAGCAAGTAATTAATAACTAGACTGAGGGCTCTCTCATGAGAATAACCAGAACAAAGCCAGACTGAACAAGACCGCAGATTTTACATACTAAGGGAAAATCTAAGAAAAAGCAGATTATTTTAAGAATAGCAGAATGAATTCAAAGAAATATTAAAGCAGAAAACCAGGAGAAAAAAAAATAAGAAGAAAAGAAGAGAGAAAGTATTTCACAGGTGGATGCCTAAAGGAACCACAAACTGAAGCAGAAAAAAAGGACAAAAGTATAGACAAGTGTCCTGGTTTCAGCTAGGATAGAGTCAATTTTCCTCCTAGTAGCTGGTCAGGTGCTATGTTTTGGATTTAGGATGAGAATGTTGATAACAACCCAATGTTTTAATTGTTGCATAGCAGTGCTTTTCAGCTTTTCTCTCTGGCCTGCCTGTAGAGCATACCAAATGTTTAGAAAATAAGTGCTATAGAACATCCAAGTAAAACGAATAAGGGAAATAAGAGAAAAGAATTTTATAGACAGTGAGAAACAGAATGATACAAGGAAAAATGGAAGTCACTACAAGGACCAGAACTGCTCATGTCATGTCATAACTGGGGAATCTAGGGGAGGGGGGGATGATTGGTGTTGGGTGGGAGGGAAGAGATAAACAGGATAGGGGATGGAACACAAAAGGAAAAAATATGTGGATAAAGAAAAACTTTTGGATAGGGAAAGAGGATTCCACATGCATTAGTGTAGTAATACAAATTAATGGATTACTCATAATGTGCACATCACAAAATGCCTACCAAAAAGAAAGTATGTCATTAACCCCTGCTTCATGACCCCACATTTCAAAGAATCATAGAATCATAAAATAATTCAGGTTGGAGAAGAACTCTAAGATCATTTAATCCAACCATTAACCTAACACTGCCAAGTCTACCATGAAACTATGTCCCCAAACGCCGCATCTATCTATAATCTAAAAGTATTCTTTTGAATACTTTTCAGGGACAGTGACTCAACTACTTCCCTGGGCAGCCTGTTTTCACAACTCTTGCAGTAAAAAAAAATAATAATAAAATCTTAATATCGAAAATAAACATCCCCTTGCACAACTTAAGGCCATTTCCTCTTGTCTCATCACTTGGTTCTTGGGAGAAGAGACCAACTCCCACCTCGCTATAGCCTCCTTTAAGGTAATTAGACAGCACAATGAAGTCTCCCCTGAGCCTCCTTTTCTCTAAACTAAACAGCTTCAGTTTCCTAATCTTTTCCTCATAACACTTGTTTTCTAAACCCTTGACCAGTTTTACTCGGGTGGGCAGCTGAGCTCCACCACTACCACTCTCTCACTCCCCCTCCTCAAAGAGGAATGGGGAGAAAACATCATGAAAAGAGCTCAAGGGTTGAGTTAAGGATGGGGAGATCACTCAGCAACTATCATGATAGGCAAAACAGAATCAGAATAGGGAGGCATTAAGATTTATTGCCTATTACTAACAAGCTAGAATAGTGACAAACAAAGGAAATAAACCAAAAACACCTTCCCCCCCATCCACCCTCTTCCACCTCCTCCCCCCAAGTGGCGCAGGGGACCGGGAGAATGGGAGTTATGGTCAGTCTATAGCGCTTCTTCACTGCCACTTCTTCTCGGTCACTGTTGTTCCCTGTGCTGTGGGGTCCCTCCCACGAGATGAACTGATTTGGTGTGGGCTTCCCACAGGCAACAGCTCTTCAAGAACTGCTCCCACATGGCTCCGTACCATGGGGTCCATCCATCAGGAATAAACTGCTCCAACATATGTCCCCCATGGGCAGCAGCTGGCCACCCTATTTCCAATACAAGCCAGGATGCTGTTGGCCTTCTTGGCCACCTGAGCACATTGCTGGCTCATATTCAGCTGGCTACTGACCAACACCCCCAGGGCCCTTTCCACCATGCAGCTTTCCAGCCACTCTTCTCCCAGCCTGTAATGTTGCATTGTGTTGCTATTTCCCAAGTGCAGGACCCAGCACTTGTGGAACCTCATACAGTTGGTTTCTGTGCATTAATCCAGCCTGCCCATATACCTCTGCAGAGCCTTCCTACCCTCAAGCAGATCAACACTCACCACTAACTTGGTGTCATCTGCAAACTTACTGAGGATGCACTAGATCCCCTCATCCAGATAATTAATAAAAAGATATTGAAGAGAACTGGCCCTGATACTGAGCCCTGGGGGACAGCACTTTTGCCATTTCATGACAGCGGAGCCTACACACCTTTTTTCTTGCCATGATCAGATGTGTTCATATTGTTTATCTCTCACTAGTTGCCACATGCAAAATGTTTATCTTATCTTAAGGAAGGCAGCTAGATCAAAAAGCAGTTAACCTTAAGGTTTCATGATAATCAGGCCACATCGGCTTCAGCCATTATTGCTCATAGCATGATGTCACAGCAACTAAAAACAATCATCTAATAGAATATTAACAAAATACAACATACAACATGTAAACAGATTTACATGTCTGCATCTGAACTAGCTGTCTAGTCATTTTTTCAGGTTCTGGGGAGAAGAGAGAAGGTGACACTTCTAGGCGTGGTTCATTTCATTAACATACTTATCTAAAATAGATGCAATACATTTATTCTAGGTGTGCCTAGTTCATTACTTAAATTCCATAGATATGCAAAGTGTACATCTTTGAAGTCAGCACAGTTGAATTCAACTCTTTGTTTCTGAATGATTACTAAGCAACTAAAAAGCCATTTATGAAAATATGGTGAAAGGAAAACTGCTGGTGTTAATAAGCCACGCCAGAGGAAATGTTCTCTGGAAATATGAGAGAGAAATGTAAGTTAAATTCACCTTGACACAGGCAGAGAAAATTAACTATGGAAATGCAATACAGAAATGTGAGCAATGTTGCTTACTGTGGTAAGAACAGAACATGGCAAAAAGATGTTTGAATATCAATAGCTTGGAGGACTACGACAAGAGGAACAACTATACAACAATGGAAATATTTGTTGAAAACCCCTTCTAGGAGTCATCTAGTTGAAGGTCCCACTAAAAACAGGATTTTTGTCAGCACTAGATATGGTCGGTCATGGCTTTCTCAAGTCATGAATGTCTCCAGAGCTGGAATTTCCACAGCCTGTCTGAATAGCTTCTTCCATTCCCCAAGGGTTTAGGCACTGTATTTTCTGATATAAATGTATACTTTATCATGTAGTTATATAAGACAGACTGGAAGAGTGACAAAACAGAAGAGGGATCTTATATATGTCACTTAAATAGCAAATAAAATATGTCTGAACAATTCTGTACAAACTCAGAGAAAAGCACAAGAGCCACTGGAAAAGAAATATTAAAAGAGAATAATTATGATGTTAGGGAATGGCAGCAAAGACAGAATTATACCAAGTTCCAAGGGCAACGAAGATGGTGAAGGGCCTAGAGGGGGAGACATATGAGGAGCAGCTGAGGTCACTCTGCCTGTTCAGCCTGGAGAAGAGGAGGCTGAGGTGAGACATCATCACGGTCTACAACTTCCTCGCGAGGGGGAGTGGAGAGGCAGGTGACCTCTCCATAAACACCGGTGATAGGACCCGTGGGAATAGGGTTAAGTTGAGGCAGGAGAAGTTTAGACTAGACATCAGGAGGGGGTTCTTCACCAAGAGGGTGGTTGCACACTGGAACAGGCTCCCCAGTAAAGTAGTCACTGCACCAAGCCTGTCTGAATTTAAGAAGAGATTGGACTGTGCTCATAGTCATATGGTCTAAACTTTTGGGTAGACCTGTGCGGTGCCAGGAGTTGGACTTGATGATCCTTATGGGTCCCTTCTAACTCGGGATGTTCTATTATTCTATGATTCTATGATTCTACTATTTTAAATGGTGGTCTCAATATTAGATGGGATGTTGATTAAAAGCATCTGGGCAATTTTTCTTATATGTTACAGATAACTACATTTAAGTTTCTAGACAGTTAATTAGGAAGGTAATGAAGAACTAAAAAGATTAAGAGGTGCTTCATATTGTTCTCAGCTAACCACTAATATCTATTTACCATACATACTTATAGATTTCTAAAGAAGAATGAAACTATCCCTGGAACAAATTCTGCATATGTATCTATGAGTGAACTTTTAAATTGCTTTTCAGTAGTGTTCTTTCTTAACAGAACTTTACAGATAAATAAGTATGCAATCCTACTTCTAAAATTCATTTTTGCCAGACACTGTGTATGACAGATAGTTATGTTTGACCATGCACAATAGTTTAACGGACATGAATAAAACAGTATTCAGTAAAACACAGTAAGTGTTTGCCTTTGTCACACCTAATATAATGAGTTGTGGAAATAAAATAATGAGATAAGTGTTTTAATATGGAAAACCAGTGAACTCAGACAGTGGTCCACATTAGCAATTTTAAATTACAGAATGACACAATAAAGCACACAGGTTGTCACCTGCTGCCATTCTGTTCTATTTCACAGACAACTGAAAGAAAGACAGTTACAAACTGAGGACAGCATCAGTGGGAATAGGCAGATATGTAAAGAAGAAAATAAAGCTAATCAAAAATTAATCTCAATTTGGAATTTTAACAGCTGCCACTACTTTGCAAAAGTAACAGTGTGTATATCTTCAGACAGAGAAAAATGGTCACAAATAACAAGAGGTCCCAAAAACCTCAACATCTACATCTGCTTGAGTTGGGCGGCATGGAAGATAAAGCCAGTCTGTGAGGTTCTACAGAGAGGATGATGGAAGAAATCCTGTGCCCTGAAGAATTATCTGCTAGTGAGAAATACCTATAAGGCTCAGCCCAGCACCTGGGTGAAAATAAGATTTAGGGCTGAAAGAAGACAGAAGAGCTTCATTATTATCTGCCCTCATTTTCCTTGGAAACAGCATTCCACCCCCTTGTAACTTTTGTTCTGGGCTTTCTTATCCTCCCAGCCCTAGCCCTTGACTCTAATCATAATTTACATGTGAAATCCTAGATCTGACCCAGAGAAAAAACTGATCTGAAGAGAAATCTTCCGGTAGCATTATATTTATCTAAGTGGCCGTTTACAGCCCCTTTCTAGGTACATCTATGGCCTTTCTCTTTCTCACCAATAAGCCCTACAGCCAGAAAGAAACTGGAGACCTTCCAGAAACTTTCCATTAAAGGAAAATTTAGGAAAAATTCCTTGAGGAATTTTTCTTTAGCAAACACATTTCCAGACACTTCCAAGTGAATAAATGGGCTTTGTCTTTCCCTCAAACAACCTCAAACCTATATATCACCAAAACTGGTCCTTACACACAGCAACATTAGTCTTTGTTTAGATAAGGAACTGCTGGGAGGAAAATTTTGACAGCCCTTAGTTTAATTTCTTAGTCTCTTTCCAACTCCACTCAAGCTGGACCTCTGAGCTTCTTTATCCCAAACCAAAATTGAGTTTACTGTAACCTTAATCATAACTCTAAACCCTTGACTGACTCACAGATCCTCTAAATGATAAAGGTCTTCAGGTGAGAAAGCTCTGGCAGTCTTATTTTATCTGTGTTATAACTCTTCCACTTGCACTGCAATGGGAGCCCAGGGCTTGATCTTTCTCTCCATTGTAATCCTACCTTCAGCTCTGTGGTGAGCATCAAAAAAAAGTCATACCCAAGTTCTCACAGATAAATAATCCTTTGGAAAGAAAGCTTGTAGCCCACAGTTTCCTTTGGTAGCTATTTCCAGCCCCAATCCAACCTCATTTTCTGGCTTTATTTTCCTCACTGCCCAAACCCTAGTCATAATCATTACCCTAGGCCTAATTAAAAGCTAATACATGGCTGACCTGTATGCCTGCAATTTTCAACAATTAAACATTTCTTAGGAAAAACAAACAAAAAAAAATAATAATTTCTTATTCCTCACCTTATCTTGAGAACTTCTTTCCAGTCCTCCCACTCCCACTGGGTCACAGAATCACAGAGTTGTTGAGGTTGGAAGAGACTTCTGGAGGTCACCTGGTTCAACCCTCCTGTTCATACAAGGACAGCTAGAGCGCATTGCCTAGGACTGTGTCCAGAAAACTTATGAATATCTCCAAGGATAAAATCTCCAAAGTCTCTCTTGGAAGTAGTTACTGGTGCTTAGTCACTCTCATAGTAATGAAGTATTTCCTGTTTCAGCGAGAACTTCCTGTGTTTCAGGTCGTGTCCACTGACTTGTTCTGCCTGTAGAAGGAGCTCTGGGCTTCCTCTTGTGAACCCCAGACTTTAACCAGACTGGAAATTACTTAGGGCAGAATTCCTTTGGCGGCGTCTTTTCAGACCCACTCCATATTGAACTCTAGGCTTTCTTCTAATCAAAACCTCTCATAACTCTAACCTAACCTCTCATATGAACAATATGTGCGCTCCTGGTAACTTCTCAAAGGCTGAATTTCCTTGGGTAAGAGTTACTTCAGCAGCCCTAATTTTCCTTTAGCACTTCCACTACAGATGGGTGCATCTTACTCAGAGGGAAAGTACAACTTTCAGATTAGTGTTAGGGCTGAGAAAAGAGAAAGAACAGAACTCCAGCTAGCATTTGTAATATGGGAAAGGAACTCTTAGAGGACACAGATGCAAACTACAAGACTCCTCTTAAAAAACATTTTGTATCTGGGTAAGTCAGGTTAAGGTTGCCAGAAAGAGAAATCTATGCTATAGTTGGCTGGGAGATGATTCTCTGGACAGCAATACCCATAAGTGGTTCTGATATAAGCAGTATAAAACACGTTGCCTGTTATTCAGAGACTTCTTCCTAAATGCTAAATAAATTGATTTCACATGGTAGACAAAATAAATCTCAATCCATAACAGTTGTGTAGGCAGAATTGTTGTAGTTATTTGTTAAAAGTGCTAACAAAATAAAAATGATATACATAATATTATTTAACATTTTTAAATTTCTAATCTCTGTATTAGATTTAAGATTTTTTTTTTTTGCCTATACATATTTTGCAAAGATAGGTTGTGCATGGTATGAAATGTATCCATTCTTTAACTAATATAAAAAAACTCTCAATATTTTGCCAACTCACTTTAGTAGCTAAGTGCTTTCCACTGATATACATATTGCAATGCTTCATTATTTTCATTTTTTTTAATTAATCTTAATTTCAGGCAGATTATTTCTCTAGAATATATTGAGAAGTTACACTACCACATTCCGTATTTTATTGTTATTTTATTTTCCATGGGGAATCTCTTTGTTGATTTTTTTTCTTTTAATATCAAATTACTGTGTCATAATGAATAATAAGAATGTTTTGAATACACATGAGAGGCTAGTTAAAATTACAATATATTCGGAAGACTATAGTACATGAGGGACAGGAGAAATAGACTTAAGAAAAACCATTCCTCTGCCTTTGATATCTCTGATCTAAAAGGTCACTGTAGTTAGTGGAAGTTTTTTACCATTCATTTCAGAGGAGTCAGTCACAAACTTTTGTGTATAACAAACATTTTCTTTGCAGGTCCAGATTTAATCCTAGGCTCCACTGTTCCATGTCCAGACTTTCTTTCCAGTGCTGATATGATAATCCCATGAGTTCAGTGTTGAACACTCTACATGCACAATAATATGCTACTATTAAAAATCTGTGGTTTTATATATATATATAATATTATATATATATATATATAATTTTAAGTTTCTATGTTAGAATGAAAGTATCTTGTTGACTCTCTCCCAGAAGTATTTACAGAAAGCATTATTAAGTCTTTTGGTTTAGGTCAAGAACTGCTAATGGAAATGTTTGTACTGTATCAAATATATTAGAAATCATATACAGCCTGAGATAGTTTGTACTTGTCTCTTCTTATCTGCAGTAGAAATGAAGACATTTCATGTAACCTTTTTTTTTTTTTTTTTTTTTTTTTCTCTTCATTCATCTCCACAAGCTACTAGGCCAGTCTTGAACTCAAGGGCCAACACAGAGTGCTAGCCTTTCACAACTAATCTTAATGCCAAAGGAGAAAACCTCTGCTAGTTCTTCATGTCTCCCTATGTCTGTATAACTTCAGCCTGTGCTTACCTAGGGGGAATATAATTAATCTTGCATTCTTTTACACTTCAAATGCTAGTGACTATTCTGAGAGATTCATCTAAGCTTCTAGTCATGGATAGAGACTTTTGCCATCACAGACAAATGAATTTCCCTCTGGAGATGTCTATCTTTCCCAACTGAATACAGAAAAAGTCAACATTCCTAGACAGCTTGGAAACAGCTGTCAGTATGCACTCACTCTTCACCTATAATTTTACCACAGTGGCAACTTCCTGAAGTCACTATCT
Organism: Heteronetta atricapilla; assembly: GCA_011075105.1. NCBI lineage: Eukaryota > Metazoa > Chordata > Aves > Anseriformes > Anatidae > Heteronetta > Heteronetta atricapilla. The sequence goes on from CM021731.1 coordinate 25,664,861, forward strand.
TGCTTTAAAAATATATATTTTTATGTTGGATATTAACATAATAAATATGTTTACTACAAGTACCAAGAACAGAACAAAGGACTTAAGAGAATATATTGAAGGGCATGTAGCATGTGTTTAAAAGTGGAATTATCTTGTGGAACATTTCCAGGGAAGTATAAGTTCTGTAAAGAAATTTAAGTACAGCAGACACTGCATAAAAATGTACTTTTTTTTTTTTTTTTGTGAAAGACAGAAAGAGCTATAAATGGGAGATAGAGTTATAGAGGAAAACAAAACTCTGAAGAAATAACAAGGAAGAAAAATAAGTGGCAACAGAGCCTGACTACTTTTATTTGTTGCAAATTTAAAAGAGAAAAATAAGAAATGTACATTTCAGGAGAACAAATATTGCCCTATATTGAAAAAATCTTATTTTTTTGCCTTCCAACAATAAGTCAAAATATAAAGTAATAAAAACTGTCATTTCTCCAGCCTCTAATTAGCACTTCCAGTTTGTCTAGTGAACAATTTATGCTGAGAATTGAAAGTACATGCTGCTGATGCTTTTTTTTCTGCAGCTGAAGTACCATGTATCTGCTAGACAGATTGACTCTAATACAACTACTGTCCAAGTTCTAGAAACACATTCTTTCATTTATACCCACACCGTTGCACACATGCACACACTGAGCACCATCCAAAACAATGGTTTATAAATGTGAAAAGACTGTATAAAGATAACATTTAAGAAGAATACATGCCACTGGGTCTTCCAAAGACTTTAAGAAACAAGCAGGTAGTATGAGATAAATCAGCTGCTATTGATGTCAGTGAAATATCTGTACTGAAAGCAGTTACTCAGGGACTGTCAATCTTGCTTTGCAAGCAAAACCATAAAGAAATCCCCCCGAGTGACAATTTTCCCGTTAATATCAAAGATCATCTGGGACCCCATTAGTAACACACTCATGTATAGAGCATATAGAAAGTACAGTGGTAATGAAGCTAACTACATCATGAAAAAGATGAGTCAAAAGTCTGTTTTATTCTTTTGGAACTGATCGCTAAAACTTCCTTACAGGACAGACATGACAAAAGAAAAGTAATGAAGATATAGTCAAATATGCAAAGGGGATGGTGGCTCAAGAAAAGATGTTACAAGAATGACAGTTGGAAGGACTGACTTCAATAAAATAACCCTAAGCCCTTGAAATACTTCTTTTTGTCTAGATTTTCCTTGGATAGAGGTAAATACATGGGAATAAACCTGAAATGTGATTGGAAAACATCAGTCTGGCAACAAAACTTTCATAAGACAAAAAAAAAAAAAAAGAGAGACATGAAGATGACTGCTTTAACATCCATCTTCTGCTTTCCATCTTCTGATCCTCAGATTACAATGACTTAACTGCCCAAAAGAACAGAATAAAAATTACTTTGATCAACATGGACACAGGATATCTGTGAAACAGAAGTGCATGTTCTCATAATTTCACAATTATCTGTCACATTAACTTATGTTCTGCTTAAAGCAGAGATTCCACATACTGTGACCCATTGTTGTGAGTGTAACAGATCACCGAATAGACTCCTGTGTCTTGGCTTCACAAAATATTTTATGAAAAAAAAAAAAAAAAAAAAAAAAAAGCATTAAAGAAGTTGCTTATTCTACCTTATTTTTATTTTACATTTGTGAATTTTCATGCTTTAGGGAGATTTCATATGCTTATTTTTTTTTTTGCATTTATCAAAAAGTTTCAGAGGTATGATGGTCTTCAATTCTTGTGGCTTTTAAGGGAAATTTTTTAACAGAGTTCTGAAATAACTTCCTAATGTCCAGCTTGATGGGTATCACTATGAATACAGAAACTTCAGTCCTTTTCAACACTTTTAGTACAACTTCAAATAAGAGAGGAAATGCACCCAAAAAGTTAAGAGAGGCAGAAATCCCTTTTGTCTAAAAACCAGGATAAGCCAAAGCACAAAGACAGAAATGAATGACAGAGCTGAATATACAGAAAACTATTGCTGTGTATCTGATACAGTCCACCATTATCATGTTACCAAAACAATTCACAAGCTGTAATGAATTTACCAACATAACGTGTCGTAGAAGTAGTTGCAAGAAAGACTGAAAGCCACTTAACTAAGATGAAGGGATGATAAGAAAGTACCCTAAGGTACAGAGAGAGAAGGTAGATCCAATCAAACTTTGGGTATTTAAATAAGCTCAGACATGAGAAAGTGTATTGCTGAGATATAAAATTGTCATAGATTTTATTTTGCAATATAAGCATAGAAGAAATGTTGTGCACAAAAATGAGCCATATTCATTGTCATTAAGAATTATTCAATGTTAATAACTTTTCCTAAATTATTAATTTGTCCCAGACCATCTATGTAACATTCTAGGCCAAGCCTTATTAATTTAACTAACAGAAAACAACTTCTCAGATATGATGGACAGTATGGATAGTGGCTTCAACTACATCTGCCAGTCCCCTCAGGGCCTCAGGTCCTGTGTTTTTCACAAGTATTTTCAATGTATACAAAAATAATAAATAATTATTGTAATAGGAACCAAAACTCAGGATTCTCACTGATACTTCTCTTCATATGGAACCCACTGTTGCAGGTAATAGTCCTGGATTGGGACTCTTTGCTGTGACAGTCACAATAATGATTATTTGTGAGTTGCAAATAAATCAGGTCTTTTTTCGGTCCTAAGAAGCTCAGTTCAACTGGGATTCACAGTACCAGCATTTTAGGTGCCATTCATATGCAAAAAGGGTTTTCAATTCATCATGCACAAGAGGTTAGATTGTTTTTAGAGATTTTTTGTCTTACATCTCAGAATTGCAGTTATATCTGTCACAATGAGTGTCTAAGTTCCTTGGATTATTAGGAAATGTCAGCATTTCCCCAGCTGAAACAAGCAAACTAAAGCTATAGCCAGACTCTCGCAGTTTTGATGCTAAGAAAGGTTAATCCTCAGTAAATATTATATTCAAAAAATAACTGCAGTAAAATAAAAAAGATGTATACTTCTCACTTTAAAAAGTACTGTCTGTGACTTGAAGAAAAAGAAAAACTCTCAACAAGTAGTATGAAGAGTCTTATCAAGGAAAATGAAAAACTCTCTGCCTTTTTTCTAATACTTGACAAAAAAATTGCTCCAAGTCCCTCAATAACATCCAAATTCTGTTTCACTATTATGCACAGAAATATAATGTCAGTTGTGTCAGTTAACCCCTTTAACACTCTGAACAGGAGTCTCTGGTGTAAGATGCTAATACAGCATTCATTATTGTTTATATTGTTAAATATTTGGAATGCGTGTTATCTAAAAACCCACAATGCCTAAAAAAGCTTTTGTTTCCTTTTTGCTAGTTGCTGGAGACATAGCCATCATTTTGTTGATAGAATATTGACAGTGAAAGACTTGTGTGACAGGAAGGTGTGAGAAATCCCCCCAAATTATCCATCTACTTAATATGAAATATCACAAAGACAGATTGGAGTATTTCACTTGCCCTGTTCCACATTTGTCTATGTCTTCTTTTGATTGCACATATTGTTTATGGGTTTATCACTGCTGTTTCAGAACAGTTGATCTATCTTTTTCAGTTTGTAAAGAGTAGTTACTAAGCAAAATATTATTGTCATATAATCAATGAAAATTTGACAGTAGTTTTGCTTCTTGTTCAACTATAACCTGAGGCTGGCATATTGCTTGCATCCCACAATTATTTTCTTAATAAATGTAAGATTAGTTCTGTTACCATCCTTGATGGAAAATGAGTACTGTAAATAAATAAAAATAAACAATCAAAATATATAGTTAAACTTCACTCACTTGGAAATATATTTGTAAGGAGTTATACATTGTATGTGAAAATAGTTGCCCAAATCCTCCTTTCATTTGGTCTTCCACAAGACAGTTAAAAATCAATGGAATTAGATAAATGTGAAAGAATATTTTTCCGTTAAGCCTTTAAAGTGCTTACATCGGTAATCAGGATAACTTCTGAGCTACTAACGGGGACCACAGTCTTTTGTAAGAAAACCACAGCTATGCAGTGAGAAGGGTAACTAAAAATATTAAATGGAGTTAACATGTCTGGACTGTGCACCTCATTCTTTAGCAGATAGATGACAGAACACATATCTAAAAATATACAAGAAGAGAGAGAAAATAAATGAAGGTAAGTCATCTTGGCAACAAACATCAAAGCAAGCAATATGGTGAAAAATAGGAAGAGTTTTAGAAAATGTTCAGCTTTGGCCTTGCATAAAGTGAGAAGCATGATATCCTTCTGTGAGGGAAGGTGAATAAGACAAGGTAGAACTATAAAGTAAGTGAATGTTTAACAGAGAAATGATAGTTGCCATGAGTGGCTGAAAGGAACTGAAAAGCATGTAGAAAAAGGATAACAGTGGCGGAGTCATGTGAGAAGAAAGAGGAAAGGATAATACAATCAAAAGAGATATTAAAAATAAATAAATAAATATACAGAAGTCATGATCATGGTCCATCAAGGTATACTAAATGAGACATCTCAAAAAAAAAAAAAAAAAAAAAAATCTAAAGCTTCTATTCTGTTTTTTAATTCATATCCAGAAGAGATGCCAGATCCTCCTTGCCTCTGTGGCAATCACACACACAAAAATGCTTAATTCCACTTTTTTTTTTTTTAAGAAAAAATATCATAAACTATATCTAGAGGTACTGATGGACAAAGAGAACAACATATAGAAGATATAGGAGAATAATAAATTTTATATATATATACACACACACATAGTTTTATATATATATACACTTATATAAAGACTAACTGCATCCACTGATCTTAAGTCTAACAACGATGAGCTTATAATGATTAGAATGACATTTTTCTGGAGAAATGGGAAAAGATGAGAACCTGAGAGAGAGATGAGTAACCTATCCCTCATGTTCAATAAGCACAATACGTTCAGATCATGTCTGATCATGGTTTCCCATTCTCTGAAGATGACTTCAGAGCAGAACTGGGTTGCTCCAACAATTTTATTGATTGATTGATTTGTAAAAGAGGGAAGTATAAGTTGAGAAAGTAGTGAAACCAAAACCTTCTTGTCTTTAGAAAAGATGAGACTTGGGGACTGCTAGTTTATATTCCTATTCTCATTGTAACCATTGTCATGTGGACAGATTCTCATTGTGACATGCTGTGTTCTCATATCCTTTACAAAAGAAATTAAATCAATACCTCATGCATTTTGAAAAGCACATGTACCTAATGATGGCTGTGGAATACATAGCTCATCTAAATATGAACAACTAAACACATGATTAGGTACATAAGACCACTTTGCTATACCTTAATACATATTAAAATTGCTCTACCTCGTTCTTATAATGAAGATTACAGCAATGATGAAATATAGCACACTGCACCTTGAGCTCATTTTAATAAGAATAATTGCAAGGAAAGAATGTAGTGGCAACACATTTTAAAAGTTCGTCTTTCATTATAATTGTGAAGAATAAATTTTGGACTCTGTCCCAGATGGCTCAGAACAAGCCTCTGGTAAAAAAAGAGACACATGTAAGAACCATTCTTAGGAAACCAGTTAATGAAGTGACAATATTTGTTATGGATTTCTGAAGGCTGATAGTTATTAATTAAAATAGAGGAATTTAGAGCACAAAATTCTGAAATTACAAAGCTGAGTCAACAAAGATGAAATTACAAAGTGAGTCAACAAAGGTGTACCAAAAGAAAATATACAGAAACAGAATTATTAAGGTATGGACTTAAATTTCTATCAAAAGTCAGCAAAAAACATTGTCATTGATTTTCATGAGAGCAAAACCTGACAAATAGATCTCCCAGTTTATAATCATTTGTTCTGTTTTGTTCTGGAATAGAGTTAATTTTCTTTTAATAGCTGTTATGGCATCATATTTTGGATTTAAGATGAGAATAACAATGATGATAACACGCTTATGTTTTAGTTGTTCCAGAACAGTGCTTACACCAAGCCAAGGACTTTTCAGCTCCTTGTGAGGAGCTGCCAATGAGGAGGTTGGAAGTGCACCAGGAGCTATGAGGGGACAGAACCATGGCAGCTGACCCAAACTGGCCAAAGGGATATTCCATACCATGCAGGACAATAAAAAGTTGGAAGGAGAGATTGGAAGTTGACTGCTGCTCAGGGTCTTGCTGGGCATTGGTCAACAGGTGGTGAACAATTGCATTATGCATCATCTGTTTTGTGTATACATATATATATTGTTATTATCATTATTATTATTTTCCCCTCTTCTGTTCCATTAAACTGTCTTTATCTCAACCTGTGAATTTTACCTTTTTTTTCATATTCTCTCCCTCATCCCAATGGGTGGGGTGAGTGAGTGAATGGCTGTGTAGTCCTTAGCTGCCTGCCAGGTTAAACCACAACAGTCCTTTGGTGCCCAAATTTGGGTACAAAGTGCTGAGACAATGACAGATCTGACCAGAGCATGTTAAAACAAGATTTGTTATAAACATTATATTAGTTTAATAGTTGCTGTTTAATGTTGATTTTGTCATTCACAATGTAGTTTTTTCCTTTTCGAGGTTGTTTTTCTTAATTAATTTCTTGTTCTTTATCACCTCTGGGGACTGGCCTAAGTTTCTTTATGGCTTTTCCAGTTTGTGTATTCCATGTGCTCATATAACCCCAATCATAAACTTAATCCAGTATCTGTACTCAGTATAGCCTTCACTTTTGCAATTCTGGAACCTTACTATGGAAATTACTAACAAGTACACTCTTTACTAGTTATATAGGAGTTACTATAGGAGTTAAAAATAGTTTTTGAAAACTGGATATCCTTGGAATGTTCAAATTAGCATGATCTTATTGCTACAAGTGTTTCCAGTTTAGTCTATGGTCAAATAACTATTTAAAAATACACCCTGAGAGTTGCCCTGAGTCATGATGGTTGTGGGTGGCAATGTGTGTGGGGAGATATGGAAAGGTATTTATCATGATTATCACCTCTGATGGTTTTCAATTTTTTCCGAGAAGAAATGCAGAATCCTAAAAAGCTTATAGAATATTTTAAAAAGTTATGCCCTGATCCAGGCAATGTCAGAAATTTACAGCTTGATGCACTGTGCTGAGGTGTGACTTGCAGTATTGCACAGCATTCAATACTATTCAGCACCTCTAGCAAGCTGAAAATATCTCTGAATCTGATCCAACCCCTGTGACAGCACTTGTGGTTACTCCAATCCTGAAACAAGCTCTGTGGCTACTCAACCCTGAAAACAAGCCCTGCAGCTAAGGTTGTACCTGAGGGAATTATCTGTGCTGGATTTGATTTTTGATGACGTAGAGAACAAACAGCTATCCAAAGATACAGAGGAAGTCAAGAATAGATTACACCTGCGGCTGAGTTTGTATGGAGTGCACCAACTCATTGGTAGTAATGACCTGCAAAGATCGAGAGGAACCCATGGTGGATGCATTGACTGGCCTGCTCTGGCAGAATAAAGAATGCCTCTGTTCTTCCCTATGTGTCTGAGTCTCAGCTGTAGAGAAACTTTCCCAAGAGGTCCAATGACTCTAAACTTTTGGGATACCCAAACATTGGGATATACATTTAGCAAAAGTCACCTGGTTAGTCAGTACTAGGGGACCTGCCAATTGGTTGGCCCTGCCCAACCAAAACTTTTATGTACTGTAGAAGGGGATAAACTCACTATTAATGCACATAAAGAACATTCTGGGGAAGACAGGTTGGGTTATTCTTTACTCAGGAAAAGACAAACCCATCTGTGGGATTACTTTTGCTCAAATACAAGGGTGCACTTGGTGGGTAATGGGAAAGTCTGATGCATACCTCAAAGGAATTTAATGTTGGGTGAGAATAGCCAACGATTTGAATTGTATTTTGTTAATTATTATATAATACCATGTATCATCATTGCTATGGTTGCTATATGCCATTTCAGTGGTATTACAGTAAGAAACATTCAGATTAATCAAAAATTAATTTTGACAGAACTGAGAAAAGTGCAGCAGTGATAGAACCAGACAAGCTGAGCACTGACAGAACCAGAATAGATTCAGCATGAAACAATCCAACACCACACTCCATCTCTCCTGCCCTGAAGGACTGTTATGACAGATTGAGCTCAAAGTCATGGACTAAATGAAATAAAAATGCATTTTAAAGGGATGGCCTACAGACTAAGGGAATAGTATCTGTGTGTGGGTGTATTGAAAGACAGAAGTTCTCAGTAACTGGGATTTATTGGAAAGTGTGGGACCTGTGCAGGACATACATGGTATGGAATAAGGTGTGGACATTGTCCTGATTTCATCTGGGACAGGGTTAATTTTCTTCCTAGTAGCTGGTTTGGTGCTTTGTTAAGGACTTAGCTGAGCATTGTTTACACTATGCAAGGACTTTTCAGCTTCTCATGCTGCCTTGCCAGCAAGGAAGCTGGATGCACAAGGAGCTAGAAGGCGACACTGCCAGGACAGCTGACCCAAACTGGCTGAAGGAATATTCCACATAATATGATATCATGCAGAACAACAAAACAAGGGGCAGCTGGCCGAGGGGTGAGTGCCACTGCTTGGGGTCTGGCTGAACATCAGTCAGCATGTGGTGAGCAATTGCATTCTACACTACTTGCTTTTTTCCTTTATCATAACAATAAATATTATTTTCCTTTCATTTTCTGTCCTATTAAACTGTCATTATCACAATCCATGAGTTTTACATTTTTTTCTCTGATTCTCTCCCCCATCCTGCTGTGTGTTGGGGAACTGAGCAAACAGCTGTGCAGTGCTTAGCTGCACAATGTCAATAAAATTCCTTTTTTTTGTTGTTGTTGATCTGGTTCTATTAATCTTCTTCACATCTCATATATAGTGACTGATCTGGACAATCAGCCCACATCTACCAATTAGCCACATCTACCAACAACTAGGAGGCAAAAGTATTGCATTTTGTAGACAAATCTATTCTGAAATTAGGAACATCCAAATCTACTGTATTGTGGGAAAAGATAGATTAAAACTATAATTGTAGTAGCAGTAGATAAACTCACAATTGCAGATATCAAACAGATATAAATATATATAGCTATATTATTAGGGCTGACAGGAGGAATTGCAATTAACTTTTTTGATTTAGGGTTTCATTGACTTAAACCAAATTTAGTAGAAACAAAGATGATCCTTCCATGCCCTTCTCCTGTTTTCTTTGGAACAACTATGTTCTGCAATACTTCTGGCACCTTTAATGTTAACTGTTTCATGCAACAGCAACACCTTGAGTACTACAGTATTTCCTGTTCTCAAGACATCTGGCCTGACAACCAGAAAATCAACTGATATGTAATTTTGTCCATCTTACTAATTGGCAAATGGAATGAAGTAAAGCAATAGCATAACAATAAAGCAATAAGGGAAGACAGAGTGTATCTCATCTTTCAAATTCATCACATTATCCCTAACACTTTATATCCCCATTTATGTATGCAGCGCTCTAAAGTATTTTTGTATGTTCAGAAACAAAGACAAAGCCTATATGCTGAAGAACAGTTTTCTAACCAATTATTACTTGCTATTCTAGTGTCACTTATATTCATTTACCTCTCTAGCTAGCAATAGATTCCTAAATCACAAATAACCTAAAATAATAACGTTCATAAGTGTTTCTTGGTGCTTAATATTTTTAAGTCATGGAGCTCACATTTTGATGATAATGGAAGTTGTGTATCCATGTTAAAATGCCACAATCCTTTCCCCCAACCTGAAGATAAATCAGACTTATTTTTATCAACCCACTAAGTTCAGGTGAAATTTTTGTCCCCATCTTCCTCCACTCTGTTAGTTATTCCAGTTAAAACCCATTTCTCAGGTGTACTTGCTTTTCCTGACAGAATATTATGTTAGCTCACACACTGCTGGGGTGGCAATATGTTGGATTCTTAGTACAGTGATAACACTTATGCTTCTTTCCTGACTGAAAAATTTACCTCCATGCAAACTAATAGATCAGACTGTGATGGAAACACAGATGGAAACACAGATGAAACCAAATCATCTGGGTTTTTAACATGCAATTTTTAACACTGTCATTCACTGTCAATGGAAGACTGATAGCCAGTTTAATTATATCGGCTTAGATTGTTTTACTTAGATTGCTCAGGAGACCCTGAGAACTGTTAAAACGTTTCTCAAACAAAACATCTCTAGTTATATTTCAGTAAAAAAAAAAAAAAAAAAAAAAAAAAAAAAAAAGGACTGCAAAATACTGAGCAGAAAATGGGGATTTGACCTTTAGAGAGGCACATCTGACTTTCATTATGGATGGTACCTGTCACCTAACCAGTGACAAGAAGTCAATATCCTATTTACCTTTCACTGCAAAGCATTTGCAACCTAGAATCATCAGTTTTGTCTATGACAAAAACTAGGAATTGATGGCAATCACCTTTTTACCATTATTTTCCTTTGCAAGTCAAAGAGAAAAACAATAAAATAATTTATTTGTGTGAATGTCATTTTCTTATTTAGATATAATAGATAAGTTGCCTTTTTATTTTAAAACTAAAAGTGGGAATTATTATGGAATGAAGACTAGTATCCACAAAACAAAGTAAGCATATCTTTTCATGATCGTTTTCATATTGCTTCTTGAGATTCTTTTCCTTAATTTTCACATGTATTTTCTTCAATTTATCTGTCCTCAGGTTGCTTCAAAGCTGATAACACCACAGTCAAGGATATTCACTTCTTGATATAAATTATTAAAAAGAAGCAGTAATACTAATGAGAAGCAGAGAAATATTTTGAATTCTGTCATTGTGTTTCTTGTTCAAGGATTGTTGCCATTCCTTTCCAAAACAGCAAATAGCTTGGACTGGAGGAAGACCTTAAGACAAGCTTTGGATCTGATCATGTAGTGACATTTTTGTGTACTCCCACTGTCACATTTTTTATCATACATACTAAAGATCAGATAAGAATGAAACCAGAAGAAATGTATAGATAAATTCTGAATGACAAAACATAATATGATGTAAAATACTTGAAATCATTCTTATTTAAATATTTAAATATTCAGAATGCTTCCTAGAAAAGCATTCTTACAATCTTACAATCTTACAGTCTTACAATCCAAGAAAAAGACGTAAGAAAGACTTATTCAAAACAGACTGTAATTATTGTTTGAAAGATTCAATATTAAATTATGATGAAAAGACTTCTAGTTATTGAGCTGTTGCTCATCACAGAATTTCATAAACTCACTAAATACCTAATCTTTAACATAAACATTCCTTTCATTCCTACAGTTTCCTATTTACCAACAGCAGCAGAAGTTTCACCTGAGGAGCTGGACATCAAATTAAACCCTACTGGCATAGAGGAGCAAAACTGAAAGAGTGCAAAAGCCATGTAGCTCACATGTAGACATTTATATGCAGACATATGCATCTGTATGTTTTAATATGTAAATTGATCCCATTGCAAGTTCACTACAAGTGAACCTAGTATTGTTGCAACAGCCACAATTTTCCCAGTCCTAAATGAAAAATCTGCAAGCAAAGACAAAGCTTTTAAAGCTTTTTTAAAGAACAACAAGGTGGTCATAAATTTAATTGGTTGTGAGAGTACTAGTTTGAGAGTATTAGTTTGTTTTCCATAGGGGAAGTGATATCTTGAAACACCAGGCAGCATTTAAAAACACTGTGATTCCAGATGATGTTTAATCTCCTCAACATATACTATATGCAGACAATAAGGAAAAAATGCTAAATAGAATATAGTGTAGAAAGCTTTTAATTTTTAAATAATAATTTTTCCACTGAACAACATTCCCAAATGAATAACCTAGCTTTACTATGTTGTTTTCCCTTATAAAAACTATGAAAGAGCATTAAGAGCATTAGAAGAATTTTTTTTTTTTTTTTTTTTTTAATTGTAGTAATAGCTAGAACTTGGAAATGAAAAATCAAGGCCCTGCTGAGTAAAATCATTTTTAACAAAATTAATTCCTCATCACAAAGTTTAAAGTCCAAAATCCAACAATATAATCATATTTTCTGTCATACAAAAATAAGCTCCAACAGTTTATTTATTTATTTATTTATTTATTTGTCTAAATTTAAGGTAAAAAGTCAAATCTTGTATCTAGCAGGGAGTTTCTGAACAAGAAATCAGACCTTTTGTATCTTCTACTCAAGTCAAGTGTACCTGCATTCTAAGTTCTATATTTGAATTAGATTTACAGAATGAAACTTTCAAGATTTATCATTGATGTCTCCTCCTGTTTTATTTTTCCTTAGAGCTTATCTCCAAAATTAGAGTATACATCCCAAGTTTCTATATAATATCCTGTCTTCCCCAAAATATACTTGTATCATGAATGCAGATGTGGTTCTTATTTATTCCTGTGTGATTTTTATTATTATTATTATTATTTGTACAAGTTACCCACTGAAAAAAAATGAAATAAATAATTTTAGATTTCAGTTTGTATGTAGATAGACTTTCCAATGGCTTTGGCTACACATTCCTGAGTCCAATTATATCCATAAGAAATAATTCAAAATCCAGCTATCACTCAGCTGAACATCTCAATAGATATAACACAAGATGCAATTTTGCAATTATGCAAAGCATTGTTATGAAATCCATTATATGTAAAAGAAGTAGCTCTACAAAAAAACAAGTGTATAACAAAACAAAATGACATTTTTAGCTTGTTTTGAAATCCATCACATTTTCTAAAACTTTAGAAAGGAGAAATAAGGGGACATAAAGGCAGGGCTGAAGTCAACTCCCTAAAACTTAGTCTTCATGTTAGACACCCAGAAGGCAACACGTTTGCTTCTTGTAGCTTCTGATTAGTTTGATCAGTTTTGTAGAAGTGAAATATAAAACCATATCTATCTATAAAATAAGAAAAAAACTAAATACTGGAAGCCTGTGTCTTGAACTATTATCTTTTACAGCACTAATACAGAAGGAAGAGAACAGTGCTTCTGTAGACACTTTGGAATTCTACTGTATGACCACGGAATATAATTGAAGATGTGTTAGAGAAACAAATCTACTAGATATCTACTACACAAATCTTGAAAACTCAAAGTCATTATGGCTCTGACTGAAGACATCATTTGTTTCTGGGTATGACAATTTGAAAAATAAAAAATTAGAAAATAGATTTTTTGAATATGAATCCCATGAAAGCTCACTTTCCATTTTTAAGTATTAATAAGAAAATCAAATAAAAGACAATGGTAACCTTCACAAATGTCAAAAGCAGAATTTGCCTCAGAACCATGAATGAAACATATCACTTGGCTAATAAGAATCTTGAAATAAAATCAGGAAAAAAAATAGCTATAACAAAAACAAAACAATAGCAGGCTAGCTTAACAGTGAAATCTTTTCTGTTTGTACCAGCACAACATTTTTCAAAACAAATCACTAAAGACATCTTCAGGCATAGTAATCATCAAGTGCTGATTAATAGTATATTTTACTTCAATTGAAATTAATGTAGTTTCCAGTCATCCAAGTAGTTTCAAATCCATTCCAAGTTTCAAAATAACATTACCTAACTGGCATTGTAACAGCCATCATCAAATCAGATGGCAATGATTACTATAGGTCATATTTTTGAAAATGAATTCCCAAAAATATATAAACATAACATACTGGAAGAAAAACAGTAACAGTTAAAAGACATGACCTCAGCTTCAAGCAGAAAACTCTGAGGTGAAATATATTTACTTATAATTGTCTCTTTAAAATGAACTTTGCACTCTCTCATTCTGTACCTTTCACATTAAGTTCTTAATCATTTACTTACTTCCATTTATTTTATTTCCAGTTTCTTGGGCTAGAGTAGTTTGTTACTCACTCGTAAGAAGTGTTTTCTTGTTTTATTCCATAGATTATTAGCTTCTGTCAATGGTAAAAATATTAAAATGCACTTCAGAAACCATCAACAAAATGTATCTCCCTGGGCTGATCCTGTGAATTTCATGAAGCTCAGCACAACCTACCAGCTAGTAAGTTTATGCTCTTTGTGCAGAAACTTATATAAAATTTTCGTTAAGTCTGATAATTTAAATTTTCAATAAAAACACTTATTCCTAGGAAGGGGACTTATCTCTCTTTGTAAAAACCTTTCCTCCACCTTTTTAAACTTATTAGATCACTTCCCCTTAGACACACTTTAATTCAAGCATGTTGTTGAATATATGCAGGTCTTTCAATGTGATCTCAAATCTATCTTCACTACTGCAGTGTAATTGTGAACTGCCAAGGTGTCCAAATGCCCTTTACTGTAATTTGGCTCCAAGCTATCCATTATCTGAATACTGAAGAAAGGAATAAAAAGATGAATTTTAATACAGCATATTCAAACTTTGAACTGCCAATTTGCTCTCTGCATTCACCATCACTAGAGAATGTCATACTAATACTCCCATTGCAAGTGATAATGGTGTTACAGCTGTTCCAATGCTGAATTAACTCACTGAGAGTCCTCTAAAACCCATACATTGGGAGAACAACATGAAATTTCCTTTCACAGGAAAAAGGGTGATCTGACATAAACAGCTTCCTTAGTAAGCAGGACTACTTTTCTGAGAAAATCTCTCACATGATCTGATAGCCCTGGATCACCTCACCATCTTTTTTATTTAAAATAAAAATATACAACATACAAACAAATAAGCCAACAAACACACTACAAAAAAAAAAAAAAAAAAAAAAATCCAACTCTTTATCATATAGTATCAAACCTCTCTTTCTAAATTTGCTAATTGCTTGACTTGCAAAGGTTTACCACAGAATGTTCTTAGTCATTATTCAGTAACACAAATAGGTAAAGCTGAATAAAACCAATTTTTTGTCAATTTATGACAATGGTTAACTTTTGTAAGCTAAAATAAACAAATAAACAGAGAAAGAATTGTTAAAAAAAAAAAAAAGCTTCCAATTAAACTTGTGAAAATATAATATATTGCAGAAGGTCAAAAAAAAAAAAAAGAAACAGAGAGTTTTGAATGACCAGAACTTGTTTTTCATCTGTTCTCCAAATATTTTTGTCAAAACTAAAAAATAACTAATAGAACAAAATATTTCATTTTCTTAAGAAAATCAGAAATCATTTTAAGCCAATAAGTTGTTTAAAACTAATATTTCAGTACTGCTGAATCTGTATTTTTACTTAAGAGAAAAGTTTACATGAAAAATTTTACATATATCTAATATCATTGTAACAGGAGAAAAGGTATGCTGACATATTATATGCAGTGAAGGGTGGTTGCACACAATGTGAGCCAAATAACAACTAAGCCCTTTAGGGTTCTTGTAGTCAGAAGAAACATTTGTGTTTGGCAGCAAGCCAGACATAAGGAATGGGACTGTACAGCAGGGCTGGAGACTATAGTCTCCAGGAGAACAGGTGGAATATTTGAAAAGTAGTTTTTTCTGCTAAAATAAGGTATTTCTGTACCAGCTTGTAATGACAGTGTGATTAGGTATAGTTACATACAAGTAGAGAGAACATCATCCTCAACTGAGTAGCTGCCACTGTCAAGTTTACTATTCTTAACATTCTAAAGGAGTCAGTGAGACCAGCAGAGATTGTTGCTTTCTTTGTATAAGTAGTAAGCTTTCAGCTCAGGTTGGATATAGTGTATGTATATTGATAGCTTTTATAGTATTTGTCCATGCATTCAGACACATACCATCCACAGTTTTTCTGAAATAGCTTAAATGTTTGCCATGAATATATTTGTCTGTTTCTGGTTTTGGTGATTTTTCTGTTGTTGTACATATGTCTTGTGGAACTAGCACATCAAGAGAAAAGCTACCTGGAAATTTACAAGTGAAGGCAAGTGACTTCTAAGTTCTAAACTTCATTGTTTGTATTTTTTAAAAACTTTTTTTTCCTTGTAAGCAGCTAAGCCCTTACAAATAAATATGGAATCATAGAATCATAGAATATCCTGATTTGGAAGGGACCCATAAGGATCAAGCCCAACTCCTGGCACCACACAGGTCTACCCAAAATTCAGACCATATGGCTAAGAGCACTGTCAAAATGCTTCTTAAACTCCAACAGGCTTGGTGCCATGACTACGTCCCTGGGGAGGCTGTTCCAGTGTGTGACAACCCTCTCGGTGAAAAACCTCTTCCTGATATTCAACCTGATATCCCCTGTTGGAGCTTGACACCATTTCCTAGTCACTAAAAAGAATATATCAGAGCCTGCCCCTCCACTCCCCCTCATGAGGAAGCTATAGACCATGATGAGGTCTCCTTTCAGCCTCCCCTTTTCCATGCTGAACAGGCCTAGTGACCTCAGCTGCTCCTCATGTGTCTTCCCTTCTAGAACTTTAACCATCTTAGTAGCCTTTCTCTGGACACTCTCCAATTCTCCAATAGTTTCACATCATACATATGTTCATATAATGAACATATAATCATATATATTTTAATATTACATGTTGAGCTCTTCCAAATAAATCACAGAGAAAGAAGGAAAAAAAAAAAAAAAAAAAAAAAAAAAAGCATAGAAGACTTCAACTATTAGCTATTATAGTGAGCTTTTCAAAGCACTAACAGCAGAAACAGCATCCAGAATATAAATGGAAGCTGCAACAAGATCTGAACTTGTTGGTGCTAGCTTTCTGACACTGCCACAATCTCATTTAGAGTTCTTTTAATCATTAAATAGAGATGTATAATGCAGAATAGTTACAAAATAAATAAATAAATAAATAGAATAATAATAATAATAATAATAATAATAATAATAACAATAATCTTTTTGAACCCTCCTCAGCTAATTTGTATCACATGGCCCTTAAAGTGTTCCAGATATGAAACCACAGTTTCATAACTCAGAAAGCATATTGAACTTTTTCTTTCAAGTTGAAATATTTTTAAACACACACTAAATTATAACACTAAACAGAAGTGCTACAGTGTATTCCTATAAATTTAAATTACAGAGACACTTTTCTTGCCTGACTGCTTATATAAAATACAAGCTATCCTGTACCTTAAAATCATGCATTTCTAAATAAAAGACAAAATGTTAGTAATACCCATATGATCAACACTTTAGAAATATTGGCTACACTGTCAGAGTCTCCAGTATTTGTAATGCATCTACCTATTTTATCTTAGGCATCACCAAAGCCAAAACTAAACATGCTATCCTTCTTACTTTTTCATACTATACTAGCAAGAAAAACATTTTATCAGTTGTTTAAACATCTCTGCTCACTTCCTGTCTACATTTTATTATGATTACAGAAATACACCTTATAAATAATGTGCTACTGAATTAACTGTATTAATCTACAGAAAACAGATAACATTTTCTCCAAACGAGATTAATTTCTTATGTTTTATTTAGAGGCCATATGTTCTTTGGTCCATTGAGGAAAGACCTAACTTACCTCTTTAATATACCATTAAGTGGATACTCAATCAATAAAAGAATGGCAATTTACAGCTTGATCCTGTAAGGCCAATGGCATTCTAAATTCCCAAGCTGATGAGAACTGGGTCACATGCACATCAAGTCCCATGGCCTTGGCTTCAGTCGGGATTAAGCAATAGACTGATTTTACAGCTTAAATAAAGGCTAACTACATAACAGGAGGGACAGATAAATGACACAGGATTGTTCATCATCATGGTAGCAGAAGAAGGAATGAGAAACAGATGTCTTTATTGTCTAATCAATGTTATTATCTCTAGGTAACAAAGTCCTTTACCTTTTCAACAGTCTTTAAGGAGCTCAGATTCACTCAGACACAGGACCCAGATTCAATCCCTTGGCAGTAAACAATCTGCTGGCAAGATACTGCTGTCTATTATATGTAAAAGATGTTCTCCAAGGTGCCAGCATGGCCCTGAAAGTGTATTGGCTGCAAAAGACTTGTAGTTGGAGCAGCCAAGAGATCCAAACATTCATCTTTCCTCTAGGAGGAAATTGCTTCTATTTATTGCTTCTTCATATTCAGTATATTACACATTCTTTTCTCATGCTTCAGTGATCTATCCTTCCTCATGATCTCTCATACATATTGTTTGTTTGTTTGTTTTTCTTCTTTTTTCCTGCCTGTCTTGCCTGTTCTGATGGCCTCCGAAAAAATCACAGACTGAAGTAATGAATAAAGAATTACTGCTTAGAGGAAAGGAAGAACTAAAATCCAGAACTCTAGCAAGCTCAATGCAGTGGCTATCTGCTGATTTTCATGTTTCTTTGAAGACTTCAGTCTATTTCCGCCTTCCACTTTCTCATTAGTCTTGGTTATTCTTTTCTGTAGAGTCAGTCTTGCATTCATTCTTCTTCACCCATCTCCCAGCTTTAGTTCTAATCATTCCTAAAAAGTTGATTCTGTACTCAAGATTGAATTGAAAATTAAATAATTTTAAAATGTATAAACTTACACAAAATTGCAGGTATTGTAGTCCAAAATTACCATTGTGCATCCAACTGAGATGCTTAGGTGCTGAAGATCTGCCTCTTCAAAGATCGGGTATATGCAAAGAACAGGGAGAGGCACTTGAAAACCCAACTCACTCTCTGGAACTGTTTCTTTTTCTGTTTACCATGGATGGAATTGTGAATGTTACTGTGCAGTAATAGTGCTCCTGGCAGTGCCTTTATCAGGTTGGAGGGATATGAGATCATTTATAGGTAAACAGATTGAGACATAAAGAGAGCCACAATTACTTTTTTTTTTTTTTTTTCAAAATAGTGTCTTACTTTATCTATCTTTATTGGTCCTCTTCAATGCAATAGCAGAATTCTTGTAGGTCAGTTTGTCCAACTGAGTAGAAATTTGCCTGTATGTTCTAAACGTCGTTGCCTTCTTCATGCCCTCCACCTATGGAACAAAGCCAGCTCTAAAAAGCATTCAAACTCGACTTTCTCCAGAAATCTGAGCTGACAAAACATGTTTGTTTCTCATTACCAAATACACAGATTAACGTGAAAAAAAGCAAACCTGAGTACTTTTAAAATACAAGAGCACAACAGTAGCAACCATATAACATTTCTTCAGAGACTGCACACTTGTTTGCATTCAAATAGCAGAGTTCTTAAGACAGTGTGTAACATTGCCATCTAGTGTCTTCAGCCTTAATAACATATTTTAACAAACAGATGTACACCCATGTACCTCCACTAATAACAACCTTCCTTCTTCCAACTCTCGACAATGTATTATTTGGCACTCATATTTATTATAGCATGTCCGACATTTAAATTGGAATTGCATTAGAACCTTTGGAAAGGTGATCTAGCACACTTTAAAGGACTGAAAATAAATAAATAAGGCAGATACTGTAGGAGACTAGGAATAACCTTGCAACACTTGTGGCTTTTTTGTTTTGGTTTGGTTTTGGTTTTGTTTTTGTTTTTTTTTTTTTTAAAAAAAAAAAAAAGTTTATTTTTTCTTACTGTTTTTGCTTGCATGTTAAACATCTGTTAAAATAATTTTCACTAAAAATTACACTTTTTCACCAAAACAAAGGTATCTTCTGGGGAGCATTTAAGCTGCATAAAATAGCCTATCTTCATGAAAGAAAAAATTATAACTCAAATAAAATTGAATATTAGGCAGTAGTAGAACTGGTATTTTGACAGGAATAAGCTGAAAAAGTGATGTGTGGCCATTTTGTACACTTGTAAATTAATCTTTTAAATGGCAATTAATCTCACTCTTAAAATGCAATGGTCTTAGAATAAATGTAGGTTATATGAGATCAAGCACATACTCTACCATCTGCAGTAAGGAGAACACCTGCAGAATTACCTTAGTCTAGCTACTTAATTTTAGACAGGCAAATGTAGATGAGCAAATTTCCTCCCAGGAAATTACATCAATTTTAGGCATTCAAAAAGGTCAACAGATCTGGTTTGGAACAAGAGGAATATTGTCTGCACAGTGTTGGAAAGGTGTACACATGTTGTTACCTCTTATTCCTTCCCAGATATTCCATCTCAGCACTCAATCTATTGAGCCATTTTGATGGTCCATTCTTTTCCAGAAGTAAAAAGCTTTCCAGACAAGAAAAGTATATGCTAAAGCTCAGCTTCCTAGACACAACACATCAGCATCCACTGGTACACTAAAATAGATTAAGAAAAAAAAAAACAAACAAAAAACAAAAAACAACTAACAACTCACCTAGAGTAAAATTCTAGGGTCACCTAGAGTAAAATTCACCCACTTTTTTTTTTTTTCCTTTTGTTTTTGTTAGCACTAATTTTTTGTTTTTTTTTATTTTTTTTTTTTCAGTTTTTTTTTTTTTTTTTTCCCTCTCTTTTTCTTCCTTCTTTCTTGCTGTTCTGGAAAACATAAAAACAAGCAAACGAAAAAAGGCCGGATCTTGCACTTTTCCTTATCTTTACCATTCTGAATATTTTTGGATTGAACTGGAACACTAGATACAATATCTGCAGGAAGTAATAAACTCTTACAATCTGTCACTGTCTTAAATGTACGGTGTAAATGTATTCACTTATTCCAAAATATTTCTTGTCCCTCACAACAGCAGAACACTAAAAGAGCTTTCTTTTTATTTCTAAAGCAGTATTTTATATAAAAATGTACAGTTTCATAAGGCATAATCCTTGTGAAGAGCTACTAACTTGAATTCTTGGTAATTCAAGAATCATAGTATCTGGAAATTTAAATAAAATGACTTTTAAAAAAAATTTCTTTATGATGTATGGTGATACTCCATGGAAGCTATCCAAAAGTGTCAAATATGCTTATCTTTCTATAGGAAGAGATGAATATTTCCTTTTAACCAGTTTTGTATTGGCTATAAGGCTTTAAAAAAAAAAAAAGTAGAGGCTCTAAAGCTTTTTTAAAAATAATTGAAAATAATAAAAAATAAAAATAAAAATAAGAATAAAAATAAAAATAAATAAAGAACACACCACAATTATTTTTTTTTTCAGAAAATGCAAGTACATATTTGACTGATATAGAAAAAGTGAATCAGAGTGGATCTTTAGCATATATATTCTATTTTTTTCCATCAACAGTTGTACAACTTGTTAAAACACACTGACACACACACAATTAAGCCCTATAAATATCTAGAATTTAATCACAACAAAATTTCCATCCACATACGTTATACAGTTACAGTATATCATGTTTTGCCACATAGATGAATGAAGTGAAAGTAAAACATGTTAATAATATGTGATGCAGAAAATGTAAATGGATATCTCTGCCTTTATTCTTTTGTGAAAAACACTACTGGGTCTATTTAAGGTATTGATAGCTTCTAGCTAAGGCAGACAGTTTATATTTAGGTAATAGTATCATTCTTCACTGGAAAGTTTTATATATATGGGAACTAGAGTGCAAGCACAACATTTGACAGTAAGGTAAATTATTAAACCAATGTCCAGGAGGAGAATGCTGTAAATAGGAATTAGATCTTTAATTTAGTGTTCACTGTGATATCCTGCCTTTAAAGCAGTTGAAATTAGAAACTTTGCTGAACCAAGTGAAGGGTTTTACCATAGTCTAGAACAAATGTCCAGGATATAAGCTTCTAGTGCACTAATCACAAAAATGAAGATCCAGTCTCAGAATTTTCTAAGTGAAACATATATATACATATACATACATATATATAAGCCTCTCTCTTACCTTGAGTCTAGATGACCTTCCCAGTTCAGCAGCTCTTTCTAGGTACAAAAACAGTCTTTTTCTCTTCTTAGCACCTTAGCTTTCCTCTAATGCATGCACTGGGGTTCCTTTTACCTGTGTGGTTGGTTTTGGCACAGTTGGCTGAGTATGGCTGAAAGCATCCTCAGAGTAGATGGGGCACCCCATGGAAGTGTTTCGGCTTGCTAAGACTAACAAGTGTGTGGCAAGTACAAAGGAAACATTTTTTTTTTCTTGCTGATGTCCTAGATTCAACCCAGGATGTATTTTACAATTGTACCTTTATATATTTATTTTCTACCTGCCAATTATATGGAGAGTTATTGTTAATTTATTGCAGTAGCCCTCTTGAGGCCTCAGTCAAAACTATGCCTTTCTCATGCTTGGCAAATAGCAATGAATACTGTGAATGCAAATGTCACTGTAAAGAGGTCCATTAGTCTGAGGAAAGAAGCACTACCATGAGCACTATGCAGAAGAGACACTGAGAAAAGGAGAAATAAAGTACTTTGGTCAAGGCCCATAGGAATTCTGTAGCAGATAATGTATCTCTCTGAAGAGCATGGCATGTTCAGTATGAAAACCCTGCAATGATGAAAGTCAGCTGATTACACACTTCTAGTTATCCTATGATTTTTTGTTAAAATAACAGCTTTTGCTAGCTGAATGGTAATAACACAGAAAATAAAGTAAAATAAAATAAAATAAAATAAAATAAAATAAAATAAAATAAAATAAAATAAAATAAAATAAA
>CM021731.1:25687340-25733130 GCA_011075105.1 Heteronetta atricapilla
AAATAAAATAAAATAAAATAAAATAAAATAAAATAAAATAAAATAAATAAAATAAAATAAAATAAATAAAATAAAATAAAATAAATAAAAACATAGAATCGTAGAATCATAGAATCATAGAATATCCTGAGTTGGAAGGGACCCTTAAGGATCATCAAGTCCAACTCTTGACACCGCACAGGTCTACCCAAAAGTTCAGACCATGTGACTAAGTGCACAGTCCAATCTCTTCTTAAATTCAGTCAGGCTCGGTGCAGTGACCACTTCCCTGGGGAGCCTGTTCCAGTGTGCAACCACTCTCTCTGTGAAGAACCCCCTCCTGATGTCAAGCCTAAACTTCCCCTGCCTCAGCTTAAGGCAGCTTAAATCAGCAGCAACTGAAACAATAAAAACAAAAAAAAAAAAAATGAAAAGAAAAATGAAGTAGTTACTTCAAATAGTAAGTAGTTTAAGCTCAAATGACACCTATATAAATCTTTTTCTGTAAAATCTCTAATGTTCACTGGATATCAAGCATAGTTTCAAGACAGTACCTTACTCGTTACAGCTATAAATATCTGCAATAATGAGTATTTATCATTCATGGAGCGTTAATGTTCCAGCAGACACTACGTATCAATATTTACTGTGTGTAAGTATACAAAGTATACAAAGTTTCACATATACCTCTGACATCACAAATAATGTATTCAAATATATATATATATATATCTTTAGAAATACAATTAAGTTAAAAATATTGTATTTCTCAGGAAAAAGAAAAAAAAAAAAAAGACTTGCAATCTATACTATTCTCAAATAGGAATATTAATGCAATCTACATTATTGTTAAATATGAATATTAATAAATTGTTGATGGTTGATAACAATTAATGATTTATTATAATTAATAAGAAACAGTGAATATAAAGGTAGAATATAGATTGTTAATTTCAAAGCTAGAGATGGACACTATCCAGAACAGAGCAGTCCCAAAGATACTTTTGTTTATCACTTGGAGCTGTAAATTGACATTTAAATTCAAAGCAAAAAGACCCTGGATGATTAATTTTCTGATTTTAAGTATATCAGGTCTTCGATTTGGAAAGGGATGGACAGGTGAACAGGAAATACTATTGAGTGCTTTTCTGGCTGTCTACCATACTCTGGATTATGGCTAATAAGGAAATTACACCAACATTTGGCAGATTGTTTTAAAAGTAAAATAAAAAAATAAAAATAAAGTTTATAAGGTGAGAATCTAAGCATTTTATGTTTATCTTCATACCTTTACTTAAAGAACTGTACTCATGTAGATGTTACTGCCTTATCAGAATACAAATATTCTGAGCTTTGTTTTGCTTTCCACATGTGCATCTGTTATCTTTGAAAATAAAGTCCCTATATTCAGTGAAAGCTATTTTCACATTTTAAAAAGTTTCAGAAACAAGTTCTTCTATGCCAAAAATATCACTGTACATGTCATGAGTTAAGCTTTTTTTGTTTATTGCTGTTAATTGGAAAAGAAGATTGCTGTTAACTGGAAAAGAAGAAACTAGAAAAACATTGAAAGGATAATAAATATTAGATTCCAGTGACACAGACTTGTTCTTGACTCCTTCCATTATAAATCTGACAAAGTGATAGGAATAATGAATGGATCCATTCAATATCTGGCAGCAAACAATTTTATTCATCAATAACAGTACTCAAATGATGCTGGGGAAAAAAAAAAAAAGAAAAAAAAAGAAAAAAAAAGCGCTTTATATTTTTGGTGTAAAATAGCTACCTTTATTTCTTAAAGGAAAAAGAAAAAAAAAAAGCCATTTCTTACATTAGCTAGGATAAAGGATTATTTCAGAAAAATGGTCCAATCTGTCCTCTAAAAAGCTCTGTTACAGAGGAAATTCATCATCATCAGTGACTATATTCAAGGCAACCAGGGCTGTCTACTCATTGTTTGATGCACATCTACCACCCAGGAAAAGCAACACAGCTGTAGAAAATGGTTTGATGACATAAAAGCCAAGCTGTAAATCCTGTTATCCCTCAAATCTGAGTTTCAAAATGAAGCAGGGAGTTTTCACATAATCAAATTGAGGTCTCTGCAGTTTGTCATATTAGAATCTTCTGTCAAAGCAGCCCTGTGGTTTTCTGTGTTTCACTGATGCACATATGCTTCATATCAAATAAACTCTGTAAAACTGAAAACCATAAGACATATATGCATTTGAGAAATAGTAATTTTTGTCACCCACTTTGGAATTCAAAATTAGTTTGAGTTCTAAATGTGTTCTTATATTACTGATTTCTGCTTTGACTGCCTTTTAATAAACAATTGTGGTATAGATAATTCACAAGAACAAACAAAATCTATTTCATATCTTTATTTGTTACCTATCAAGAGCCACAAGTGTTAACTGTTCGTCAGCAAAGTGAAAAGCTGACAAACACAAATGAAGTGCAATTGTGTAGATATGACATTTCAATAATGCATTTGAAATTACATTTTAGAACTAGATTGCATGGTTTCTGTGCAGACATCAAGAATGCCATTATTTATCTTATAGCTACAGGGCACCTTACTTTAAAAAAAAAATCCCTCTTGACCACATGTCAGTGTAAAACTATTCAATGATACACTGCAAAGTACAGTTCCACCATTTTGACCCTTTTAACAAAATAACTGGTAGGAGTGTAAGCCCTGTAGCCTAGAAAAACTCTTTAGTAGCCCATGTTCATGAGGAAGAATAGCATCAGCTCCAAGCAGCATGAGAAACCTAAATATCCAGATGCAATAGTGGACCAAATTGGCTGTGATGTTCTAGTGACAAGCAGAGAGAGGCTAGGTACTCACAGGTGTTTTAGTAACACAATAGCCAGAAGTTAAAATGTAGTTACATTTTGAATTTGTGGGCAAAAAAATATGATATTTTGTATGTTGTTCTTGGAAAGAAAACAGCAGTCTATTATTTCCCTGTTGCATGTTTTACATAGTGCAGATCTCTTTCTGAAAGTTCCAGATCAAGAAAGCAATGAGCAGGGCTGGACAGTATGGACATAGGTATGGACTGTATGACTGAGAAACTGCAGAGCCAGTGAAGAAACCTGAAAAGCTAGAGCTGTATATGCACAACTCCCACCTCTGCTTGCTCCTGAAACAGCACAAGGGTAAGATGGTCAGGCTCAGAACAATAAATTAGTGTGTTAAAAACAAAAGGAAGTGGTTATGCTAGAATGGATGATCTTAATAACTACTGACAACAGCAAGCAGAATTAAGGTTAGGGCCTCACCAAGACAAGCAGGAATTTATGTTATTACAAATGCAGAAATTGCTGACTTTTTTTCCAATTTTATTTTTTTTCTTTATTCATCTGTGTTCTATCCCCTTAAATTTCTTTTCACCTAAATCCTTGGGCTCTGTATTTGCAAATGGAAAGGGATTAACGTATTCTAAATATGCACTTTTTATCAGGTTTGAAGAGTATCTGGAAGAATTCTTCTGACTTTTTCTGGACTAATGAAATAAGAAATGGTTATTTCCAGAAGCCACCTAATATTAATGTATATTGTCAGTAATATTCAGTTCTGGTTAATACAGCAACAGCTACATCTTCTGCAGAGCTCAGGATATTTTCAGCCTTCCTGTAGATTGCCTAAATGAAGAAGATGTGCTGATAAAATATTCTCTGTATTTTGTTAATGTACTGAAAAGGTATTCCGTACTTTAGTTCTAGCTTCCACATGTATTGTCATAATTCCATGTATATTTTATCTTCCTCAAGAGTGGGAAAAAAATGGAAGTGACAGATACTTCAGCTTATATTTAAAGACAGTGGAAAACTAAATATTTTTACCTGAATGGGAATATTTACAAGTTCTAAGTACCTGTTGAGATATTTGCCAAAGCCTGTGGATAGACAAAGTTCAGTACCTCTACACTTGTTCTTCCAAAAAGCCTCCAACTCTGTTAGAAAAGTGTCTTTTGAGTTTGGGCAATAATTTCTGTCCTGAATGCTGTCTCTAGATCATAAAAATAATGTACGGAATAAGAGGTCAGATATAGCAGATATGCAAAAAGACTGGGGCTTTTAGTCTGCTTGGTAGTGAGGCAGCAGCTGTTGAGAGACTATTGAAGAAAGCCAGGCTCAGTCATTAAATTAGGTTATTTAGAAGAAGCAGTTGGTGTAACTCCAGGTAAGTAAGAAGCTTTGAATTTTAATTCCTACTCAGCTGATCTATTGATTCATAGATTTTAAGGTTAAACGTGTCATAATGATGACCTAGTCTGTCCTCTTATATGACACAGGGAAATTCACTGGAAAATTTCTATATTAATAATCTCTGAAATATACCATATTTTTAAGAGAGCTATCCAATCTTAGTTCTTCACATGATTAAGAACTTACCTCACCCATTGCTGATTTTTTTTCCAGTGATTAATTACTTTCAGTATTAAAATTTCTGCTTCATTCTTAATTCAAATTTGTCTGACCTCATCTACTATCCACTGGATTTCATTGCATTTTTTTTGCATTGGGTTAAAAAAGCAGCTATAATCAGAAAATATTTTTTCCTATACAGATACTTAAATAGCATAATAAAATCACCTTTTAACCTCCTCTTGGATAAACTAAATAGACTGAGTTCATTTAACAAGCCTCCAGCATTCTTTCATGAAAAAGAGTGTTGATACTCTTTGGAAGTCTTTCATGAAAGAGAACATAAATTCATTATTTTCTTTTTCAAAAAGCTTTCTCTTTTTGTAGTTATTGTTGTTTCCACTTACTGACTTCTAGCAGAAACACCAATAAAAATTCACATTTTTAACATATAGTGGTACAGGCTTAGCTCCACGAAAATACTATGTGGCAATGCACATTGCTCCCCAGAATAACTTTTAATTAATCAACTTCAGGAGCAGAATTTTCTAGGTTTTGCAAGGTGGACTCCTGAGATCCCAATATAATTCAAAGGGAAAGCATAATGTGTACACAGACGCAAACAAAATGGATGGGAAGATAGCCAAAAATGTCACATTTCTACAGGTCTGCTTCTCAGAGGTTTAGAAACATATCTGAGATCGGGTTTCACAGACCAATATCTCTCCTGGGTTTAAAGATATAAGTCTTCCACTTAAGGAAAGTCTTTGAAATATATAAAATACAATTTTGTCTTTCAAGGGAAAAGCAAACAAACAAAAAAATAAGCAAGCAAACAAACAAACAAACAAACAAAAAAAAAAACTTAATTTACTGTGACAGAGACAGAATTAACATCCATCCTCCTCTGTGAAGGTTGAAGCTAAACATTCAGGCTTCACAGAGACAAAGAAAATGAAACTGAGTCCATACGTGAGTGATGAGGGCAGTCATCCATGAAAGAGCAGTCATTGCCTTGTTTATGAATGCTGTTCACTAAAGTTTTGATACAAAACATCTGAGAAAGCCTGGAAGCAGAGACTCTTTTCATAGCTGACTGTCTTCATTAAGACATTTTACCATCTTTCTCTTTCTCTGATCCCATGTTCTCATATTCATGATATAGTTTCAACAGTATTATATATTGCTGCTTGATGGGGAAGGTCAACTCACAGACAATGACATAGGCAAAGCAGAGACGCTTAACGCCTTCTTTGCCTCTGTCTTCAATGCTGATGATGGGCTTTGGGACCCTGGGGGACCTTGATGTTGGGAATAACAAACTCCCAACCCTCCCAACCGACCCTGAACGTGTGCGGGATTTGCTGCTCCACCTGGATCCATACAAGTCCATGGGTCGGATGGGATTCATCCAGGGTGCTTAAAGAGCTGGCTGATGTCATCGCGGGACCTCTCTTAATTATTTTTCAACAATCTTGGGAATCTGGAGAGGTCCTGCTAGGCTGGAAGCTGGCAAATGTTGTGCCAATTTTCCAGATGGGTAAGAAAGAAGACCCTGGCAACTACAGGCCTGACAGTCTCACATCAGTACCTGGTAAAATTATGGAGAAGATGATTCTTGAGGCTATTGAAGTTCACCTGGGGGACAATGCAGTCACTGGTCCCAGCCAACATGGATTCATGGGGGGTAGGTCCTGCCTAACAAATTTGATTTCCTTTTATGATAAGATCACCGTCTAGTTGACCAAGGAAACCAGCTGATGTGATCTTTTTGGACTTCAGCAAGGCTTTCGACACAGTTTCCCATAGGATCCTACTGGACAAAATGTCCAGCATACAGATTAACAAAAACATCATACAATGGGTGAGCAATTGGCTGACGGGCAGGGCTCAAAGGGTTGTGGTAAATTGTGCCACATCAGGCTGGCGGAAGGTCTCTAGTGGGGTCCCTCAAGGCTCTATCTTAGGGCTAGTCCCCTTTAATGTCTTTATAAATGATTTAGATGTAGGACTAGAAGGTGTTTTGAGCAAATTTGCCGACGACACCAAACTTGGAGGAGTTGTGGACTCAGACGAGGGTGTAAAGGCCTTGCAGAGAGATCTGGACAGGTTGGAGAACTGGGCAATCACCAGCCGCATGAAGTTTAATAAAAGCAAGTGCCAGTTCCTGCACCTGGGACAAAGCAACCCTGGCCATACATACAGACTGGGCGACGAGACGCTGAAGTGCAGCCCCGCAGAGAGGGATCTGGGGGTCATGGCTGACAGCAAGTTGGATATGAGCCAGCAGTGTGCCCTGGCAGCCAGGAGGGCCAACCATATCCTGGGGTGCATCAAGCACGGTATCACTAGCAGGGCAAGTGAAGTGATCGTCCCGCTCTACTCTGCGCTGGTGCGGCCTCACCTTGAGTACTGTGTGCAGTTCTGGGCACCACAGTACAAAAAGGACATTCAACTGTTGGAAAGTGTCCAGAGGAGGGCAACGAAGATGGTGAAGGGCCTGGAGGGGATGACCTATGAAGAGTGGCTGAGGGCACTGGGCCTGTTCAGCCTGGAGAAGAGGAGGCTGAGGGGGGATGTCATTGTGGTCTCCAACTTCCTCGCAACGGGGAGTGGAGAGACAGGTGACCTATTCTCCATAAACACCAGTGATAGGACCTGCAGGAATGGGGTGAAGCTGAGGCAGGGGAAGTTCAGACTAGATATCAGGAGGAGATTTTTTACTGAGAGAGGGGGTTGCGCGCTGGAACAGGCTCCCCAGTGAAGTAGTCACTGCACCAAGCCTACATGAATTTAAGAAACGTTTGGACTGTGAACTAAGTCACATGGTCTAAACTTTTGGGTAGACCTGTGCAGTGCAAGGAGTTGGACTTGATGATCCTTATGGGTCCCTTCCAACTCGTAGTATTCTATGATTCTATGATTTTATATATATATGTAATATTATATATATAATATCAATATCAAGTCCACTGTGTCTTTAAGCATATGAAATGTTTCTGTGAAACTGGAACACCTGGTTAAAAGCTAAAGAAAGACATATCTCTGGAATTTATGGTTTGCTTTCTTGCTGTATTAAATTTATTTTCTTCTATCATGCATGACACCTTTCTCCAAATTGGAGAGACGTGGATTTGATGGGTGGATAAGGAATCAGCTGGATGGTTGCCCTTGTTTTGGTCAACAACTCATTGTCCAAGTGGAAATTAGTAACAAATCGTGTTCCTCAGGGGTCAGTATTGGGACTGGCACCATTTAACATTTTTGTTGGTGACAGGGACAGTGTGTTTGAGTGCACCCTCAGCAGTTTTGCAGGTAACACCAAGCTGAGAGGTGCAGTCAACAAGCTGGAGGGAAGGGAGGCCGTATAGAGGGACCTGAACCGGCTTGAGAGCTGGGCCTGTGAAAACCTCATGAAGTTCAACATGGCCAGGTGCAAGATCCAGCATCTGGGCCAGGGAAATCCCAAGGACTAATACAAGCTGGGTGGTGAATTTATTGAGAGCAGCCCTGAGCAGAAGGACTAGAGAGTGTTGTTAATGCAAAGCTCAACCTGACCTCACAATGTAAGCTTGTAGCCCACAAATCTTGCCATTGGGCTGCATCAAAAGAAGAACAACCAGCAGGTCAAGAGGGAGGTGATTCTCAGTCTCCACTCTGCTCTCATGAATATTGAGTTTAGCTCTGGGTCCCCCAACATAAGTACATGGACCTGTTGGAGAAAATCCAGAGGAAGCACATGAGAATGATCATAGAATCATAGAATCATAGAATCATAGAATATCCTGAGTTGGAAGGGACCCTTAAGGATCATCAAGTCCAACTCTTGACACCGCACAGGTCTATCCAAAAGTTCAGACCATGTGACTAAGTGCACAGTCCAATCTCTTCTTAAACTCAGTCAGGCTCGGTGCAGTGACCACTTCCCTGGGGAGCCTGTTCCAGTGTGCAATCACTCTCTCTGTGAAGAACCCCCTCCTGATGTCAAGCCTAAACTTCCCCTGCCTCAGCTTAACCCCGTTCCCGTGGGTCCTGTCGCTGGTGTTAATGGAGAAAAGGTCTCCTGCCTCTCGACACCCCCTTACGAGGAAGTTGTAGACTGTGATGAGGTCTCCCCTCAGCCTCCTCTTCTCCAGGCTGAACAGGCCCAGTGCCCTCAGCCGTTCCTCGTACGTCTTCCCCTCCAGGCCTTTCACCATCTTCGTAGCCCTCCTCTGGACACTCTCCAACAGTTTCATGTCCTTTTTATACTGTGGTGCCCAGAACTGCACACAGTACTTGAGGTGAGGCCGCACCAGCGCAGAGTAGAGTGGGACAATCACCTCCCTTGACCTACTAGCGATGCCGTGCTTGATGCACCCCAGGACACGGTTGGCCCTCCTGGCTGCCAGGGCACACTGCTGGCTCATATTCAACTTGCTGTCTACCAGGACCCCCAGATCCCTCTCTTCTAGGCTGCTCTCCAGCGTCTCAGCACCCAGTCTGTACGTGCAGCCAGGATTTCCCCGTCCCAGGTGCAGGACCCGGATCCCCAGGATCCCCATGATCAAAGGGTGGAGCACCTCTCCTATCAAAAGAGGCTGAGAGAGCTGGGATTGTTTAACCAGGGGAAGAGAAGACTCCAGGGAGACATTATAGTAGCCTTCCACTACCTAAAGGGTGCCTACGAGGAAGCTGAAGAGGGACTCTTTAGCAGGGATTGTCATGATACAAAAAAAGGATTTTTTGGCACTGGAACATGTTTCCCAGAGAAACTGTGGATGCCCCATCCCTGGAAGTGTTTAAGGCCAGGTTGAATGGGGCTTTGAGCAACCTGAGCTGATGAGAAGTGTCCCTGCCTTTGATAAGGGGGGTGAGATTAAATGACCTTGTCAATGATCTTGTCAAATGATAATGTCGCTCCAGTTTTCAAGAAGGGCAAGAAGGAGGATCCGGGAAACTACAGGCCAGTCAGTCTCACCTCTGTCCCTGGAAAGGTGTTGGAGCAGCTTGTTCTGGATGCCATCTCCAAGCAATTGGAAGAGAAGAATGTTATGAGGAGTAGTCAGCATGGATTCACCAAGGGGAAGTTGTGCTTAACCAGTCTCGTTGCCTTCTATGATGGCATCACCAGCTGGGTAGACGGGGGGAGAGTGGTGGATGTCATCTACCTTGACTTTAGCAAGGCTTTTGATACTGTCTCCCATGACATCCTGCTAGCAAAGCTGAGAAAGTGTGGGATAGATGAGTGGACAGTGAGGTGGGCTGAGAACTGGTTGACTGGCAGAGTTTAGAGGATGGTGATTGGCGGAGCAGAGTCTGGCTGGAGGCCTGTGACTAGTGATGTTCCCCAGGGGTCGGTGCTAGGTCCAGTCTTGTTCAATATCTTCATCGATGACCTTGATGAGGGAATAGTGTCTGACCTCAGCAAGTACGCTGATGACACAAAGCTGGGAGGAGTGGCTGACATGCCAGCAAGTACGCTGATGACACAAAGCTGGGAGGAGTGGCTGACATGCCAGAAGGCTGTGCTGCCATTCAGCGAGACCTGGACTGGCTGGAGAGATGGGCAGGAAGAAACCAGATGCAGTTTAATAAGAGCAAGTGTAGAGTCCTGAACCTGGGAAGGAACAACAAGAAGTATCAGTACAGGCTGGGGGACGACCTGCTGGAGAGGAGCTCTGCGGAGAAGGACCTGGGGGTCCTGGTGGACAACAGGTTGACCATGAGCCAGCAGTGTGCCCTGGTGGCCAAGAGGGCTAATGGGATCCTGGCATGCATTAAAAGGAGCATGGTCAGCAGGTCAAGGGAGGTGATCCTCCCCCTCTACTCTGCACCGGTCAGGCAGAGTACTGTGCCTGGAGTACTGTGTCCAGTTCTGGGCTCCCCAGTACAAAAAAGACAGGGATCTCCTGGAAAGAGTGCAGCAGGGGCCACAAAGATGATACAGGGCCTGCAGCATCTTTCCTATGAGGACAGGCAGAGAGACGTGGGTCTGTTCAGCCTGAAGAAGAGGAGACTGAGGGGGGATCTTATCAAAGTCTATAAATATCTGAGGGGTGGAAGACAGAAGGATGTAGCTAACCTCTTCTCAGTGGCTTGTGGGATAGGACAAGGGGCAACGGCCACAAAATAGAACACAGGAAGTTCCGCACTGACATGCAAAAGAACTTCTTCACGGTGAGGGTGACGGAGTACTGCAACAGGCTGCCTAGAGAGGTTGTGGAGTCTCCTTCTCTGGAGATATTCAAGGCCCGTCAGGACGCCTACCTGGGCAGCCTGCTCTGAGGATCCTGCTTTGGCAGGAGGGTTGGACCTGATGATCTTTCAAGGTCCCTTCCAACCCTTACAGTTCTGTGATTCTGTGATTCTGTGATCTTAAATGTCTCTTCCAAACCAAAACATTCTATGATTCTATGATTTTGTGATTCCATGGTTATAAGATTCTATGTAAGGCTTGAGTGCTTTCACCTATAAGTGAATGCAATTGAAATGAAGATTGCTCATTTCCTAGTTGAAACAGCTATTAGAAACTTTGTTGCATTCTTTTCAGGCATACCTTGCCCAAATAAGCCATAAAAACTTTACAAAGCATATTTAGTGCATGCCCTCCCCTTCAAATGCCTTTGGATGCCATAACAATGTTCGTTTTCAGGTAGAAGCCCTACCAAAACTTCTGTCACAGCTTCACAAAGCAAAGTAAAAATAATCCAATTCTAAATTGCACAATGTTTTTCTATTCAACTCAATAATTAATTATTTTCCTGCTTTTTTCATAAAATATTACTGTTTCATCATTATTCAACTGAAAAGGAGATCAAAGCTTTTTACTATATTTGCTGTCTTCTGGATTAGTCTTCACAGAGTCAAAAGCACAGGGATTCAAGTGCAGCCAACTGGACAATGATTCTTCTCCTTCCATATGTTTTGATTGTTTAGATAACATAGTCTATTAGACTGAGTCTGTGACTGAATATTTATTTGTATATACAGTTGCTATATAAGTAATATGGCTGTAGACCATACAAAAGTGGACATATTTTCATAGAATCATAGAATGGCCTGGGTTGGAAAGGACCTCAAAGACTATCTAGTTCCAACTCCCCTGCCATAGGCAGGGACACCACACGCTAGATCAGGTTGCTCAGTGTCTCATCTAACCTAGTCTTGAACAACTCCAGGGATGGGGCATCCACAACCTCTCTGGGCAACCTGTTCCAGTGCCTCACTGTTGTGGTTTAACCCGGCCAGCAGCTAAACACCACACAGCCGTTTGCTCACCCTCCCCCCTCCCTCTCTGGGATGGGGGAGAGAAACGGGAAAGTGAAGCCTGTGGGTTGAGATAAAGACAGTTTATTAAGATAATAATAATAATAATAATAATAATAATATATACAAACAAGTGATGCACAATGCAATTGCTCACCACCCGCTGACTGATGCCCAGCCCAACCCCGAGAGCCGGCCCCCCACCCCAGCTAGCCACCCCTATATATTGTTCAGCATGACGTCAGATGGTATGGAATACCCCTTTGGCCAGTTTGGCTCAGCTGTCCTGGGTCTGTCCCCTCCCAGCTCTTGCTGCCCCCCCAGCCTGCCCGCTGGCAGGACAGAGCGAGGAGCTGAAAAGTCCTTGGCTTAGTGTAAGCACTGCTCTGCAGCAATTAAAACATCAGCATGTTATTGACACTCTTCTCATCCTAATCCAAAACATACCACCCTACCAGCTACTAGGAGGAAAAATAACTCTGTCCTAACTGAAACCAGGACACTCACCAATATCTGAGTGAAAAATTTGCTTCTAACCTCTAATCTAAATCTCCCCTCTTTTAATTTAAAACCATTCCCCCTTATCCAATCATTACCTACCCAAGTAAAGAGCCCTTCTCCATCCTTTTTATAAGACCCTTTTAAGTATATAAAATTTGCTTGGTTTCAAAGAAGACAAATATATTTCCTATATATATTATATAGGAAATATATAATAATATAATAATATATATATATATATTATATATATATATATTATATATATATATATAAAATTCCTCTTTTGCTTTTTCATAACTCTACTAATTTTGTATTTGCTGGTTGTAACAAACATTTTTTAAATTTCCTTTCCCATCTCTGTCTACTGTAGGAGTGATACATTTCCAAACGTATACTTCACACCACTCTTTCATTAAGATTATAGCTTTGGATAAGAAATTTTGCTATAAATGTAATCTGTGAAGTGGCTAACCTAAACTAAATGTTTATGCTTATTTTTGATATGCATTGATTTCAGTCTAGAGACTGTTCTAAGATATGTTTTCCATAGAAATGCCAAGTTTCTTGATTGCCCACACTGATAAATATCAGGTATGGCCTTGAGACATCAAGAGAGAACCTAACTTTGAGTCTGAAAAATTTTACAGTTCTTTGCTGTAACTGAACTTATTTTTTGAATGAGATTCACTAGGAACAGATCTACTCAGAGTCCCCTAGTTCATCAGTAATTACTCCAAATGGACATAGGACATAGTTTTTAGCACAGACCACACAGACTGGCTTCTGAAGTTTCTTGATCTATGGGGTTGTCAATCTAGCCAAGCAAACATAGCAGAAAAATAAATAAATAAATAAATAAGTAAAAGAAACAAGCTACAGGGTACTTTGCAGGGACACATATGTCTACAACAGCTTTTTCCAGCCCAAGTTTATACAGAAGTAGTGCAGGAGAAAATAGTGATGCACCTACTCCACTAGGTAGAGTTGGATCTTATAATCTGTCTGTATTTATGAACATTTATTTATGTCTATGCTTTGATATTCTTAGGCATTTTAAATTAAAAGTTCTGTAATGGCATATAATAATAATAATAATAATAATTTGTCAGGCCCACACAGTTGAATACAAAGAAGTCCATGATATGATCATGAGGCTACAAACTGAGGTGCAGGGATGTCTAACAGATCTGAATTTGGTTTATGTCTGTTTTGACAGCTTTTCTCGAGGTAACAGAAGCAGTGTTTATTCTTTTGATATCAAAGTGTAAAAACAGAACATTTGTTGTTATGTTCTTTCTTATTCTTAATATTCTGCATAAAACCTAGCAGAAAAAAAAAAAAGGAAAAGAAAAAAAAAAGTTTGTATATTAGTATTCTTTGAACAGTTTTTTAAAAAAAAAAATAAATTTAAAAAAGGAGGCCTAAAAAGAGAAAAATACCTCTCCATCAGTGCAAAGATTGTGTCTTTGAACGTTCACCTGAAGTACAGACTAAGATAAGCTGATATACCCAAAAAGGCTCTGTAAACTATAAACAGGTTATTATTACAGGAGGAAAAATATCTCTGTTTTTTAATTCCCCTTGAAAGACAATTCCAAGAGAGCTGGTTGTAGTTAGGGTTCTTTCCAGAACTTCTTCTTTGCCAACTACACTTTTATTAGAAGGTGATAAATTTTTTTCAGACTTGACAAAAAATATTTTAGTTTGCCAGTTATAGATAGTTTTTGCACTTGGATTTGTGTCTAAATGTTCTTCTCTTTGGAAAAGCCTCTAGGTCAAAATTTCTTACCTCTACACTTTTTTCTTTCTTTTTTAACACCTGAGGCAGAGGACAAAAAGGAACCCCATTTGAATGGGACATTTGCCAGATCCTGCACTTGGGTCACAACACAATGCAATATTACAGGATTGGAAAAGGGCTGGAAAGCTGTCTAGTAGAAAGAGACATTGGTTGATATGAGCCAGCAGTGTGCTCAGGTGGCCAAGAAGGCAAACAGCATTCTGGCTTGTATCAGAAATACGGTAGCCAGCAGGACTAGGGAAGTGATTGTCTCTCTTGCTTCAGCTCTGGTGAGGCCACACCTCAAATACTGTTTTCAGTTTTGGGCCCCTCACTACAAGAAGAACATTGAGGTGATGGAGCATGTCCAAAGAAGGGCAGCAAAGCTGGTGAATGGTTTAGAAAACAAGTGTTATGAGGAACAGCTGAGGGAACTGAAGCTGTTTAGCCTAGAGAAGAGAAGGCTCAGGGGAGACCTTATTGTGCTGTACAGTTATCTTAAAGGAGACTGTAATGAGGTGGGGATCGGGCTATTGTTCTAAGCATCAAATGATAAGATGAGGCAAAATGGCCTCAAGTTGCACCAGAGGAGATTAAGATTGGATTTTAAAAGTAATTTATTTACTCCTCTATTTTTTTTTTTGGGGGGGGGGGGGGGGGGCGCCAAGGGAATAGGCTGCCCAGCAAAGTGGTTGAGTGATCATCCCTGGAGTTCTTCAAGAACCATGTAAATTTAAATTTAGAAGCATGGTTTTGTGGTAGATGTTAGTACTAGGTTAAAGGTTGGACTAGATGATCTTAGAGGTCTCTTCCAACCTGAAAGATTCTATGATTCGATGAATGAAGAGGATTTTTTTCTTATTCTGATACAAGTATTTAGTCCCAGGTGAAGAAAGAGGGATAAGAAAACCACAATTCTTCACATAGTAGATGGTGAAAGAGGAATATGAAGCTGGGCATTCAGAACTAATCCTAGGATTTGAGGAGCTAAGGGAAAGAGTATATGGAAGTAAACCTTAGGGCAAATACTGGGAGGTCTGAAGGGCAGCTGCCCTCTTTGACTTGTTTTAGGTACCACACACCATCATAAACAGGCTCTTAAGGAATCAATATGGACCTGGAAAACTCATAGGTATAGGTTTTGAATACTTATAAAATGGCATATGTGCACAGTGCATTCTTTCTGTGATACACTTCTTTCTGTGTTTGAGACAGACAACAAGAAAGACCAAGACAGAGCAAGTGACTTTTTAAGGGAACTCTCACCAGCCCATAAAAGAGAAGAAAAAGCTGGTACCTTCAGACCATCGAGACTGAGCTTTTATTACTGTTGAGAGTTAAGGAAAGAGTAACAAGAATTTTCAATGTGTAGAGAGGAGTCACTGTACACCTAACAGCAGCTGAGAATACATTCAAAGACTCAATGCTGCATAAGCCACTGCAGCAGGGGGATGAGGGTAACATGGATAACATTTGCGTATTGCTGATGCCTGTATCATACAGTTGAATACAGGTGACATTTTGTTCCAAGGGGAAGTTTCTGGAGTTCAGAAACATGCAGGCATTGTACATTGTTGGGCTGATTTAGTGTTCATGAACATCTCATACTGATAATGAGATCATGTGGAATATTTTCTCTGACAGCCATATTCCTAAACCTTCTCCAATGGACAAAAATCCATAGCAATATGAATTGCCATGTGTTTCAGCGAAACTGGAATTTTGGGCATGTCGTTACTCATGAAGAACACTCTGGCTTGCAGATATTCCAAATGCATCCAGTCTGGGAGGGGATCATACTGCATAAAGTTTTGTACATGGTACAT
This sequence comes from Heteronetta atricapilla, assembly GCA_011075105.1. Lineage (NCBI taxonomy): Eukaryota > Metazoa > Chordata > Aves > Anseriformes > Anatidae > Heteronetta > Heteronetta atricapilla. Next base: position 25,703,058 of record CM021731.1, read on the forward strand.
TACAAAGGATTTCCACATGCTGAACTATGGCATAGTTATTTTCATTCTGAAACATCCAGCTTCTGGCTACTTATGCACTCAGAAATGTTTGGGATGCCAGTGTCATCTCTTCATGTTGAAACACAAATATGGCCAGTTACATCTATCAGTCAAGATGTCTTCACCAGCAAGACCAGACCAGGGAACAACTAAGAGCCTCAACAGGGTGATTCTGAGTGTGAACAACAGACTACAGGATATTTACAGATTTTTTATGTAGTGCAGAGCAGCTGGTCTGAGGTGGGGGCTTGGGCTACTTCCTGTGGCAACAAAACAATCTACAAGATGAAAAGTCACATTTACTTCTAACCACAATAACACAATAGGAGATGTGTCACTGGATAGGCATTTGTTAAGGTTGTTCCCTATGTTCCTTTTTCACTTCCCATGGAGAAATCCAATGCCTATTTTCATAGCCTAGATACCAGTGATCACATATGGTCCTCACAAAGATTACTGCGAGTGTCAGCATAAGAAGAGTGCTTATATATCTTGAAGAAATAACTTGTATCTCCTTGAAAGTTTAGGCTATATGTACAGTGTCTTTAAGTTGTATTTATCTAGTTTATAGAGTCAATCTACCAAAATCTACCATCTAGGCTCTCGTCCCATACTTTGCTTCTATCAGAAAAAGCAGTAGACCCCTGATTCCAAGTGTTTTTTTTTAACAGAAGAACTCAATGAAAGGAGGTTTTGTAAGAGTATTACAAAGTCATTTGTCTAAATGTCATAGATATTCCACAGACTGTATAGTCAGCTCCTTCAGGGAGGGAAAAGAATATTACCTTTTTAGATTATAACTTTGTCCTTTCTCCAAAATGTTCATATTAAGATGAATAAAATGATTGCCTAAGATAGCCCTTGGAAGCTTAATGGAAAGAAAGCATCTTCTAAGCAATTCTCTAATTTGCAGTATCTTTTCTTCCATACTATAACTTCAGTTAGTCCAATTATGATGCTCAACAGTAAAGAATTCAATTACATAACTGGATCACCATGTCTTGTAAGTAATTATGAATGCTTTAATCTAAGTCCATTAATGTGCTGATTTAAAAACAAACAAATAAATAAATAAATAAATCAGTGCTGATGAAAATATATCTGACAGATTAATTCTTGTGTCTAATCTATTGCCCTAAAACCTCAATGTGCAGAATTTACTTAGTCTTTTCATGTAATATCAATTGCCCCAACAGTCTCCCTATTACTGTTCAGATGATTTTCTTCCCATACTTTATTGCATACTGTATTTCTCTAAATGCTTCATAACATAAAGTGCCTGTGGAAGTAAATGTGCTAAGCTATCCATGAGTAAATGACTTTGGAAATTAGTTGGAGGTTAATTCTTTGCCTCATTGGCCCCCAAAAGTAGCCAAACTGTAATTGATTTTAATGGCATTCACAATGTGCCTCGGCCTGTTGAATAATGAAGGAGCACTTATGGAGACAGCCACTGAATATAGCAACAGTTATTCAGGGTATCAATGAGACATCATTAAAAGATTAACGCTTCTGCACTTAATCAACCTTGCCTTACCTTTAACAGCTTTGTTACTTTAGGAAATCTACAAAGTTTCAAGTGTCAGTGTGTTGTGTATGTTTTACCTCTGTCAATTCAGAGAAATGTTCACACAGAGTAAGCCTGTCTAGTTTGGACATGTTTAAAGAACTGGTTAAGCATGAAAGAAAAAAGACAATTACTAATGCTGGGAAAATGTCAGTCCTGCATGTATGTGCCTCATGGAACATTTGTCACTCACATAGTGCCCTAATGACAGAACCATCTCAATCTTGTTTGATTACTCATTGGTAACGTGAGAAAGGACAGATCATTTTTTATTCATAACAGATTCAGCCAAACAACTATTAAGCAATCTTTCCATTTTTTTTTCTGTTTTTTTTTTTTTTTTTTTTATATCATTCTTTTTATGATTGACAGTGGAGATTATACCTGTGCCTTAACAGTAATTTACAGATGACCTTTTTATGCTCTATTAAATAACTACTCAAGTAGAAGCTGTAAGGACTTTAAGAAGCTAATGAACCTGTACTATATTGTCATTATTTGTACACACTTGCTAGCCACCTCAGTCAATGTATGACAAAAAAAAAAAAAAAAAAAACTTTCTGAGCTTCCATATAGCACAGTTGAATAAGCAACAATGAATTGGCACAGGACACTAAGGTCACAGTGGCTTTTAAAGATATCACACAACAAAAGATGAGGAGAATTTTTAAAGTCAGGTACAATATAGTTCCTCTAAATCAGTTTTGCTATGGATCATTAAAGTCTGGGAACTGTAGCTCAGTGTCTGAATCCTGAACCATCAGTTCCACATTATTCCAGCAACCCAATGCTCTGGCAATATCACTGCACTAACAACAAAAAAGTAGTAGATATTTTTAGACCTTAGTTGATATTAGCATAGGATCTGTGATCTCTGGCATAAGCAAGTTGTCACCCCTTCTCAGAAGAATTTTGAATATCTCTCTGCAACGTATGTATGATGTATTTCATTAAAATCAAGGTTTTACCCAAACTTTCAGCAACACTAAAAAGACATATTCATTGGTACTTATCACTAAGTAACTTCTAAATTGGTTTCACACTGTCATTCCACTTGCTCAAGCAATTTATCTTTAGGTGCCGTGTAAAATTATTATCCCATTATATTGTACTTCTTTTTAGAAGTATTAGAAGATTTTCAAACCCTGTAGAAGCAAACTATGTCTGCATTATTAGTAGAAGGTGGACCAAACCAGGTCCTGAAACCAGGTAGTATTACATGTATGGCTTACCTTTAATTCTCGTACCTACTACAGTACACTTGTCTTGGAGAGAATTAGTTGCTTTGAGTTTCTGGCTCAGTTTCACAGACATACCTGTGAAGTTTATTTCTGAGCTTTCCTCATAAAAGGATTTAAAGGTACTTCTCACTTGAATAAGTTTACAAAAGCAGTAACTCAGTCTCCAGAAAGAATTTTGATTTGGTTGTCTCAGATACTGCTTTGAAAACTGTCATTGGGGTCTGACTTGTATAACAGATTCACAGAGGTCTTTTTCTTTCTTAAAATTTTTAGCTTTTATAATCTTATACTTAACATGTTGTGGTAAGGGATAATTTTAAATTTGGATTTTAGACTGAAAGAAGCATTTAATGAAGATGAAGGAAGCTTTTTTTTCTTTATTTCTTTCATGTAAATTATTAAAAAAATGTAAGGTAAAATGAAGTACAGTAGATGAAATAGGGGATGTTAGCAGAAACAAACAAACAAACAAACAAACAAACAAAAAAACCGTTGAGACACGTGTGTTCTATCCCTGACTCTGAAACTCAGTTCATATGTTTCTGGCCTCACCCTCAAACTTCTGCACATTCTTCTTTTTCTTACTTCCGTAGCGAGGCCACTTGGGTTCTGGTTTGCAAATATGTAAAGACAATTTCATTTGGAATAAAATACAACAAACACTAAGTGCTCTGAAAAGCAGGCCCCATGTACTTTAGAGTAAGTGTCCAGATTATCTGGAACTTCTGTCAGTTTGATTTTTTACCTTTGTTAGATTTTTCTTCAATTTTTTATACAAACAACCATGTAAGTAAAAAATTCTCAATACAAACACATTTTTGCCCTTATACAGCATATAGTACTACTACCAATGGTCACAGAAGGGCAAATATTTTAGGTTGATCCTCTTCTGTTTGTTCTTTAGCTTTCTATTTTATTCTTTCAATTGTTGAATGATTTGAGTGTTGTAATGTGTTTACATGGCAAGGTTTTGGTAGCAGGAGGCCATAGGGGTGGCTTCTGTGAGAAGAATCTAGAAGCTGCCCCGTGTTTAGTAAGGGCCCCACTGCTGACCAGAGCTGAGCCAATAAGTGATGTTGTTTTGCACCTCTCTGAGAGCATATTTAAGACAAGGGGAAAAAAAATATGCTGCACCACACAGCAGCTGGGAGAGTGAGAGGAGTGAGAAACAGACCTGCATGCGCCAAGGTCTTTGAAGAAGGAGGGGGAGAGGTGCTCCAGGCACCAGAGCAGAAGTCCCCTGTGGCCTGTGGTGAGGACGATGGTGAAGCAGGCTGTCCCCCTGCAGCCCATGGAGTACCATGGTGGAGCAGGGTTCCACACTGCAGCCCATGGAGGAGACCATGGTGGAGCAGGTGGACCTGCACTGACGGAGACTGCAGCCTGTGGAAGACCCCTGCCGGAGCAGATTCTGAGCCAGACCTGTAGCCCATGGAGAGGAGACCAGACAGGAGCAGGAGACCTGGCAGGAGCTGCTGCCCATGGGGAATCCATGTTGGAGCAGTTTGCTCCTGAGAGGTGGATCCCGTGGTACGGACCCGTATATGGAGAAGTTCTTGAAGAGATGCTGCCTGTGGGCAGCCCATGCTGGGGACTGCATCCCGTGGGAAGGACCCCACAGCACAGGGGGCAAGATTGACTGAGAAGGAGCGGCGGAGAAGAAGCGCTATAGACTGACCATAACCGCCATTCCCCAGTTCCCCTGTGCCACTCAGCAGATGGGGGGAAGGTGATTTTGGTTTCTTTCTTTTGTTTTTCATTTCTCTAGCTTGTTAGTAATAGGTAATAAATTTTACTGTCTCCCTATGCTGAGTCTATTTTGCCTGTCACGATAATTACTGTGCAATCTCCTCGTCCTTATCTCAACCCTTGAGCCTTTTTCATTGTATTTTCTCCTGGTTCTTCTTTGAGGAGGGGGAGTGAGAGAGCGATTGTGGTGGAGCTCTGCCATCCACCCGAGTAAAACCACCACAAGTGTGTGCGTGCATGTGTAAGTAAATCTGAAAAAAGCTTTATTCTTATTTTAGCTAAAATGCTATCATTGTACTCCATTTGGAAGTCAACTTTTGTGAAGTTTCACTACATTTTGAACATTCCTTGTCTGCAATTAGAAGATACTTCATCTTTCCATATACTGGAATGATGAATAAATGTATCAAGTATTCATGAAATAAATGTATTAATAAAAATTGGGACAAATTCCTTGTCTCTACTCTTCTGCATGAAACACCAATCTCCCACACTACAGCTATAAGTTTCTTTTTCTTTGTGGGGGCAGACGTAAATTATTCCGTGCCTAATTCTCCACACTTACTGCAGAGGTGATTAATTCAAACTTACAATGCACACAGTCAGATGCTTAATTTTAGCTCTGTCCTGATCAGTCTAAATTTTATGTCCTTTGTTTTACTAGCTTCACAAATGCTCCAACTTTCTCTAATAATAAATTGGCATATAACCTTCACAAAGACTTTTTGAAAATCCAAATATGTTGTGCACTGGGATCTCATTTGTCCACATTCTGCTATGCTCTGGAAGAACTCCAGCAAATCAGTGAGGCAGGATTTCTTTCTACCTGTTAACTCAGCCATATTGTCTTTCCCCAGAGACCATGTTTTTCTATCCCCAGAGTGTTGCAACATTAAAGCAAAAAGCAAAGAATTTATTGAGTTTCTTTTTCTATGATCTTCACATCCCTGAGTGCCCATTTACATTTCTGTTACCAGGCAGTTCCACTATTTCCTATCCATCTTCCTGCTTTTATTGCATTTACTATGAGTATCCTTTGCAAAGCGTTCAAATTCTCTTTTAACATTCTTGATTTCCTATTTATACCTGATCTTTCAGAAATTTGACCTACCAGCAGTTTTGTTCTATAACTTTTGCCAATGTTCAATCTGTGCCTTGTACCACAATCAAATGTATGGGGTGTTTTGACCCTTTGAAAGCATTCATAAAGGAAAAATAATAATAATGATAATAATATAAATATACATATATACATTGTTGGTGTCACTTGCATTATTATAATGCAAGATACTTATTACACTACATAATTAGTTTAATCAGAAATGGACATTACAATTAGCAGGCATCATCTCAAAGCCAGAAACAAACCAGAAATGGGAATTCAAAACTAAGTCTTCAAAGTGAATTTCTGTTTGGAGAAAAAAACTCCTCACCTCAAAATATTATGGCTGTGGAAGGGCATATTGAGAGATTTGGATCATGAAACATCCTCACATCAGCTCATCCGGAGAGTGGAATGACCTGTGTTAATTCTTGATTTTTTTTTTTACCCTAGCCAGTCTAAGGCAATGGGTCATTTACCTAAGCAGTAGTTCAAGAACTGACTTGAAGAGTTAATGTCATCAATAAATGCTCTTTCCTTATATTTACTTTATCAATCACTGTTTCTTAACCTATTAGACATTCCTTTCAGAAATATCTCTGTGAGTGAACACTTCCATCTGCTGTAAAAGACTGAAAATTTGTTCATGCTTTTTCTTATAAAAGTCTCTATTATATTGGCTATAGAAAATCAATGCACATCATTAACATTTGACACTGTAAGACACTGTTTTTGTTTTGTAACATATATCCTACTTTAAATTTAGTGCAGCAGACCATTTATTTCTAAGTGTTTCTAACAGGTCAATGTTATTCCTCCCCAGAGATATATAAAAATTGAAGGGAAGTTTAGTGGAGCATAAGTTTTTCATATATTGCTGTCTTTGTCCCTGAATTCTCTTTTTGAAACTTTTATCTCTACAACTTTTTGCACTAAAATAATTTCAAATCACTGTCCAGTAATAAAACTGAACATTTGGAACACTTAACGATATTTTACTTAGATCAATTCAAAAGCTACTGTATCTATCATAAAGGGAAAAGCAGAGACATAAATCAATAGACTATCTGCGATCTTTTTTTCTTTTGTAGTTCATCTTCTATTTCTAGATGTACTTGTAAAAACACAGACACCTAAATGAATATGTTATGGCCACAATTGAAATTGCACTTAATTAAAGCAATAGCGCCACCATATAGCTTACAATGTTTTCATTCTAACACCTTCTATAGTGGTTCTACTAACAATGCACACTTAGTTAAAGAGCTTCCAATCTGAGGTACTAATATAATCTGACATGATTACATTCTAAAATACTGGGCTGCACCTCTACTTGCAAAGCAATAAATATCTGAAAATAATACCTTCTTCTTCACTAGGGGTCAGATCTGTTATTTCTCTGTTATTATATATGTTCATGTTGGTGCAAGGAAAGATCAGTACAGCATTCTCTAAAAGTTAGGGTGGCTCTCTTCCAGCTGCTCATCTGCCATCATGTGCTGAAAATTTGTTTATAATTTGTTAAAAAATTATTTTAGTATTTTGTAGCATCAGAACATAAAGTTCAGTAAAACTGTAGCCTCTAAAAGATAAAAAGAGTGTCTTAATGAGCATAGACATGCTCATTAAATTCACAAAAAATCTTTCCCTTTAACCAGATGTATACATTCAGCTATAACTATATAGTGAATGGATCAGTAGGATCTGCAAGTCAGGGATTTTCTGAGGCAATGTACTACTGTTAGAAGAGTTTTCTGCCTTCCTGATCTTCAAACATTTGATTGTTGACAGATGTATGGTTAAGTAAAGTAATTGTGTTTGTTATACATAAGATTAAGAGTCCCTTGGTTTTAGTAATGTTACATATATAAGCATACCAGAATGATCTAGTTTGCAAGGAACCCTTAAAGATCATCTAGTCCAACCTCCCCACCATACTCAAGGAAATCCTTCACTAGATCAGGTTTCTCAAAGCCCCTGTCCAATCTAATTTTGAACATGTGCTGAATTATCTCTCAGTCCCAGCATGCAGAGATCTTTCACAAGTATGCTTAGCAGCAAAGTGCCTTATAAGAGAAACATAAATTACATTGACCCATTCATAATATTCATAACCCAAATATACTGCATCAAAATTAATGTTCCTGTAGCTCAGGTCTATATCTTTTGGAAATAACTATGAATAAGGAAGGTACTTCTACCTTTTTTAGTCTGCAGTCAGGCTAAATGTTCATGCCTTGAGGGAGAAGAAGGAAAGATTTCTGCCCTACCTTCTGCCTTGAAGCTCCTTTCACAGTCTGGAAACTGGACCCTGAAAAATACATTCTTTGTGAAGAAAGTGGGAGATAGACTTCAACTTCCACTTTCCAACCACTTTCAACAACTGCTTTATTTTGTCTTTTGTTTATATCTCTCCATCCATTCACAGAGTAATGCTTTCTCCTTTCCCACACTGTAACAGAGCATAAATGACCTTTTCTTGGTAAAATGGCTGAGATAACAACTGATAACAAGACAGAAATGTGCAGATAACTAGCAATATGACAAGACGGAGTGGTATCAAGTTGCACCAGGGGAGGTTCAGGTTGGAAATTTTCTTCTCAGAAAGAGTGGTTAGGCATTGGAATGGGTTGCACAGGGAGATGGTATAGTCACCGTCCCAGGGGGTGTTTAAGAAATGGTTAGATGTGGTAATTAGGGACATGGTTTAGTGGGTAATATTGATGGTTGGAGGATAGTTGGACCAGATGATCTTGGAAGTCTTTTCCAACTCTTGTGATTCTATGATTCTACGAGTTTAAATGGTGTGTATGAATAGACTAAACAAAACTGTCTTTTGAGAGGATATTTGCCCAGAACCAGGTAAGGCTAGCAGAAAATTCCCAGTAATGAAATTTGATTAAGACAGCCATCAGCCTTTTTAAACAGTAACTGTGGAACTACAGAGAAACTCAAGCAACAAGGTGGGGCTGGGGTTGAAATGAAATGTCTGTCAATGAAGCGAGAAAAAAATGTGACACATGGAAGGAAGAAGGGAGTAACAGTGCAGCAGTGAAAAACAGTTTGGGTACTGCTAGAAATCATGACATTGTTCCAGGCCAGACACAGTTGCCTCTCCTTCAGACACCAAGAAGAGTCTGCATACAGCTGGAGAGCAGACAGCAGGGGTTCTATTCACAGGGGACCCACATATGGAGTGTGCTTATGTGACCTTGTAGAGGAATTTCTCCATGACATATGCACTAGCAGAGCATAAGAAGTTATGCACACATAAAGTTAGAGCAATCACATCTTGAGCATAAGCACAAGTAATTAGGGGAACTGGTACTTTCAGCAAAGGTATATGTAGTTTTAACCCAACTCTGGGGAGTGGATGACGGGAGCAAAAGGGAGCTAGGGAAGTAAATGTGCTTGATAGTGATGAAGTTAGAATTTTGTTGAATTAGTGACAGAAGAGTGTTTAGAAATCTGTAGGTGTTTGTTAACATTTTTAAGTATCTAGAACTGTGTTTTTTCTGTTGTATTGCTGATATTGATCCTAAATGCATAGTTCACTGATTGTTGATTAGTTATGTGGAGTTAATAAATCAACTCCTTGATTTTAATCTGGGTGTGATTTAAACCTGTGAATCAAACAGTTTTTATGTGCAACACCACACACAACTTTTGACTTCTGTATGTTCTTTCTAATAAGGACCCTAATAATTACCTTCACTGTCCATGCACTGGAAAAGTAAGTCTGTGAATCTTCTTTTCTGAACATGCACAAAATGTTTTTCCGATAATCTCACACTGAAATTTCTACCCCATCCAGTATCTCTACTTTCATTGCAACTCAACCAAGCAAAGGGATTTTAAAACATTTAAAACAGTAATATTTACTTAATAATAAAACTTGCTCAACTCTGGTAGGGAGGCTATGATTTTAAAACTTTCCTTATGATTTTCACTGCTTCAGTGGTTATGTTTTCTGTACTGAAATGTTGCAATGAAAAACTACTTATAGCAATGTAACTAACCAGCATAAGATCCTACATAAACTTTGTTTGTGCTGGAAGATCTGTGGCCAGTTCTGTGGTCAATAACTGTGTATCCAAATTTTTAAAGCTACTGACCTGTGTGATTTGAAATGGAAGTCAAATTTGCTTTACATGGAGAAAAAATTTTACACATTCAGGCTCCCAGGAAATTTTCCATGACAAAATCTTATTTTGACTCTCTAATTGGAATGTAAATGTATCCAAGACCACAGTGCAATAATGTGAAAAAGGAAGTAATTTTAAACTATTTAGTTTACATACTTGACACACTCAAGCTACTTGCTCAGTCCAGAAGAAGGAAAATTAGTCCATGCAGAATTTCTTGTTATTGTGGTGATAGTGTTTCAGTACTCAAGATGGCTAATTTAAAGCTAGCTGAGAGATCTTCCCATCCCCATGAAGCCTACTATAGAGGCATGGCCTAATTGGACAATCTCTTTATTTTGAGCATGGGTTATTATCTAAAAGCAGATTGCACATATTTAACATTTGCTCTGTTCATGTGAATATTTCCATTAACGTCACAGCTGACATGAGTAAAGATTATAATGTATGAATGTTTAAAGAATCAGTACCAATCTAACAACAGAAGTTATGCCATACAATTGAATACTGGAAGTCCATCCAGGGCTGGCTAATTCTTTTCTAATATTGGCTTCAGAGATGTCATACTTAATGTAGCTGAAATCCGTATTTCTAAACTTGAATATCCCTATGCTTGTTGCTTTATCTCAGAAGGATCTGCAGAAAAAAAGTAGTGAAAAAATAAATAAAATGTAACAAAATAAAGCAAAATAAAACAAAACAAAATAAAATAATAAAATAATGTAAAATAATTTTATTAGAGCCATCCATGCATGTAGTTCTTCACTATAATATTTAAACAGAATACACCTGCAATAGAAGAGGAACAATATGAGAATATTTCATGAACAAGGGCTCTTCCAAAAGTTCACCAGTCCAGAATCCAACACTCTGAAGACTCCCAAATGATTTAGAGTTTTAAGTTAACATTTTCAGTACTGTATTTTGAGAAATTAGTACTTTATGGCAAAAAGTCATTAATTTAATTACTTGTGCTCCTCTGGTACTGTTTGCAATCAATGTTGTATTTGTCAAAGGGTCCATGAAAACTTTTTGCAATTTGTGCATATGCAGTTATGTAAATACAATAACTTTAAAGTACTCACAACTCAGCTACAATGTTTCTAGTATTGAATCCTTTTTATTATATCTACTGAAAAATGCAATATGTACTTCAGATACCACTATAGCTTTGCATGTTATCTTCTAAAGATCAGTTAATAAGTGATACATAAAGTAATTCATTTTTAAAATATATATTTTAGTGTTATCTGATACACTGTTAGACTGCACTTTCATATTTTATCATGAACTGAACTTTGAGTGGTGCTGTACAGTACTTGACAAACACTGCTCAGAACAGGTTACCTTGTCAACTATACTTTCAAAATCATTTTCAAATGCAGGTAACAGCTCTACTTGCATTTTAAGTTTGAAATATGTAGGCAGCTTCAAATGACGTCATTAAATGTTTCAGAAAGGCAAATTTCAGCTTATAAACCATGGCTGTGGAGGTAGAGTCTTCAACCCTTTAATGAAAATTCATAAATATATATTTTGTCAATATGCTCCAGTATTAAACAAAAGCAACTTCAGAATCACTATATCCCTATATAGCAACTCTGTGCACAAGCATAAGTACAGTCATCTCCATATCTATTTTTATTCTAAAATTTATATTTGTATTGAAAATATGTGAACCAAAAGATTTTCAGAACCTCAAAAATTTGTAAACATGCAAAATTATGCTTACTTGGCAGGCTTTAGTCTCATGATAAGTGTAGCTATGCATTGCACATAAGAGCTTAGACTCTTACCTCATGTACATATGTTACACATATTTCTGTGTAAGTCTTCTAAGTTAGCATTAATGGTCCAGAAGAAAAAATAAAATAGATAAATAAATCTGTTCATAAAAATTACAGGTAATACAAAGGTTAGGGAAGTGCTAAACAGAGGAAAATCAGAGAGCAGACTCGTTTAGTATACACAGCATGATCTCACAAGTACAAGGAAACAAACATCCAGGAACCAAATATGTGAATCAGTCGCACTGAGGGATGGGGATTGTATGTTGAAACTCCATGACTGTAGACAGACCTAGTGAAACTATGGTTATAAACAACCAGACATGAACTTTCCATTTAGAATACCAGTTAAAATGTTTAATGGAAGCCTTAAATATGCATGGAGAGTATTATCTGCAAGAGGGAGGATGAAAAGATCTTACCACTTATTTTTTTCTAGATAAATATGCTGTGCAGTATTGTCCTTGTCCAGTGCCACATGACAGCATTACAGACTGTGTTGTGGTTTTAACATTGGTCAGGAGAGAAGGACGATTTTTTTCTAACAAAGATGGAAAGCCACACATAGCAGACAGCCATATGATGAGGACATACAGAAGAAAATAATCCCCCTTGTCAAGGTTTGGGGAAAAAAGCACAGTTTGCACTTTTATTAATCAACAGTAGCAGAACAATAGATGTGTAAACAGACTTGGAACAGTCACTAGAGCCCAGGTATTTGCCGTCTTTTGGGTATGCTCCCACCAGTCATTCTGTCAGTTCCTGCCTGGACATACATAGTGGAAGAATTTTAAGTGTCCAAGCAATTTCACCTGACTGTTTAAGCACATATGATCTCTACATTGCCAAGTGTTGTTTTTCCTTTTTTTGTTGGAACATAAATTCCACAATAGTTTCTTTTTAGGTTGTAAAATCCAATCCAGGATTTCAAACTTTCAAAATGAATCTTTTTGTTGAACTTGATTTAGTTCCTGCCAGTATTTATGAGTGGTGGGAAAAATAATTATGAATGATCCTACCTGGAGAAGCTCCAAAGAGAAGGAGGGAGCCATGCTTGCTGTGAAGAAAATGAAGGCAATATTCATAATATAGATTAGAAACTGCTTATAATCTTTTGATCTCCAGGACAATAAAGTAACCTAAATCGCAGAAACATAATTTAGGTGTTATTTAGCAAGGAGCCTATAGAATTAAAACATTGTGTTTGGCACCTAAATGTTAAACCTTATAAGGCAAATTAGAAGCTTCACATTGCATAAGGAACCAGCTAGTAAAATAGAGAATTTTAAAGCATTTTATTATTGTTATTATTATTTTATTTCAAAAGTTCAAACTAAGAACATGTTTAAATGAAGAAATGTTTTGGAACAACTTTATTAAACAAACCATTAACAAAAATAACAGATACTTAAAGGTTCCCAAATCTTCTGTCTCTGTTTCTCTTGCAGAACTGCTGAGATAGAGACTATGATTGGTTTAATTATTATTTTTCAGACATAAGTTATATGTTGATTTATGATTTCTCATAGCTGGATAAAATGACTGCATGTAGTTCAAAATGTATGCAATTTTCATTTCACTACTGCCTTCTTTGCTTTACTTTCTCTAGTGAATGGGGATTATTGCAGGATTACTTAGGCTTTCATAAATACATGACTTTACATTCCCAAGGGTGAAATTCTGTACACAGAAAGCTCTTGTGCATGTTTATGTCTGGATTTCCAAAAGACATGATGTGCATGCATAGAAATGCATATCACTGCTTTGCAGGAAAACAATGGACTTAGTCCATTTGTCCTCACATATTGGAAGAAAGAGAACGAAGGAAGCTGCTTCAGTCCTGAGGGTGCAGTAGCCACAGCAGTAGCAGTTACACAACCTGCTCTTAGCATGAAGGAAATAGGTCAAGATGAGTGTTGGGTAGTCTTTAGATAGGCTGCAAAGTGTAATGGCACTTCTTGACTTCAGTGCTATGAACATACCTCTGCCTGAATGTTGTGACATGAGCTGCTGTCACTTATGGCAGTGTTCTTGCCTCATATAATAACAGTTCTTTACAGAAACACCTCTTCAACTGCACACTGGCTATTTGGAGATCATTGCTTCAGAGATCATCTGGCTCAAGACAGAATAGCTGAAGGTAACTAGGGTGCAGCTGTGTGAAGGAGGACTGGCTGGTGAGGCAAGGAAGGGAGAAAGCCATTACACCTTTCCTGTTGCTCTCCTTTCTCATTTCATCACATTCTTCTCCATTTAGCCAATTTTCTTTCCCTGGTGTCGCATGAGGAATGGAAATAGTCAGGACTGTCGACTTCTACTGCATAGGAAGGATGAAAAAGAGCAACAGAAGAGTGGAAACCAATGCATGATCTGAGTTCACAGACCTCAGTCTAGAGAACTCCATGAATGAAAGTGAAGATGAAAGATCATCACAGTACACAACATGACTATTAAAAATCCAGTAAAATACAAAGCATAGCTGCTATTCTAGCAAAAATGATTGCTTGGTCTTAAACCTCTGGGAGAGGTTTTAGAATCCAGTTTATGTTAAGAAAGAAATCTAATTATGAACCTGTTAACACTCCTAAGTAGAAACTAAGCTCAGCTCTAAAAAGAGATTTCTGAAATGCCTTTGCTGCCATGTCACTAATTGGTCATTCAGACCACTGGGATTGACAGGATTGACATAGTGAAAATGAAAGGCAATTGGTGAATTACTAATAATTAAGTAGGGAGAAACTAAATGAAGAGCAGTTTTACTGCTGATTTGGCATTTTTGAAAGGTTAGCTGTGGCCTAGTGGCAGAAATCAAAATGCAACATGGAGTTAGCAGTGTATTTCTGGATTCTGTTTCAACAGAAATTCAGTGCAAAAAGAGGACTTCTAACAGATGTGCTAGGCTGACCCAAGGACAATTTAGCTCTCCATGTTAATGCAAGAAAGTAATATTTCGTCATATCAAAGAACTTTCATTTCACACCTGACTAAAAGCCAAAATATGAAGTCCCAAAACAGATGCCATTATTGGATTGTGTCAGTCTGAGTAGTCAGTATGCATTAAATCTGCAAGTGTCAGAAACGTCTGTACTACATATGTTTAACTGGTAATCATCAAATGACTTTCCAACCTGCTATTGTGGTATAGCAAAACTGAGAAGAAATCATTAGAAAGTGTGAATCTGATGATTTGAGAACATGTTGGCCTTATTAGCTATAAGAAAAAGATCCTGTTCCCTGAGCAATTTCTGCAAACTGTCAAACTTCACCAGCTATGACAGCCCTTTCTTGGTTCTGGGATACTATCCATGCTGTAAACTATTTGCCTGGGGTGCTGCAGATAATGGAAATGGAACAAACATTGCAGGAAATGAACCTGTCTGTTTCACAGGGTGACATCAGACTGGAGCTCCACACAAAATGAAAATATTATTATGGAAATTGCCTCTTGACACTTGGATAAAAAAAAATAAAAATAAAAATATTAAGTACCTGGTCAGGTGCTGTTCCTGGAAAATATTTATAGACATAACCTTTGTTCACTCTGAGGTGTGCCCCTGAAGGCAGCACTAGTACTATTCACAGGTAAATAAGGTATAAATAACACGCGGGATTATATTCAAATATAGCACAGCCAACATATGCCACAGGGGTGCTGCAGATAATGGAAATGGAACAAACATTGCAGGAAATGAACCTGTCTGTTTCACAGGGTGACATCAGACTGGAGCTTTAGTTCTGCTTTAGGGAAGACCCTTCCAAGAGTTCCCCAAATAGAAAATTTCAGCTACTCTTCAGGCCTGTTTATACAGATCCACATATATATAAAAAGGAGTGGGAAATGTCCTTATCAATCCCTGAGGAACCCACAGTCCCTGGAAATCTTGCAACCTATAGAGATATTTCTGCAGTGCTAGGGGGGCAGTGCTGCCCTGCTTTTGGATGCATATGGGCAATACTTTTGCACCCTCTCCCAGCCCTCTATATCTGAATAAAGCCCCAAGCATGCTTTATTCCTGTGCAAGAAAAGGTGCTAATTTTCAGGATCAGGACATCACTGAGACAGCTCTACTTAATCATTTCTCCATGACTAACTTGCTTTCCTTCAGTAAAGCATCCTCCACTAGTTTCTGTCATTGTAGGATGAGAGACATTAAGAAAGCAAACGTTAGAATTTCAGAGGTGGAGAGAACCCTGGGATTATATCTGAATGATTGGTCATAAGGGTCTGAAACCTGAGAGAAGACACAAACTATTGGTCATTGAGTGTCATGCACATAAATTTTGCTTCTTAAAAGCTAGATGTTAGTAAGAAAACATTATATAAAACCCATAAAATTGATAATATAAAACAATCTTTTAAAAATACCTAGGACATGAATTAAAAGATATATTTCTGCATAATTTGTTTTTAAAGAGGGATTATTCTTAACCACGTATATTTTATGTATGTGTATGTATAAGAGATGTAAAAATCAATTAGCTTTCAGTTTAAAAAAGATTAACCACAGAAATGGTGCAAGTAGATGAAATATGGAAGCACTTTTGTCCTCTAATAAAAACAGTAAGGAAGCAACAGACATTTCTGCAGCACTTGACACTGCCACACAGTAGAGAAGAATGCCAAAACTTACTGGCAACTGCACTATATCTATTTCCATTTTCGTTAAAAGAATAAAAACTGTTATTACAAGGAAATATTGTCTCTACACTGTATAATTATATTTTTATTGGGAAGCTGAGCAAGTTGAGAAATTAAAAATGATTTTTTACAAACAGACAAAAGAATGAAAAAGTGTTAATTCATACCTTTGGGGATCTGTCAACTGTTTTTCACTAAGTACATCCATGATTTAAAGTAACTAAAATGTTAATAGTGCAATTCTGCCCTTCAGGGGGTACAATATTAAACAAAGACTAATAAAAAAAATAACATATCTCGGAGGGAATTTTAAAATAAATATTTTTACAAAATGTATTTGATGTGTTTGAATACCATTTCTACAAACTTGGGGCACTATTTAAGTTATGAGCAGCTTCTTTTCCAGGTTTTAAACACACAAGGGTTAATCCCATCTTCTCACTTGTCAATAGAATTCTTAAAGTTTCTGAGCATTCTATATTTTGCTCCATACTTTGATCCTTCCCTAACCAAAATAAATCAAGTGCCTGTGTCCACAAAATGGCTGTGGTTTCAGAGACCAGTGTCTTCTTACAAGCAGAGTTAATTCTGTCAAGAATTTTCTATTACCTTAAGGCATTCAAGCCTAACCATCTTATTTTTCAGGCAAACTCTGTAGCAACTGACACATTAAACTAAAAGGGAGGTTCTCAGACATCTACCTTGAATTTGTTCCTCTTTACGTAGTCCATTTAAGTTCATCAGGCCAGAGAAGCAAAGCAACCAAAGGCTTATCCATACATATAGCTTGCACCCATAAATTAGACTCTTTCCTGCTCCCAAAGCAGGATGACATCATCTAATCTGATGAAAGGGATTGGTTCATAGCCTTTCAATTTATTTGCTGTCTCCTGAACAGAGCCTGAGCATTGTTGAAGAGAGGCTGGTAGAAAATGTGGCACACAGCTCTTCTGCCCCTGTGCTAGCTTAATGTCATTTCCTGGTAATAGCAACAGACAAGGTGCTTACAGTAGGAGTAAGACAATGCTGTGGACCAGCTGACAAGTGCCCACCAACTGCTCACTAACACTCCCTCTCCAGCAGGACAGGGAAGAGAATAGGAATAGGAAAAGTTAGAAAACTTCTGTTTAGAGTAAAAAGCAGTTTAACAGGTGAAGGAAATAGGACGAGAATAATCAAACATACAAGAAAAAAAATAAAAATAATAATAATAATAATAAAAAAAAAAAAAAAACAGAAACAAACAAGCATTGCAAATGCAATCATTTACCATCTCCCACAAGAAGACCAATACCTAGCCAGTCTCCAACAGCTACCTTGGAAGAAAAAAACACATAATAATAAAAATTAATTAATTAATTAATTAATTGAAATTGCCCCCTTCTTCCTCTACTATAGTTTATATTGCTGAGCATGGTGTTACATTATATGGAGTATCCCTTTGGCCAATTCAGGTAAGCTCTTCTGGCTGTGTACCCACCCAACTTCTTGACCACCTGCAGACTTTTCACTGTGGAGGAAAGGGAAGGAGGGGGAAATGGAAGAAAGAGAAAGACTGTACACCATACATACGCTGGTCAGTTATAGCCAAATATTGGCTTCTTCTCAATACTATTTTGTCCAAAAATACAAAACACAGCACCTTATCGGTTGCTATGAAGAAAATTAACTCCATCCTAACCAGGTCCCCTATATAAATATATTAAGAAAAGCTGACTCTTGCTTTTTTTTTGTTTTGTTTTGTGTTGTTTTGACATTTAGATACCCATAAATAAGTTGATAATAAAAAAAATGCCACAGTTCTCCTTTGATCACCTAGCTGAATGTGCCAGACTGCTGGACTAGACATGTTTTTTCTCTTTGGTCCAATGACTAGCTAATAAATAAGGCATAACTGTGAGTTATCAATATTAACAGAGTTGCCAGAAGTCATCCTAAGTTCTGATTCAAATTAAGAAAGTAGTATGCTTAGAATTAGGCTATTAATAAGAATAAATAAATAAATAAATAAATAGAATAATGGGAAATATTTTGAAGCATTTTTTTCCTAAAACATATGTAATTAACTTTTTACCTTCAGAAATAAATTTATTCCTAAACAACTAAATCACCAAAGTGTTTGAAATATCCCCAATAGGGGGATGCTAAACTCTTCTCCTTAAGTTGTTCCACTTTCCATTACCTACTTCCATATTTATGGAGGGTGTGAAGCAAAGCATGAGTGAACAAACATGCAGACACCTGCAAAACGCAATGAGATGTTGTGTAGCAACATTGAGGCTTTTTTCTACCTTGTTGGACTATAGTGATACATGCAGGAAAAAAATCTCAAATTAACACTAGCAGCAACTTCTGTGCTGCTGGTTGTCCTTAAATCTGCTTTGATCTTAAATTATTCATAAAAATAAATTTATGCAAATACAACTTACTTCCAAAATACTACCCAGCAACAAGAGTACAACACAGTAATGTGATTCTTGAATGATCATTTGCTCAATATTCCTTGCTTCCAAAGAGTCAATTCCTCTAAACTTACCTTAACTAAGACTTTGGACTGCAACAAAAGAAGAAGGCTTATCTCACTGTTTCTTCTATTAGCTATCGAGTGGACCAAGAGATACAGAGAAATTTATGATCTAATATGGATACATTTGGGGACAAAATTCCTGAAAAATCTGTTCGTCCACCATTTCACTATAAACAAAAAAAAAAATAAATAATAAATAGAACATAAAACCACCACCACCACCAAAAACAACACAGAAAATACTTTTTTTTTTTTTTTTTTTGCTTTTGTGAAGATTTCCTAGTTTGTTAATTTCACTACAAATTAAAGATAAGCAGATCAAGGCTTTCATCTTTGCTGTAAACCTTCCTGTGTATTTTCCGGGCATTTGATGAAATTTCTGTAAGACCTCTGGCAGTTGTAAACAGCACTTCATTCATAAACCCCAGAAATACTATCGGCTGTGCAATAGCATGCAAGGAAATCTCTAAGTTGCATCATTAACATAAGAATGCAAACCTATTTTAACTTTTTAACTGCTTTAAAATAAATATTTCATCATTGTTTTCATACAAGATAAGTAAGGACTGATTTTATAGCATCAAAGATGAAATAATGCAGGAAATGTAGGTATGCTTTATATTTACAAATCTCAAGAGATTCCTTTTTTAAAATTATACAAAATCAGCTAAATCTTATTATAACATTATATGTCCATATTTCTAGCTTCTCCAGAAAAAGCTGCTGTAGCATTACATGGTCTTCATCCTCTCAATCCTAAATATATATATATATTGTATGTATTGTATTGTATATATACATATATATACATATATATTTAGGATTGAGAGAATATATATATGTGCTCTCAATATATATATATATATATATAAAATCTGGTGAGATGCCTTTAATCAGGTAAACAAATTAAATATATAGAGGCTAATTGTCATGAATGTGATGGATTAAGAATAGTGAATAAGGAAGGGATAAATAGATAAATAGCTTATGGCATTTTATTTTGTCACACAACTACAATAATAGATTTCCTTATTTCTATGCAGACATGAATTACAACATGGCAAGACTGAAACTAAACAAGAAGCTCAGGCAAGGCGCAATGGACATTCTGCTGGTGGACATAATTATAAATATTGTAATAAATAGCAGAGGTAGTCACTTAAATAATAGCATTTTATTCATTCATTATTAATTGATTTCTCCCATTTTTTCATCTGTTTTCACTTAGAATAAAATAATTTATAGCCAGATAGATGTTATTAATGTAGGCTGATCTTCTAAACAGAACAATGCAAAGAACATCAACCACTTACTTTACTGTGCCATCTGTCTTTTCATTATAACTTTTTTTCCTAAGATATGTGTGTAAGGGAAGTCGAATATATTGATTGAGTTCATTTCCCAAGCTAGTTAAACATCTGCTGGGGTTGATTCTGAAGCTCTGTAGCTGCATTAATATGACCTTGCACCAAAACTAAAAAGGGACACTACTCGTGCACATTAGTCCACATTGCATCCAACAAACACCATAATATTCTGTGATTCTCTACTGAATCAACAACCTCCTTTACAGACTCAGGATGTAAATGGAAAGGATATCTTTGCATCTCTGCAGATAAAATCTTAAATGTATTCCACTCTTTGATGGAGGCTACAATCAAATGTAAGTGGTTAATTCTTCCCACAAATAAAAATATATCTTACCTTTACCTGGAGTGTATGTATTTTCAGCTCCAAAGCACTGAGCTTCCTTATGTCTTCCTCAGTATATATACTCTATATATTTATATATTTACATATACATATATATACTTTCATATGTATTTTTCCCTTAATCTTTTTCCCTTAATCTTCCCTTCAGTGGACAAAAAAAAAAAAAAAAAAAAAATGATGTTTCTTTAACATCTCATATCAGCTCATCATTCTACTTCTCTGTGTTCAACTGTCTGGTTGATTTGCCATTTTTCTTAGACTGTGATTCCAGTCGCCATTACTCAGTTTTCAAAAAAAAAAAAAAAAATTACACAAAAGTTTCCAAAAAGTACACCTTCAGGCATCCGATGTGTGCCTTTCATTTGGACTCAGCACAAAAATCTACACACTTGTTATATGAGGTACTCCATGAATTTGTCCTTTGTCCTAATTTCTACAAAAACCTTAGGCTGCTAATCCTACATCCTCTTCCTATTTTCTTCTCTCTCTCATCTGTCTGAGTCTGTCTGCTGTCCCTTATTCTCAACAGAGTAAATTAGCCTTTTCTGTGCTGCCACATTTAGACTGCTCTAGGTACATTTGTTATCTTGTTAAAGGTTAGAAGGGTCATATACTGTGTTAAAGCAGTGCAAATATAACCAGTAACTACCAACTATATATAACAGTAGTTTTAATAGAAATACCACCTTGTTTTGCTTCTACCCACTCCATCTATTGTAATTAAGCAGATACTTTAACATTCGGGATATGTAAAAGAAAACCATCAAGTTCAATAAATATCGACCATGCCAATTTTATTTACTTATGCATTTTTATTCTGCTTTTCTCATGATACATATGAAGCGACATCATTATTTTTTTTTTCTTTGTACACTTCTTAACAGCTTGAGCTGTGTATATTCATGCTACTTTGAGATTAGGAATAATTTGTCTATATAATTTTGTGAGAGCCAGACTTTATATCTATGTACATATATTCAGAGCTGAAATGTTTTAAAGAAAAATTCTTTTTAGTTTATAATCACAGCTTATTTCAGATATATGCAGAAATTAGCAAAGCTTCATGTTTTGAGTCCTGACAGTAAAGATTATAGAAAAGTGACCTTGCAAATTTTAAAAAACATTTTAAAAAACATTAGAAATGATTTGACTAAAAGACAATCTAAACATTCATTCTTTTTACACGCACAGGTTAACTATTTGCTACTACTTTCTTTATAAAACAGTTACTGAGCTAGCCAGTAGCTAACCATTTACTAAGAATATTTTGTTTCATTTATGTATTTTATATATGTCTATAGCTATTTACATATATGATTTATTCATTCTTTACCTGAGAAAATATATTAATTAAACAAGTAAAATACTGAATCATAGAATCATTTAAGTTGAAAAAGAACTTTAATACCATCAAGTCCAAAAATCCACCTAACACTACAAGTCCACCATTAAACTATGTCCCTAATAGCCATATCCAAATGTTTCTTAAATACCTCTGGAATGAGAAATACACCACTTCCCTGGTCAGCCCATTATAATGTCTGACCACCCTCTCCATGAATAAATTCTTCCTGATACTGAATCTAAGCCTCCCCTGGCATTACTTGAGGCTGTTTTCTCATGTTCCATCAATTGGTGTATGAGAAAAGAGACCAACGCGCTCCTTGCTGCAACTTCTTTTCAGGTAGCCTTATGATGTCTCCCCTCAGCCTCCTTTTCTCCAGATGAAACAACCCCAGTTCCCTCATCCACTCCTCATATAACTTATTTCTTCGTCCTTTCACCAACATTATTATTCTCTGAACATACTCAACCATCTCAATATCTTTCTGTAGCAAAGGGCCCAAAACAACACAATATTTGAAGTGCAGTCTCACCAGTGTTTTATACAAAGGACGATCTTCTCTAGTCCTGTTGGTTGCACTGTTTCTGATGTAGGCTAGGATGCTACTGGACTTCTTGACCACATGGGCAAACTACTGACTTATGTTCACCTGGCTGTCAACCCAGCACCCCCAGGTGGGCAACTTCCCAACCACTCTTCCCCAGGTCTATATATTTTATTCACCAAAGAGAAGTTGTATTAACTGAGACCTGATATTGAACTGTTAAATGAATACAGTTGGATTAGATGAATCTCAACAAAGCATTCCTACCTTTTCTGAAAGGGTCTATGCACTAATCAGGTTTCATATACATTGATTCTTCATACTATTTGTTACTTTCATTCATTCTCTTGCAACATGCATAATGGCTTTTAAGAACTGTTACTTTGGCATAGATTAGATCAAAATCATATTCAGTAATAATAGTGAAAAACAGGGAAAAGCATGCTTTTAAGCACAGCTTTAAAGAAACTATGTTAAATGGGGTTTACAAGTGGAAACAGCAGTGAGGTAGAACTGGAAGTAAGCTGGCAGTAGTGCTTAATGAAAGCAATGGAATTTTTCCACTTAATTTATTACAGATTGAATTTTGTTGCAGCATATGTTCCAGGACATAGACAAAGAAATATAAATTCTGCACCATGTTAATGAAAGTATGGTCAAGATAAGTGCCAATAAGACTATCCCTTATGAGTGTTAGTCTAAACCTTACTATGGTACAGGAGTGTAAACATTAGAAACTAAAATAGCTAATCTTGATTGCATGCATTTGACATAGCAAACACTGAAAAGTTAGATAATTTGATAACTTGTATAACTTGCAGGAGAACATATACTTTGATTATTCTGCTCTGGTTTGCATAAATCATATATGCTCGTGATAATGAAAATGTAATCTAAAGTATTTGTAAAAAAATACAACATTGTTATCCATGTTTGTTAATATACTAGGATTTATTATCAGAAGAATGTATAATTTTGCATAAAAACTGCATGTGCAAAACACAAAATCACAGCAACTCTTTCTAAATATTTTTCCATAATAGATGTTCTTTTTACTTTTTTACATTAGAATGGCTGATTGAAGCAAGGAAGTCATGGGAGGGTTATGAATATGATGATTTCTATGAGTAGATGATGGATATTTCAATGCTTACAAGTTTAATTTGGGGCTTCACATGAGATAAATAAAAATAAACAAGATTATTTTTGTTATGATTGTTAACAACTATATACTTCACAACATAAGTAAAACTTAAAGTTAGAGTGAGATGTCCATATGTTTTTACTGAACACTAAAATCAAAAAAGTACATCTTACAAACTTTGTGTAAATGTATTGTTAATTTACACGATTAATATAAAGATAAATATAAGATAAAGATTAATATAAGATAAATTACTGTAGTAATATTAACACTACATTATCAAATTCAAGAAAACAATTGTCCACTTTTGGAGTACAAAATATACATTGATATATTCATTGTGATGAAAATACCAAATACCATTCTGATGCGTGGCCTGAATGGGTTTCAGAATTTTCTGCATCAATCACTTTTATGTGCTTGGTGCAAAAAATTTTGCAAAATGTTTTGGTGAGTGTGGCTGAAGAGACCAAGTTCAATGATCATAAAGATTTCATCTGACCTTAGAAATGTAGAACTTTGATTCTACACTTACATTTATTTTGATTTCTAGTATATGGAAACTGTTCCTCTTAAATTCTGTAAAATCTTGACAGTCTCTCTTTAGAAGTATACAAGATACACTTAAAACAATAAACCTCCTCAATTTCTCTCTGAGCTATAAAAAAAAGCTTAACCACCCACTCCCTTAATGAGTGATATATTTCTTTCAAGATTTTCTTTCAAAAGAAAGACTTCCAAAATGCTAGCTTTATTGCCCATCTTTGGAGAACTATAATATTTTGTCACAATAAATAAGGTATGTATGAAAGAGTTTAGATTTATGTTGAATTACGTATAGTTCAATTTACTTTATGTATAAACTTTATATGTATGTATACTTTACTTTAAGTATAGCCATTGCTATTATCTGAACAGTTTCAAGATTTTCAATAAGTGAGGTAACTTGACACAGTTAGCAATGACCTAAGTTGATTCAATCTTGTAGTATACTGACTTGCATGAAAGGCACTAGATGCTGTCTTGATAGCAACATAATATATTACCTTTAGCTGATTATCTCTGAAATTAGCAAGAAAATAACATTTCTACTTAAGATTCCTTTAACATGCTTCCAATGCTCTTAATTTAAACAAAATATGTTACCAGCATTTTGTTGTGCATGATAAATGTTGTGCTGCCTTTGACACAGTTTCTCTGTATGATTCAGATGTTCTGCTGAAGACCAACTTGGCTGAACAAAGTGCTTCTTCTGGAACTCTGGAAAAAGAAGAGAGTGTACGACTTCTGGATGAAGGGGCAGGCAATTCTGGAGAACTACAAAGATGTTGTGAGATTTGCAGAGAGGAAATTAGAAGGACCAAAGCCCAGCTAGAGCTTAAGTTGACCACTACAATAAAAGACAATAAAAAGTGTTTTTGTAAGTACATAAACAAGAAAAGAAGGACTAAGGAGAATCTCTTTCACACATGTAAAATGAGGAGGTGATTGGTGGCAGTCAACATGCCTTGACTAAGGGCAGATTGTGCCTGACAAATCTGAGGGCCTTTTACTACAGTATTGCAGCACTGGCGGATAAGGGAAGAGAGACTGACATCTCTATCTGGACTTGTGCAAAGCATTTGACATTGTCCCCCCCCATTGTCCCCACATTGTCCCCCATTATATCCTTGTGTCTAAATTGAATAGATGTTGATCTGATGGATGGACCACTTTGTGAGCAAGGAATTGACTGTATGGTCACATTCAAAAAGTTGTGGTCCAGGTAGAGACCAGTGACAAGTGGTGTTCCTCAGGGGTCAGTATTGGGACCAGCAATAGTTAACATCTTTGTTGGTGATATGCACAGTGAAATTGAATCACAGAATCACAGAATTTCTAGGTTGGAAGAGACCTCAAGATCATCGAGTCCAACCTCTAACCTAACACTAACAGTCCCCACTAAACCATATCCCTAAGCTCTACATCTAAACGTCTTTTAAAGACTTCCAGGGATGGTGACTCCACCACCTCCCTGGGCAGCCCGTTCCAAAGTCTAACAACCCTTTCAGTAAAGAAGTTCTTCCTAACATCCAACCTAAAACTCCCTTGGTGCAACTTAAGCCCATTCCCCCTCGTCCTGTCACCAGGCACGTGGGAGAACAGGCCAAACCCCACCTCACTACAGCCTCCTTTAAGGTATCTGTAGAGAGCGATAAGGTCGCCCCTGAGCCTCCTCTTCTCCAGGCTGAACAAGCCCAGCTCCTTCAGCCGCTCCTCGTAGGACTTGTTCTCCAGGCCCCTCACCAGCTTCGTCGCCCTTCTCTGGACCCGCTCAAGCACCTCCATGTCCTTCTTGTAGCGAGGGGCCCAAAACTGAACACAATACTCGAGGTGTGGCCTCACCAGAGCCGAGTACAGGGGGATGATCACCTCCCTAGCCCTGCTGGTCACACTGTTTCTGATACAAGCCAGTTGAGTGCACCCTCATAAAGTTTTCCAATGACACCAAGCTGTGTGGTGCAGTCAACATTCTGGAGGGAAGGGATGCCATCTAGAGGGACCTAGACAGGCTTGAGAGCTGCATCTGCGTGAACCTCACGAGGTTCAACAAGGCCAAGTGCAAGGTCTCGCATGGGGGCCATGACAATCCCAAGCACAAATACACGTTGAGTGGAGAATAGATTGAGAGCAGCCCTGAAGAGAAGGACCTGGGGCGTTGGCTGATGACAAGCTCAACATCAGCCGGCAATGTGCACTTGCAGCCCAGAAAGCCAACCATACTATGGGCTGCATCAAGAAATGTGGCCAGCAGGATGAAGGAGGTGATTCTCCCACTCTACTCTGTTCTTGTGAGACCCCACCTGGAGCACTGC
The DNA here is from genome assembly GCA_011075105.1 of Heteronetta atricapilla. Taxonomy (NCBI): domain Eukaryota; kingdom Metazoa; phylum Chordata; class Aves; order Anseriformes; family Anatidae; genus Heteronetta; species Heteronetta atricapilla. The sequence continues at coordinate 25,729,455 of CM021731.1, forward strand.
ATTCAGTTCTGGGGTCCCCTGCACAAGAAGGACATGGAAGTAAACGCCTAAGACACAATCCTAAATTAGACATCATAGTTGATGTTCTACATTATGGTCTAGCCAGTCCAAGTTCATTAGTGGGTTCAAACATTGAAATTATTTGTTCGGAGGGTTTCTTGACTTTAGAATCTCTAGTGATGATAAATTATACTTCTCCACTAGGTCAACGAAAATCAATACATCATCAAGTACAAAGGTTTTGAATATTCATCAGCTTTTATCTACAAGCAGAGCAGCTCTTGCACAATCTGTGCTCTCATGATTTCTTTCTGTCTGTCTATAATATTCTGTTTCTCCTTATAGAAATGAAGGTCTGTGTAGAAAATGAGAACATTACAAAATTAGTATAATTGATTTGTAACAGTGTGTTGCGTTGTGTTTTTTAGTGTTTGTTTGTCTGTGTGTGTGTGTGTGTGAAGTGTGTGTGAAAAAGGGAAAAGGAGATGCTACAGAATTTCTGCAAATATTAGAGATAGGCCAATCTCAGTGTTCTTTCTCATTGATAAAGATTTATTTTCAAGGAAAAGGGACTTTTGGAACAAGGGAAACAAGACAACAAGGCCCATGTGGCTTCATCTTAATCAGATCCAATTTCATTCTGCCTGTAAATATAAAAGGGATGTTCTGTCCCATAACTTTGGATTATCGATTATAACATCAAAATACTGTTTAGAACTTCAGGTTACTATGTGTTAAATTCTTGTAACTTTAACCATCTAAAAATTCCATGTCAAGTATAAAGTTATTGTTTAGGAGCCCACTTTAGTCAATTAAATTTGGAAATTGGTGCCTTCAGGGTGATTCATCCCTTGCACTCTCTTTGCACACTTTGCACATTCCTTGCACTCTTTGCATGGTGCTACCATTCATGACTTCAATGCTACCATTCATGACCTTCAATGACTACAATAGGAGGGCTAGGCAAACAGCAGAGGCTATACACGTCATATTTTAGAGGGCTACAGTTAAGTGCAGTGAATCCTATACTGAATCACATGAATATAATTGGTTTGAAGGCAGGAGAGCAGCAAGAGGTAGAAATCTATTACAACCTAAGAGGTAGAAATCTATTACAACCTAAGAGTGAATCAATACACTGTTATGTAGGGGATCCAAAACTGGCAAGGCTGCTACTGTTCCATGCACATAGGTCCAAAAAGCAGTGATGAGAGCACACACACACACACACACATGCCCGCCACCACCAGCTGTCACCACAAACAAATGGGGCTCTGAGAACTGGTCCTACTCCACCTGCTGCCTCCATAACCCCAGACACACACATTCACACACAGGTAATATCAGCCAAGAAAACCACTGGAAATGGAAATTTATGAGAAGACAGGATGGACTCTGTTGATCAGGAGCAGGGCATGTCTGGCCAAGAGGAGTGATCAGACTGCAAGTGGCCAGACCTTTATCTTCCCATGATTAGTCCTCCCCAAATCACTGAGATCCATCCCAGTGCTTTGGCCATCCCTCCTCTACTTTGTCCCCTAAACATTCCATAAGAATGCCTTTAATCCCCAAAAGCTCTTCCCCTGCACCCTATAGTGTCCCATGCCTCTGGAGAGTCACGCAGGAGAATTTCTACGGTTGACTCCTCTTGATGGCTCCACACTGGACCCTGGGGCTGACCCTTTGCTAGGACAGTCCTGGGAGGGGTCCAAACAGTGACTTTCTTCCTCTGAGTCCCTGATTTGGATTCCAGTCCACCTTTGAGCCTCTCTGATCCCCTGGGCTGGTGAGTATAGACTGCTGATGAGCTGATGGTTCCTGTGATGGGCCTGGGAGAAGTTGGGGCAGGTTATTATACAAGTGTTCCCCCCACACACACTCTACCACTGTCTTTCTGCACACATTTGTACATATACAGTATTCTTCTTTCCATCTCAGGGATGGAAAATTTAAACTGCATATAAATCATAGCATACAGGATTTGTTGCAGAATGTTCAAGAGGGAAATTCATAGAAATGTGTTAGATTAATTTGCAAATTTAGAACTTTTTAAATACACAGTTTTTAAATACACAGTAATTCTATTGCTTTTTTTCAGATAAGGAGAGAGTTTTAGACACCATAACATTATTTTTATTTCTAAGAAATCCTTCAAAGTCTAGGGGCAAGAAGAACAATCAAATATTTCTAATTAAATACATTTATGTTTTTCATTTCTTATGAATCTTGAAAAAAAAAAATCTGTTTAACAGCTAGTGTTTTTTTAATCAACTAACGTGTATGAGCATATAGGCCATCTGAAATCACACAAACAGATTCTCACAATTAGTCCAACTACTTTTCTCAAAGAGATTCCACTGCACTAAATAAATGACTGCCATTTCCAGTACTGAAATCCTGATGGTGATCTCAGATGGCTTACATGCTACTATTTGGATGTAAGTGTAACTCTGTTCAATTGGGTTAAATACATTAAAAACAAAAGTAAATCTTGTTGCTCTCAGGAAATAAAAAGTATCATAGAAGCAATTTTTTTCCTCTTTTAGCATAAAAGGTTATTAAAATGAAGGCAATTTTGGGGGCACATATTAGGTAAAATGATTTAGAAAAAGCACATTTGATGTTCAGATTTGAGTACCCAATGACTTTCCCCTGGGACATCTGCTGTATTGTGCCCTGTGCACCAGTAGGTTTTTTCAAAGATTTTGATAATGACAATGTGGAGATTCATACAAGTTAGAAATGCTGGTGTTCCACTACACATTTATAAAAGTGAAGCATGAAAATAATGTCAGGGACCAAAGCTAGGAAAAGATTATCTATGAACCACTCTGTCATACACACTGCTTTGAAAAAGCACTGCAAACTGCTGTACAGTTAGTCTAACATCTCTATCACAGTTTTTCCTGGGTATCATTGTAGATCACTTATGATTTCTTTGACTATAGCGTCCTCAAAGAAAATGTAAACCTCTTCAAATTTATTTGTGTATTTGAATTAGCTCTACTGAGTCAGAAGTCTTTTGCTTTACATGTTTGAGGCAGAATAGGGACAATATCTTCAAGTTTCAGGATTATTTTTATACCCACCAAATGTTCAGGGAATAAATTCTTGATTAACACTGGCTTTACCTGAGTAAAGAATGTGTCTTTCTTCTGGACAGTAGGTCCATTTGAATGATACAGCATTTAAACTAAAAAAAATCTTTACAAAAATAGCTGTGAGACTACCTTCAAGTGGATTCTTTTTACATACTCATACAGTGCACATACACTTCAGTTAATCTACTATACACCTGATACTACTGAAAAACAAATAAAATTGCCTTGAAGTACAGGTACAGCCCCAATTCCTACTTTGAAAATGCTCTTGTGGAGTGCAAGAATGGCATCTGAAACTGTTGCCAATTCAGATAGAGAGAGATTCCACTGCTGATGACAGAAAATATCCATGGAACCCACAATATTATTATCTTCTTCAAAACAGGTATAAAAGGAACAGTTCTAGTAGATTAAAGTAAAAAAAGTTCTCTTGAGCACCAAGATTGTAAAATTTGTGCTAATTTTGGCATATTGCTATGGGGATAGCATAGTCTGCTTTATGTGTTCCCTTGGGGGGGGGGGGGGCGGCCGCTTCGAGAGGGGGGGGGGGGCGGGGGGCGGCGGGGGGGGGGGGG
>CM021731.1:25733230-25790696 GCA_011075105.1 Heteronetta atricapilla
TTTTTTTTCCTTTCCTTATATATACATATATATAATTATTATTTTGATTTAAAAAAATCTGCAGCTCCTGTATTAAATAGCAAATTTATTTGGTAAATAAAAATGAAAATACCAAGAAAATGAATGAAAGTGTCTTAATCCTTAGAATCTTCATAGAAAGATTTTTGAAAATAAATATATATGACAAATAATGGAGTCTGTGCACACAGAAATTATTCCATTTTTTTTTCAAATTGACTTTGTAAATATGAGTCAGGCTCCATTAATGTTTTGAATATGGGATTTAATCACATTCTTCAATAACTTTCTTCTATATAAAGGTATAATTCGAGAGAAGGTGACAAGAAATGTCTTGTATTCTATGGAAATGACTCACAATGAGGGTTACTAATCTTTGATGATCATCTATCCAAATGGAGCAGTCTTGGATGTTAAGATTACCTGCCCTTTTGCCAAAGCAAGCCAGGTTTTCAGTTTTAAACTAGGGGGATATAACTAAGCATCAGATGGGAGACTTTAATCACCAGAGGAGATTGCTAAGGGAGTTATCAGACAAAGAGGAACTCAGTGGAAAGGATCCACAGAGATAAAGGAAGCTGGAGCAGAAAAAGCAACAGCAGAACGTGCTTTCCTGGTAGAAAAGTCCTTTCTAGATCAATGAGAGCAACTTGAGTAACAGACTCTTACATGAGTTGTTCAACTTACAACCTGAGGAAAAGAAAAATCTTTCCACAGTTGACCCAAATAAACCAACAAAACCAACAAAGTCCAAAGCATGCGACAATTTTGTTTGAATCTACCAAGACTCTCTTACATTTTCATGTTAAACACAAAAGTTTATGTTTGATTTCTTAACACTTTTTTATACACTTTTACATCTTAAACTGATTTTGAAATGAATGGGTTACATACTTTCTAAATTTATCATGGATGAAACTGTTTTTAAATTGACATAGCTAAATAGCTTCTGTGCATTTTGAGCATACTTGCTGTTTGCTAAACTAATTTCAATCAGTTTTAATGGCATATTTATTTTAACTCTCACATTTTTACTCTACATTAACTCTTTATAAATTTAACTTATTAAAATCTGTTTCCTTATCCTGAAATTTCTGTAATGGTTGGTCTTTGGCTTCTTTGTTATTGTCAAATAAGTATCCTACAATACTTCTTCCCAACTTGACTGAGCATGATCACAATGAATGCTTTCATAAAGAACACTTTTATTTTGTTTAAGGTCTGGTCCTTCCTTACAAAATGCAAAATTAATCCATTTCCACTTTAGTACACTTTAGTACAGATTCTACTGGACAACAAATGCCATCAATGACAAAACTAATATGTGTAGGTCATTACTCCCATACATCAAAAGAACAGATTCCAGATTATCCACTTTCTTGGCAGCCTTGAAATTGTCATAATAAAGAAATACACAGCCTTGCTGCAACTACTGTGGACATGTTTTTAAAGTTCCTAGGAAGGCTGTCAACATCACACAGTTGGTTTCTCCCAAATAATGGAGGCTGCTGTTCAGAAAGCTAAGATGGGGCAAAGCAACTCTTAACTTTTCCTACTACTCACATCTCAGTCCTAGCTGGATCTGAGACCCCAGTTCACAGCTGCACTTGCCTAGACAGACAAAGCAATGTGGGTTGGAGGGTCTCACTAAAGTGCTGCAATCAAAAGGAAAAGGCAATTAATTAGTTTTCCTTTTTTTCCCTACTATCTGCTTCTATTAAATCATCTACACCAGATCGAGTTAGTCAGCAGACTTGTATTAAAAAATAAATAAATAAATAGCCTCCAGAACAAGAAACTATGTATTAACTGATGGATATATTCAACACAATTTCACACACAGAGTAAAATTATCTGCCCTTAAGGGCTGGACAGCTACCCTCATTATCAAATCATACCTGCTCAAGAATATTTTGTTAGAAAATTCCATTTTTAAAATTGTGCAGAATTTATACACTTACAAAGGGGAACCTTAGTTTTGAGAAAACAATCTTCTTCCATCTTAGACTGAAAGAATCTGTCCACGGTAAAGGTAAAATTATTAGCATACGTTTTTCACCCACAGTAAAAAATCAAATTTTGTGTTACTATTCTAAAACTATATAATTCCACTGAAAACACTTTTAATTCTTAACATGATTAGTTAGAACATCTGTTCTTTGTGTGTTCTCTTTCCATCCACTGAAAAATTCTGTAAATGTTTTACATTAGATAATGATTACACTTCCTGAGAAACACAAACTCAGAAGTCAGCCTGACATTTTTAATTCCATGTCAAGAAATTACAGCTATTTTAATACTTGTTTTCTGATTTTTCTTCTGAGCTTGTTGTAGAATTTCAGCACTTTTAGATGTGATGTTCAGAAGTTTTGAGGTATTTGTTTACTTAGAAGCAGGTGTTAGAGAGAGTCACGATTAATGTCAATCTCAGAATATTGTAATTTAGAAACCACTTAGATTGCAGACATGAGCTTTAGAACACCAGATTCATCACAAATTAGTGAAGATGTCTTATGAAATCTCCTTGTCGTGACCTGGGGGCAACCAAATATTGCATAGCCTCCTTTTGGCCTGCAATTTGATTTTCACTTTAAAGAGTAATGCAGCAACATCTCAGCATATTTTCAAATCATTCACCCAGTCTTGCTGAAAATCATTACACTTTGTGTTACCATAATCTGATCTCAGAACCAGATGGTGATCCCAATGCAGCTCTTTTATTACTATCACTGATTTACAAAAACAGAAAAGCACAATATAAAAATGAGATCGTTCCCTTTGACTGTTCCTTATTTCATTTCCCACAGCATATTCCCCAAGACTTTCATATGAAAAGTTTTCTATCTCCTAGTTCTCTGTTACTTTTCTCATTTATTTTGTAGTTATTTCTCTTCTTATCTCCACAGCTTCTCAAGACTGCAGTATCTCATTAAAACTAAATTGAAACTGTTAACCTCCCTACTCTCTGTAGTTTCTCAAGGCCTTTGAAGGATGCAATCATACAGTCACATACTCCTCATCTTTTAGAAGCCTGGATTAACATTTAGAAATGTTGAATATTTTAAGAATAACTATGCAGTACAATTCTTGTCTTGTCGTGCTACAAATTGTTCCAAAATATAAATAGAGAGTATTCTAGACTCAGGGACAGAGCAAGGGGATAAATGCTGGGGTGAACACAAGTAAGAAAATAATACTTTGTTTACTTTTTCATTCAGAGCATTCCCCAATAAATTAAGGCTAATGTGAGAATTATATTTTCAGATTACACATAAAACAGACTGTGATTTACAAACCATATTCCCTTGAAGAGGAAGATGCTAAGCTGCACCTTTTTGTGACCTGACAGCAGAACTGACTCTCTGGAAGAGACTGCCACTCGTGTGTCAGTCTCATATTGTGTAAAGGCTCATTCTCAAGCTGTCCCTCTGACAGTGTGGTCAGGGTGCTGGTGTTGTGCTCAAAGTATATAGATAATTGTGACCTGGTCCAAAATCAGGTTGTTTCTGAGTATAATTTTTGAGACTATTTATGGAGGTTGGAACTAAATGATATTTAATGTACCTTCTAACCCAAAACATTCTATGATTTGCACTTCACATGGTGGAGTTTTTGTCAACACTTCTTGCTGAATATTGTGAAGTTATGCAAAGGCTGTCCTGAAGTTTTGTTCCTATGTCTCCAGGCAGAAATCATTACAGGACAAAAAGCATTAAACAGTCACTGTGGAAGAGAAAGACAGCATCTGGCAGAAACAGAGTAAGACAGAAGAAATTGAGAAATTCAGTCCTTAACAAAATACTGAAAATAATAATAATAATAAAAAACTAAAAAAGATCTATATCTATAAGCATTCAAATTTTGTCAATAAAGTCATGACTAATAGCCAGTGCAAACTTTTGACTATAAGTTAAATTTGAATGACTTTGAATAAGATTACATTATCAGTACAAAGTCAGACAAGTATAGCTCAAGTTTGGTAGAGCTTTAGACACAACATGTTGCAGATTTAGACTGATAGAATTAAAAGAATAAGGCTGGAGGAACATATAATAAAGTGAGTAGTGCTTCTAAAATGATTCATGTAAGGTAATTTTAAGTGGAAGAACATTGTTTTCAATGAACCCTCCTGTTCTTCTGGAATTTTTATTAGGTCCATTCTGATTTAACATTTGTATTCACATTCTTAAAGAAGAGGATAGATAGAATATTAATTGCTCTAACAGATGATAACTAATTAGAAGTTGCAAACATTGAAGGGGCATTACATAAAGGAATATAATTAAGAATATTACTGAAAAATACAGAATATATAATTCATCTAGAGACAAACTCTTCCTCTGAATAAAATTGATAATGTCACTAAAATCAGTTTCCTGCTTAGGACAACCAAAAAGTTTGGGAGGATATGCTATAACAATTGTGTTTTTAGGGTGCTTAGCCAACACTTTGTCACTGAGAGTCCAGTTCAGACTTCAGCTGCCTAATGGACTTTTCACATCCCTGCTCCAACATCTTCCTTCCTTAAAATTAAGCTAGTTAGTTATAGACATCCTTCACCAATCAAAGTTTGTAACGTCTTGCCAGCTACTTTTATACAGTTTTCCAGGCATTCAAATGCAAGCCATTAGCAAACTGACAAGCCACATCTAATTGACCTCCATCATGTCTTGCACTGTTGCTTTGCCTTGTGGATCTTTCTTGAAATGTATGAACTGCTGGCAGCAGGTAAGATCATTTGTTTTGACAATGCAAAATTAGGGGTCTAGTTTTCTTCACCTATTGACTGACTTAATCCTTAACTAAACTATTCTCCAATGATTAGTTTACCATAAAGAGAACCACTATTTTCTGCCTGGAATGACTGTGTTCAAATAAGTCAACTTTTTAATACATTGAATCATATGTGTCATATAAAAATTATAGCCGCCCACTCATAAGGTGCACAGCCAAAATATATATATAATATATATATTATATATATATATATATATATTATATATATATATATATATATATATATTCATATATATGAATGTCTTTGGTTTGTTAGTGATTCTTGTCTCAGATGTGACCCTTCACCCACTCTATGACTGTTGCCATGTAACTAATCTTCACTGCAAGATATTTAAACTCATACTCACTGAATTATACCCTACTGACAGATATTGCTATGAGGTATGCCAAAACTAAGTCAAATAAATCTGGTGTGCAAGTTCCTCTGTTCTCTCATTTTTCAGGTCCAAAATGGAGACACTGTATCTTCTATCACATTTTTCTGAATCACCTTTCTGATATTTGTAAACACTTGGAAAGCTTCTTGCTTGGCTGGGAGAGGGTCTGGAACTATGTTCTTGCTGTTATGTTTTAAAATCTTACATGCCCTCCTGAACTTTTACTCTGGCTAATACAGTCCACATTTTGCATAAAAGCAGACTTTTTGAAAATCAAATCAATACATTGATTGGCTAGATCTGGTCTGTACTCCATTAAAATTTGACAGATATTTCAAAGTAGGCAGCTGCAATCAGCAAAATGCATTGAAATTTATATTCAGTTTACAAATCATAACTTAGACAGAAAAAATGAAATCCGTATTCTTGGGAATGCATCTGTATTCTCCAACTTCCTCCTGGTAACCATAGCAAGTTGTGTGCAGTTAATTTCAATATATTTTTCAAAAATGAATATTTTCATAACCACATTTTACTACTAAAGTTTCCTTCTTGGATGAACAATAATGATACTTAGGTTTTGTTAGTATGTGTGAAACATTAAAAAAAAAAAAAGTCAAATACCTTTCATTAAAGCATCTGCATATGATCTAATTTTTGATTGTTTCTTTCTTCTTTCCTAAAATGACCAAAAATTAGAACCTTACAAAATTACTCTCGTAGACATAGGTCAGTTATGATTCTTTTTAATTTTCTACCTTAGGAGACAGTGAAAGCTTGGTTAAATGCACAGATGGTGGGATGAACTCCCTACTTCTACTTATATTCTGCTAGTCTATTACTATAAGTTTCTCTTGGAAGGCATCCTCAGACTTATGACTTCTTTTTCTGAATTCACCTTCATGATGAAATCATATCTTCAATATATTTTTTCTTCATAATGATTATTATTTTTCCTGAGACTTTATAATTACTTTTATACACTTTATTTGCTTATACCTCTACTTCTCTTTTTCTTTTTCAAGGATTAGCTCCTTTTCTCAATTCTATCTCAGTTCATCTATCTTGTTATTACATTTTCATTTTCACATTGTCTAGTGTTAGTCCTTGGTTAGTTCTAAGGTTATTTTCCTAAACTATTTTCAGATTTATGAAAGCTTTTCTTTGACAAGCTGCTAAAATGTTGTTTCTTCATTCTAAAATGTTGTAATCTTTGATTAAAAATATATACACCTGTTGTTTTGTTTTTATCATTGTACATATTTCAATAATATATGAACAATATGAACAATGATGAACAATAATATATTGTTCATCATTGTACATATTTCAATAACAAAGTTTCCATTTACTTTGTTACTTCCAGTGAAGTATAATGTGCAAGAAAACTAATTAATTTGTAAAAGCAGTTGTAAACACAATTATGAAAAATTAAACCACCTTCAAATTATCTTCCACTTCAGTAGTATGAAGAACTTCTTGAAACACTTCTACTTATCTTCCTTTTTATTCCAGGAATTTTATCTTAATGGAGCCAGGACTGAAGAAAAAAAAAATCTTCAGATTAATACATACACACATAAGGTAGCTTGTGGTGTTCAGGAGTTGTCATTATTACACAAGTGGTTTTGAAACTATAGTGCATATAGTCTTTATGCACTATAATGCCTAGTGCAGGCATTATATATTAGAACATTATAACAAAACCTGGATTTCTGCAGGCCCTCCCCAAATGACAGTAGGAATCACAAAGGCTGATTTGTTTTACCAATGTATTGTATCTGCACAATCCTGAAGAATAAGGTAGGACAATGAAAGCAGAGGGAATCATTCTGTCAGGTGAATAATGCTTCTGCTTTTACTACAATTCACTAGAATAGAGTGAAACAAAATCACCTGTTAAGCTACTTTTAAAACTAAGAATTTCTTATGGTCAGCATCATCCATGCTATCTAAGTATGGATTTTATCAACATGTCCTTGTCTCATACAGGACTTTCCTAAGAAAACAGATCTCCTTACCCTTCATTTAGGGTACTGCTAAGGAAAATTAATGATTTCACATTGCTTAGTGAAATAAGCAGTAACATTTCATCTTAAAAGAGATGAATTCCCCTTCCTAAGAAATGTCCTATCCCAGTTTATTACATGAGGATTTGAGGGTTTAGGTGTATTTTGTTATTTTTTGTTTGCTTGTTTGTTTTCCTTGGCACAGTATCCAACAGTGAACAACATAAAGGTAATACTTGAGGTATTGAAATTGGTTATAATTGAAGAATAAACTGAAATAGTTTAATTAGATGAAAATTTTAGAGAGAAAAATGGCTAACAGTAATGGTTTTTACTCCAGAATCATATTTTCCCCAGCTTTCCCAAGCTTACTTATAAGAGGTTGAGGGAATGTTTCTTGAAGGAATAGGCATCTGAATGAGATATCCTTGGATGAAAACTGCCTGACAGGTCAGGCTCAAAGGGTTATAATAAATGGGGTTACATCAGGCTGGCAGCCATCTACTAGTGGGATTGCCCAGGGCTCCCTTTTAGAGCCATTTCTCTAAATGTTTTCATAAATGACTTGGATGTAGGACTGGAATGTATACCAAGTTTGGAGACACTACTAAATTAGGAGGAGCTGTTGACTCCTTTGAGAGTAGAGAGGCCTTGCAGAGAGGTCTTGACAAAGCTCTTGCTGAGCTTAATGATAAGCTCAGCAAGAGCAAGAGCTGGATTCTGCCCCTGGATTGAGGCAACACCAGATATATGTACAGACAGGGGGATGAGAGCAGATCCACAGAAAGGGTTCTGAGGGTGTTGGTTAAAGACAAGTTGAATATGAGTCAACAGTGTGCCCTGGCAACCAAAAGGGTCAACTGCACTGGTGCAGCCTCAGCTTGAATACTGTGTGCAGTTTTGGGTGCCACAATATAAGAAGGAAATAAAACTATTAGAGAGTGTCCAAAGGAGGGCTACTAAGATGGTGAAAAGTCTAGAGGTGAAGATGTACGAGGAGGAACTGAGGCCACTTGGTTTGTTCAACCTAGAGAAGAGAAGACTGAGTGGAGGCCTCATGGTGGCCTGCAGCTTCCTCACGAGGGGAGTAGAGGGGCAGTCATTGAGCTATGCTCTCTGAGGACAGTGACAGGTCTTGAGGGAACATCACTGGCTGCGACAGGGCTGTGACAGGGAAGGTTCAGGTTAGATATCAGGAAAAGATTCTTCACCGAGAGGGTGGCCGGGCACTGCAAGAGACTCCGCAGGGAAGTGGTCACAGCACCAAGCCTGCTGGAGTTTAAATGTGATTGATGATGTGCTATGAACTCACACCTCATGACTTTCTAGCATTTTTTTATAACCCCGGCCATAGCTTTGCCGGGTATTATTTGATTTCTCCGGTATTAATTTTTTGTCTTAAATTAAGCTTGAGGGATAGATGACAGAGAAATACTGAACAAGAAGACAGACCAGAATATTTGACTTTAGGTTCGGCTTCAACTCATCCGTGACTGAAAATGTTCCTGTTCAGTTCAAGTTAGGGGTGTAGTGGGTTTACATGGCAAGGTTTTGGTAGCAGGGGGCCATAGGGGTGGCTTCTGTGAGAAGAATCTCGAAGCTGCCCAGTGTTAGGTAAGGGCCCTGCTACTGACCAGAGCTGAGCCAATAAGCAATGTTGTTTGCACCTCTGTGACAGCATATTTAAGATGGGAAAAAAAAGACTGCTGCGCCACACAGCAGCTGGGAGAGTGAGAGGAGTGAGAAATAGCCTAGCAGGCACCAAGGTCTGTGAAGAAGGAAAGGGAGAGGTGCTCCAGGCACCGGAGCAGAAGTCCCCTGCAGCCTGTGGTGAGAACCATGGTGAAGTAGGCTGTCCCCCTGCAGCCCATGGAGTAGTACCATGGTGGAGCAGGGTTCCACACTGCAGCCCATGGAGGAGACCACGGTGGAGCAGGTGGACCTGCACTGATGGAGAGGCTGCGGCCTGTAGAGGACCCCCACCAGAGCAGATTCCTGGCTGGACCTGGCCTATGGAGAAGAGACCACACAGGAGCAGGTGACCTGGCAGGAACTGCTGCCTGTGGGGGACACAGGTTGGAGACTTTTTCTCCTGAGGGATGGACCCTGTGGTACGGACCCATATCTGGAGTAGTTATTGAAGAGCTGCTGCCTGTGGGCAGCCCACACTGGATCACTTCGTCAAGGACTGCATCCCATGGGAGGGACCCCACAGCACAGCACAGAGTGACCAAGAAGGAGCGACAGCAAAAAAGTGCTATAGACTGACCATAACCCCCGTTTTCCCATTCCCCTGCACTGCTCAGAGGGAGGAAGTGGAAGAGGGTGGAGGGGGGGAAGGTGCTTTTGGTTTCTTTCCTTTGATTCTCACTTTTCCAGCTTGTTAGCAATAAATAAAAAAATAAATCTAAGTTGTTGGGTAATAAATCTTACTGTATCCCTATGCTGAGTCTGTTTTGCCTATCACGATAATTACTGTGTGATCTCCCTGTCCTTGTCTCAGCCCTTGAGCCCTTTGCATTGTATTTTTCTTCCCCTTCTCCTTTGAGGAGTAGGAGTGAGAGAGCAGTTGTGTTGGAGCTTGGCCGCCCACCTGAGTAAAACCAACACAAAGGGATCAACAAAATTTGAGGGAGGGTTCCTGTTTTGGATGAAAACTTTATACGTTATTGGTCCAAGTTTGGTTTATTTCTCTGGGACAAAATATGTTATTTGGGACATGGCACTTAGAAATATATATTAAAAAAAAAAAAAAAAAAAAGGCTAGAGAAGTGTGCAAATTATTAGTATCAGTCTCTGTTGTGGTATCCTTATCCTGTTCTGTGTTCAGATTAATTATGACAGGTTTTATTATTAGAATATTTTAAAACTAAAAATAAAATGGAAGAATGTGCTATCATTTGCATTGCCTGAACTCTTTGATGTCATATTAGTGAAATATTACTAGAAAAAAAGTTCCACAGTGGAACTTAGTTCTAGTAAATTCCAAACAAAATGAAAGACACTCTTACATCATGACAATGTGCAAAAAGTAAGACTGTCTGTTTTTACAGCTTACACATATTTTAACTTATTTTTTTGTCTTTTTAAAAAAAAAAACAGCTGCAAGTATGTCAACAAATACATAACTTTATCCTTCTAGGAGTGACTGCCATGGTCAATGTCATCAGGGATTTTATTCTGGGAACAGTTTTAGCAAAATGACAGTATATGTTTTTCACATTTCAGCAGCATGGCTTTTCTAAAGATAGTTATCCCTACTGATCCATGCTAGCTACATCAATGCTAGGCACATATGGAGAAGAGAGAATACAATTTATCATTTGAATTTGTCACTCTCAGTAGGATTTATTTGATTTGTAAAGAAGTCAGACAAGAGATGCAGCCATTAATAAAGATGCTTCACTATAATAGAGGATCTTTGAAGCATCTACTTAACTGATCTATTTACATTTCCAAATTCCGTCATTTCTTTAAATTTATGGCAAGTAACTTATCTATTAAAATGCAATAATAACACAATAATTAAAACACAATAACTCCCCCAAACCTAGATATATTCCCTTGTTACATTGTCTGCAGAAAACTTTTAATAAAATTAATATTGATGCTGTCCAGATTAAGACTTGTTTGGATAACATCCAGCTCCCTGGAGTTCTAGTTAAGGATTCCATTGTTCTGTTAGATCAGATTTCACAGGATGAGGTTAAAGAGGCAATTGCCTCTTGAAATTATCAATGGCCCCCAGAGAACCAGAGAAGAATAACTAGGGGTTTATTTTCTTGAATAATAATAATATTAGTAATAATAATAGTAATACTGAAATTATAGTTTTGGTTTAAAATAAATCAATAAATAAATAAAAGTTTAATAGCCTTTAAATAAATAGTCATAAAATAGACCTGAAGAACATCAGAAATTTTCCTTGCTGTACGTTAATCACATTTCTTAGTGTGATATTTAGGATTTAATAAAGGACAGTTAATGTAAATGACATACAAATTTGTGTGCAGAAAGACACTTATAAATTAATATTGTTCAGAGACCTAAATGGAGATAAGGGTGGAATAGCCCAAATTATGTTATCTGAGTGAAAAAATAAATAAGTAAATAAAATAAAATAACAAAACAATGTATTGGGTTTTGTTTGTTTGTTTGTTTGTTTTACAGACCAATATGCAAAACTACTTGGTGCTCTAGATTTTTCTAACCTATCAAATAAGTTGTGTTTGATCAAGAAATTTCTTAACACCACCTGAACCAGACTCCAACTCAATGATTTGCATAGTAACTGAAGTGTACATTAGTCAGATTCACAGATAAATTTGTGGGTGGAAAAAAAAAATCTAGCAAAAGCTACTAAAAAACTAATATACATTTTTGTTATTTTATTTCTGTTGTTTAGGTGCTTTTTCTAGCAAAACCCCATGGTGAGTTTTCTTATGTGCCCTATATTTCTTCTGTTCTTACATTCTTTGTGAGGTATCTCTTAGTTCACATCAGAGACAAGCTGCTAGGCTTCAGGAGTTTCTGATTTGACATGGTATGGCCATTCTTATGTTAGTCTGAGACTAGAGACAACTGCAACTCCATTGGTACAGTTGATACAGTACTTGTAAGGAACTTACCATAGAAACAAGAGAGATTTTTAGTTCCAGATTACTTTATAGATGATTTTAAGAAAGTTTCCATAAATCAGAGAAGCTCCTAAGGCACAAATATAACATATTTTTTGTCAGCTGATAAAAAATTTAGGTGTATGATCATTTTGGATAAGATGTGTTACCTTCTCTTCACAGTGTTCATCCTCTTTGGATACTTTGTTTCAAATTTTAGGATATTATAAACAATTCTGTATGAGAAGAAGATGGTGAAATATATTTCTGAAAAACTACACTGATTTTCGTTACTCTATGATGTGCTTAAATTAATTCTACATATTCACAAGCCCTTTTGCTGATGCTCCTGCTGTTTGGTCTGTCTGAGCACGGTCAAGTCCTCAGACATGCCTTTTGTGAACAGATGAGCACAAATACCTGCCATCAATGAAGAGCCATTCATTCATCTCTGCCTGCTGAGGATTTATTTACCTTTTGGCTCTACAAACAGATGAACAAAATTAATTATTCTCTAAAGTATTTAGTAAATCCAATATATTGTTGATTTGTGTGCATTTTGTACATTTATATATCTTTTAATATCTCTAAGTGAATCCACTGCCTCCTCTCCCCACTTGTTTCATTTTTGTTTTCTTTATCGTTTTGCCTTTATCTCCTGTTCCTGTTTTTTATGTTATGAGTCATATCATTTTTATTACATTGCCAGTTCTGAAACCACTGAGAAATCTGTCAAGAACAGATGCAAATAAGATGTAATAGAGGAACATTTGAGATTTATTTTAGCTATCTGTATGATATTAAAGATATAAGGAGAAAAAAAAAAAAAAAGAGAGAGAATGCTTATTTAATATATAGAGACAATACTAGGCAAAGAGGAGAACAATATATAAAGACAATCTATTCCTCCAAACATAATCTGCTCAGATTAGCATGTTCAATCAAGACTTTTCTACATATAACGTAGTGTCAGATGTGACATTTTTTTAAATGGAAAGGTGGGATTTGTTCATGAAAATCCTCTACAGTTATTGATATTTTTTATTTATTCAGCACAATTTAAATGCTTGATGCTTTATCCTTTATTAAAGAAAATTAAAAAGCACAAACCTAGGCTTGAAGATTTTATAATGCAGAGCCTTTCTGCACTAAATCAAGTGGGTAGACTTTTGCTAAACAGAGATTCATTGACGTTAATGTGTCTCCACATGAAGCCAGAAATTTGCTGCTATAGGCAACTTGCAAGGTCAGGCCCTTCATAAAAATCCATAATTTAAATGAAATAAACCATCACACTTGACTGAAAGGGATCCATAAAATAAAATAAAATAAAAATAATAATAATAAAAAAAATAAGCACATAACTCCTCACACATATATCTTGCTATCCATTTTATTTGATTTTTTTCAGAAATCTGATGTATCTTTTAGTTACAGTTACATATCACATGCAGTACCGTATACTATTTACTTCTTGAGAAATATGCGATGTTGCTTGTACTGTTCATCAAGTGTTTGTAGCCCAGGAGTCTGACAGAACTTGGTTTCCTTTGTATGAGAATTTTAAATGCTCACAAGTGTGTAACAGGAACTAAAGCAAGCACTTTGGCTCAAGCCAAAGCCCAGCAGGGTTCTTTGCAGAAGGAATGATGCAGCTGGAAGAAGAGGATAGAACACATGAAACAGAACAAGTCAAGGAGAACATGTAGAATGACTGGAATGACTTGGCTAGGAAAACTTAACATGCTGAATCAGATGACAGGTCCATTACCAGCACAGAAAACATAGGAACAAATGAATCATTAGGAAACATATGAAATTTGTGGGCTTGAAAAGCAAAATTTTAGCTATAGCAAGCATGTTTTTGGAGTTACAAAGTTGTACGTGCTTGTCAGAATGAGGCTTGAGCACAAGTGAAAATAATTTATTTGAATGTCAACTAATATTACAGGGTTGCAATTCTTAAATACACTTTTCTCCTCTATAGCAAAAACAAACTAGCTTAATTCTAAGTTAACTCTTGACTCTTCAGCTCTAAGTGATTCTCTCTTAAGAGAATCACTTAAGATAAGCTCTAAGTGGTTCTTGATAATAATGCAAGCACCCAACCATGTACTGCTAAATGGGGACATCACCGTGAAGATGTACAGGACAAGAAAACACAGTACTAGGGTACAGGAAAATAAGATATAGTAAAAGGATAGTAACACTCTTTTGGGAAAACAAACAAAACAAACAAACAAATAAACAAAATGCAAGATCCTTAAGATCCTCTACTTCTGAAGCCAACCAAGATATTATTAGATATAAAGCGATCCGTGTAATACTGGTAGCTTTTCTGCAACCGTAAATTATTTATTTGTTTATGTGTAGAATTAGGGAAAATCTTATATATAAATGAAATGTGAATATTGGTATTTGGTTTCACTTTTACTTTGCAATTACATGGAATACAAATGACCATACCTGCGTCACACTGAATCAACTATGTGCCTGCGTCACACTGAATGAACTTACTGAATCAACGTAGTGCAACTAAGATTAGAGACCTTGTTAATAATTTGTCATAAAACAATCCTATGACACTTCTCTATTTGTTTTCTTCAAAATTCCTTTTGTATTCTGCATTCTATATTGTATACTGACAAAGAAATTCCTGAACAAATGATAAACCATTGGTAAAATATTGGTATCTTTTTCTAATGAGAGTAAGGAGAGTTTTCTGACTCCCTATTATGATTTTTTCATAGCTTCTTTTGATCAATAAAATTATCAGGAATTCAGAGCACTTAATACTGCATTGGCTAAACCCTGGCACCTAATTCAGAATAACAGTTGCAAACTGCCTATGAGAAGGACCTTATTTAGGCACCAGAACCTCTCTATTATAAGGATTCTGGATGTGGAAACCCAGTGTAATATTAAATCTGCATTTCTCAAAACTTTTTACAAGCTTTGTTTTCACATCAGCTGCAGTCATCTCTCATGCACAGTCTGAACACAGTTTAACAGACTTGCATTCATGACGAACCTCACTCAACTTGTCATGTTAGAGTTAGGTATCTTATTTAAGCCACTTATCTGCCAGTAGAGAAAAATAAACACACTATCAGAATGGGTGCAACTATTTTCAGCAGCTTTTTTGATAACATGAACTGTCATCTGATAGTGCTTATCTTTCTCCAGCAATTGCACAGGAAGCTTGGGGTTGGAGTTGACTTCCAGCTACTGCTAATTAAAATTAAGCAAAATGAGTTCCAGTACTATTGTCAGAAACTGAAAGCAAAATTAAATCTCTGGATTTCTCCCTTATGAAGTTACTGAAAAGCAATTGTCATTTAACACCCTCACTATAGAAGGAAAATAAAATTAAACAAAATAAATCAGATCAAAACATTTCCTCAGTTTAAATGTTTAAATGTTTTTTAAAAAACATTTTTAAGTGTTTAAATATTTTGTTTCTCCTGCATGGATCACCAGTCCAAAGTTTGTCTGTCAGTGGAATAAAAGTAACCCTAATAAAAGTAACACAAAAATTTGCAGACAGCATGCTCAAATTAGCCGTATTACCTATGCTGTCCTGATGGTATTTAAGGTCAAATATGCTGAAAGACAGCTTGTTGTGTTTCAGAGAAGTGTGCTTTGATACAAGGTAGCCATAAAAAAGTATGTAAAGTAGTAAAAACTATCAAGGCATACAAAAGAGGTAAAGACTACATTACAAGTAATATTTCATAGGCTGTTACCTCTCATTTCACACCTTTATGAATTGCACATCTAATTCTCCCATGCAATGCTCTAATCAAAATTTCACTCCTACATATCATACCAAACCATACGATGCAATTTCTATCATTATATGGTCTTCAGTCCTATGTTAAACAATCTTTTCCATATGATAGCTCAAATGAAAAATGCTCAAAAATTTCCTTTGAAGTTTGAAGACTGGTAATTGTCCATGCTAAATAATATTTCCACAATGAATAACTTATCTAAAACCTTCAGGTCATCAGATTATTCACATTTTACTCTCTGATTTTTATTTTTTTTTTTTTTGTCTGAGGTAAAGCTAACAACTTGAAATATGTAGATATACCCACCAAAACTATTATTTCCCCATGAAATTGATGCCGCCATTATGAGAAAATTTGTAGCTACAAAAATACTCACTTTCAAATTTATTTATTTATTTTGTCACTTTGTGAGCTATTTTTCTTATACAACAGAATAATTAACTCAAACATATAATTTTGAAAATAATAATAATAATAGTGAACATGTTTTAATAGCTTTCAGAAGTGTTACAATAGGGTAGTTACAGGGTAGTTACTGTTTAGAAAAGTGCAAACTCATCTCAAAAAGAGAGTGTAGTTACGTAGGAACTGAATTTAAAACAGAAAACTGCTAGATAGAACAGAATTCTTTTTTGTTGGCATTAAATATTTGCTTTTTTCTACAGAAAAAAGAAAAAAAAATGTGTGTTTCAACACAAAGCTTCTCTTAAGGTATAATCTGAAAAATGTGTAATTTGTGGTCATACAGAAGTTGTGCTGCCAAAGAATCACTTTCACAATCAGGCTATTATGACTAACAGTTGCTCTAGTACTTCTGTTGAGTGCCGAGTGGATACCTTTTCTTCTTATATCTGTCAGCTGAATGAATACAGTGTTTTATTCCTGTCATTAACAAGCCATCAACACTTGTCAATTTTATGTTCACTGACAATTTTCATTTCTCACCTTCCTGACATACTGATTTTCCTGCTCTCCCAACAACATTTCTGTATTTTTCTATGAAGTTTTTGTATTTCAGATGTTTAATTTATAATTAAGAAGTTCAATATTCATCCATCTTATTTGAAACCTCTTCAAGCCTTATGTTTACCCAAAATGTAAATCAAGGCGGTCTTGATTTTAAATCAATTTGAGGCTTTTAACTGGTGCTATTTTTTACAGTAATTTTTCATCATTCATGTGTTGTATCATCAAATCTGTCACTGTGGTAGAGATGTTTTCTTGGTGCATTTGCCCCTCCTTTCCCTTTGCCCCTATCTGGCCACTGGCCATATGATTTTCTAGAAGACCCATAACTTACCTCATATGAGGAAAGCAGAAAGAAATGCAGCTACTAGATTTGTTGTATGCTATTAAGAGCAATTATAGTGATTGAAGTCAAGGCAGGAACTAAAAACATTCTGTGCCCTATTAAGAACTAGCTAGTAAATTGCTTTACACAAAAATCATTCCTCAATGAAAAACAAATAAATAAACAAACAAACAAACAAAATAATTAATTGAGCTTTCCAAATAAGTATTCTTAAGACGAAGGATAATTTAGTGTGGAGAAAGGAGGATAGAGGACTGAACTAACACAAAGATGTCTTCCACATAGTGCAGTTAACTACACTTTTCCCACTGCAGAATATCTTAACTAACATTGACATTCTTCTTTCTGACACTCAAACTTGATAAAATCAATGATGGATACATGTGCATGCCAAAAGCTATTTCAGGCCTGCAAGTTATTGCTAAGGTTATCAATAACTTAATAACCAACAAAACCTTTCTAAATATTGATGAATTGTAACTGACCCTCTAAAAACCTTCACTCTTGAAAACTACACCAAATGTGGCAACATAGCATGTCAGAGGTTTGTTTGCCCTTAGAGTGTTCTGCTAAAGCTGGAATACATTGTTTCAGTACTTGTCTCATGACAGGAGCAATGACAGCCCAGGCTTGCAGAACATAGTCTGCCACAGCACACCAAAATGTCAAACAGAAAGTTTGCACTGGTTTGAGCTTGTTTTACTTAGAGATTAATAAAGAACTATATAGGCATCAGCCCTCAAACTGCCACCACAAAGGAGCAGTAATTACTCTTTGTTACTTAAAACAAATCACTACTATTTTTCTGGGTATCTTTAATAGTTTTAAACAAATTTAGTAAGACCTAATTACTACCCTTTTTACAATCCTATCTGATTTCTTGAAGCTTCCTTATCAGAAAGAAATACATTAGAGTTTTTCTGGAAAATCTGAGCATTTATTCTGTCTCTTTACGTGAAAAGCAAACTCATTTTACTGCCCCATTAGTGACTACGAACTAAATATTAACTGAAAAATCTATTCTGTGAATTCACCCATGCATTCTTTAGAGTTAGCAAAAAACATTCCTTAACAAACTACCAAGAAAAAAAAAAAAAAAAATCGGTTGTTAGTGTCCTTATCAAAGTTACTTACTTCTTTCTTTCTTTAAAGAATAAACCATGTACTATCAAAGGAAAAAAACGTTATATTATGAAATTTACCTGTTAATCAACAGTAATGCCTTGTAATTCTTACATAGGCACATTCCCTTTTTTCACGTGCTTTGATGTGGAAATAGATAACTTTGGTTTAAAACAGTTAATTTGGGAGTGGCTATGCTTCACCCACTAAATATAAATCTAATTTCTTAGGAAAATAATATAATCATAATTCAGAAGTACATAAAAATATGTATTTTTTCCCCAGCCGCTACATGAAAGGAAACCAATTATTACTCACCTAAGGACATCAGATTAAAAAGGAGCAATAAAAATATCATCTCCTACAGATTCAAGTATTTCACTGAGAATGAAGCTTAGCAGAAAAGCCAGTGGGTTGTTAGCACTTGTATTCCGGTAACACTTCCGTGCATCTATTTATGTTTAAGGTTTCCTTATGCTAAGAAGTGTGTACACATATTGGAAAAGGGACAATCTTTATCATCAAAGATACTTACCTTTCATAAAAGCTCCTACAGGAATTTCAACAGGGTGGATGAGAAGACATGGAAATATAAGCAAAGTTATTGTACAATGGATGCTACAACAACTGCATCATTAGTACAAATTGAAGCAAGAAGAAAAAGTAAAGGTCCCTCAGCATGTCTCATTTACAGATTTATTATTTTAGGTACTGATGTCTCTGCTACTCAGAGGGGTCCACCTCATTTGTTGAAGGGGTTTCTTTCATGGTTAATGACAGTAATGAAGACCATACTCTTCTTCCGGGGGGGCCCCCCGCCCCCAAAAAAAAGGCTGGAAATCAAACAAAACAAACAAGGAAAAAAAAATACCCACTAGAAATAAAATCTTGATATTTAAGTTAGGTGTCTGTGACAGGTAAAACACAAGGATATTGATTCCTGCACTTCTAATGATCTGAATCATAATCAAGTCCAGACACATGGCTAAGTACAAAATTGAATCAGCAACTTGAGGGAAAATTCCCTTAATGGTAACTTTTGTACTACAGTATCCAGATGCAAAACATTTCTAATTTTGAGCACTTACTAAATCACAAACATTGCTGACAGTATAGGAATGCACAAGCAAGGTCACTGAAAAAAATTTTACTTCAGTCACAATGTCAGTGCCAATTTGGGCACCCAGAATAGCTGGCATTTATGATACATAATTAGAAAGTGACACAGAAACCAGTAATATGCTTTAAAAGGAGATATAGTTACAGCATTAACTATGAATAGACTACATACTTAATTCTTTCAAAGAGCCAGTCACTTATTAATTAATTCTCAGGATCCTTAGAGGCAGCCAAAAGTAATCTAGTCACTTTGCACAGAAGGCTTGCTGGAAGGCAGTGGAGCCTATTCTATATTTTTAAATATATTTTACATGGACCATAACCTCAGGGGAAAAAAAAAAAAAAAAAAAAAAAAAAAAAAAAAAAAATCAGCGTTATAGTAGGATCCCTGAAACCTGTCCTATGGCTTTGAAAAATGATAGAAATGTGCAGCACTTACATTGGGAAATATCATATTTTTCTCTGTCTTCTTTCCCTTTTTTTCTCCCCAGTGTGAGTAATAATGTCCTAGTGTATTAGATACAGCAGAAGGAATTAGAAAGCCAATGTTCAACTATGACTTTTATCTTAATACCAAAAGTTACTCTTTGCTCACAAACAGTTTTTCCTTTGAAAATAGTCACAACCATTTGACATAGCTTTCATGTTCATAGCTTTTGAGCCTCAGTGATTAATAAATTATATTAAAACCTCAGATAAAATAGTACAAAAAATTAGATTACCTAAGCCATGCAATTAGTAGATAAAATTAAACTAGTGTCCAGAATATGACATAGCCATATTTTTTCAGTGGACTTTCAGTGGCCCAATACTGATCATACCTTACTGTCCCTGTAGAATCACTGAAACTCCCTTCATTCCCCTTCATAAAATGAAGATACTGGTCCAGAAGTATCATATGATAATTGTGGGTAAATTTATCACTCCTTTTTCTAGATAATGCACTAGAGCTCATTGTTTCTGAGTATACACAAGAATTTCAGTAAACATATATTGGTCTATTCCCAGTTTCAGGGATGACTGACAACAAGAAATCAAAATCAAGTATTTTCTGAAGTGGAATCTATATGCACAGAGGTACAGGGCAGATTACCAGAATACAACCAATAAGAGGGCTAGTAATTTTTCACCTTTGTAGCATAATAACAATGAGATATATGCTGGAAAACAAGAAAGGTCCTTTTAATTGTCTTCCCTTGGAAGATGGAAACAAACAAACAAACAAACAAACAAAACAAACAACAACAACAAAAAAAACCTGTGTACCACCATGACTCCACAGAGTTTATGATCCACTTTCTTGGATTTTATACCACATTTTGACCATTTGTGGAACTTCACTATGTATTCAAAACATTGTAGAACACAATCCTGTAAAGACAGAATATTTTTACATAGTCACAGACAAAGCCACCAGCTAGACAAACATCAAAATTCTTTGTAACTGTACCATTCAAAAAAAAAAAAAAAAAAAAAAAAACAGTCACACAAATGTCTTCACCTTGCTTATCTTTAATCAAAAAAAAAGTACTAATACTGGCAAAGAAGTTATTCTTCTGGCCATAAAATGTTCTGTTCATTTTTTATTTTTTTTTTTTCCCTGCCTTCTAAATAAAATTAAGACTGAAGAATGAATGGTAGGTTAATAACAACACAAAACATCTGAAAAGAGGAAAGGGAAAGGGAAAGGGAAAGGGAAAGGGAAAGGGAAAGGGAAAGGGAAAGGGAAAGGGAAAGGGAAAGGGAAAGGGAAAGGGAAAGGGAAGGGAAGGGAAGGGAAGGGAAGGGAAGGGAAGGGACGGGAAGGGAAGGGAAGGGAAGGGAAGGGAAGGGAAGGGAAGGGAAGGGAAGGGAATGTTGAAGGGGAAAGGGAAGGGGAAAGGGAAGGGGAAAGGGAAGGGAAGGGGAAAGGGAAGGGGAAAGAGACTGCCTTCAGGCTGTGTTCATTCATGGCCATTTGAGTTACAACAGACCTATAATCATCAACTGTAATTTGTTCTCCCCTGTCACTGAAGAATCAATTTATTATCTAGTTCCATATTATTTTGAGAGTATTAATTTACATGTGCTAAATACAATGCTTGCATATAGCTTCATTGGGTATTTGTGCATTCATTGATACTTGGTTTCACTGAGGAGAAGAGAGAGAAATTCTGTATATATAATGTAAATAAAGGCATTTAACTAAACAATCATCAGTGGTCGTGTGTGCGTAAATGCAGATACATGGGATTCATTATTTAACCCATAGTGGCTAAATCATTACTTAAATGAATTTTAGTTCATTACAGGTTCAGCTGGGACAGTGGAACACCTGTTAAAGGTATAAATTTATGTTCAACTTGATCACCTAGGCTAATTTTAGATATCTAAAATGACTATGCCATAGTAAACAAGTTTTCTAAGCTCCCTCTGAAAATTATGGAGAGAATTAGGAAATCTGAAAGGATAATTCGTCTCATTCAAAAGTAAGGTAACTTCAGGTGAATTCCTTAGAAGGGCTTCTCTCAGATGACTAGCATAGTAATGAGATGTCCGAAGGCTGAAGTTACTAAAAATAAATTCCATCACAAGTCATCTCTTCAATTTCATAGCAAAAAAAATCAGTATTTCAGTTGCTCAAAACTGAAGTATCAGGTTAGGCTGTAATTGTGACCAGACATTGATCCTAATCATGACCCTAATCATAACCATAATAATTAGGCCAATATTAAATTCCTGTCTTCTTCATCTATACCAGTAATAAATAGTTAGATGCGTGGTAGACATGTCCATTGGCTCAAGTGGAAATATTCACATGCTTGAAGATAAGCACTTCTCCAAGTTCTTTCCTGGATCAAGGGTAAAGTACTCTCCAGGTTTCCAGGTGCCTCCTTCATCTTTACCTCAGGTTTGCTGAAGAAAGGTTCAGGTTAGGGGGTAAAAAATAAAATAAAATAATTTAAAAAATGCATCTGAGAGTAGTGAGCTCCTACTGTCCACTATTCCTTTTTGTCCTTCAAAAAGATGTAGTAACACAACATGATAATAAACTGACATAAGAACCATAAAAATCAATTGGAATTACTACACTGAATTCAACAGGTTTTGAATTGGATTCCACAGTGTTAAATTTAGCTGGTAGGAATTAAAGACTTCTCTGAACAATAGTCAAAAGATCAGAATGTCTATGATATATTAATTCTAGTGAAGAAAAAAAAAATGGAACAAATGGAACAATAACCATTTTCTTGTCTTAAATGAATTATTGTAAACCTCTGTGAAATAAACAATTTCAATAATCATGTATGTATACTAATATATAGAACACACAAATGTATGAAGTGATTAAAAATTAAGTTATGATTCAACAGCTGTAATGAGATGTAAGTATTAATAACCTCATTAAAAAGTCTGATGAATACAAAAGCTCTTCCAATATAGTTACTCACAAAAAAAAAGTATTGAAAAAAGTATTGTTAATCTGCTGAGAAGCTGATGACACAGAAAATTATAAATAATAGAAACATTGCACAAATTAATTCTAGATTAGACAGACAGAATACTTTGTATTTAGTAACAAGAAGTTTTTTTTTTTTTTTTTTTTTTACCAGAGAAAAGGCATGATCTTCTGTTGGAGACTTTTAAATATTAAGCTCATTTTTCACCTCATGATTATATTTTATTTTCTTTTTTATAAAAAGAAATTATCTCTCTCTAATAGCAGGTCACAGTGAAGCTATAAGCTGGCCAGAAGCATCCTACAAACACCACATCATCTGAAACATGAAAGGTCTCATATTGGTCTGTTATGAATAATTAGTGAGTATTATCATGGTTAAGATAACTCTGGAGACTGAAAATAAGTGTTTCATTGTTTTATTAGTTTGAGCTATTTCTCATATGTAGAAACATAGATGCTGGAATATGAACCAGAAAAGGCTAAGCTTCAGTTATTTATCATATTTGGCACATAAAATTCATCATTGCTGTATTGTGCACTGCCAGCAAACTACATTTGGCACTTTCATTAAGTGACTTTTATATTTGTACCCCTAGTACTCTCCCATGTATTTTAATAATGAAGAATATCTGGCATGTATTAAACATATTTAGTGTACAAACTCCAGGCAGTGGTATAAACAAGAAGTAATTATTTGCCTTCCTTCCATTAGCATTGTTATATCTGTTCAGTTATCAGTTCCTTGAAGAGTCAAACTGAGACAATTGCTTATATTAATCACGACAAGAAATGCTTAGACAGCCCATAGGAGAACCATTTTTTAGTTATTGGCTTTTTGTACAAGCTGTATTGGCAAAGTCATTTCATGAGTTTAATGGATGACTCCAGCTTGTAAAACGTATTGGTCAAGGTGGGTCATATACTGTAGCGTTTACAGAAATGGAACCAGACAGGTTCAGTGACTAGAGTAGATAAATAATAATGACAAAAAGGCTCAGTGTTGCCTTTGCTTTTTATGCCCTCAATAAATATTTTTGTGCATAGGAAATTTAATGCTATAATGTGGTCAAAGGATCAAACTTTAATTATTATAATCCTTTTTGGTCAAAAGTTACATTGTGTTGTAATTTGTAATTTATACAACCCATCAGTAGGAGCTTAATGTACCTGATGAAGCTTGAAGTTGTGCCATCATGAACAGTGGAATCATAAATTTTCAAAAACAGGAGATTTGAATTGTCTGTAGACACATACACAGTCTTCAACAGTAACAGTAAAGGAGTTAGTAAAAATGCTTTAATTTTAAAACAAAATTCACTCATACTGAAAGCTTTCTGTTAGCAATTAGCTATCAAAATTTAATTCTTCAGTCTGCTTTCATCTCAAGGATGATTTTGCTTTCTTAGCATAAGCATGCTTGGTCTTATTTGCTATCATTAAAAGAAAATACAGAAATTTACATGTTGTCATGGAAAAGTAAACATGACAAATGTTTGGGACTTTGGGGTCTAACAGATAACACTTTTTTATTTTGTCCTTGTATTAGCTATTTACACTTGCCATTTAGAATTAAAACTTGGTTCTTCATCACTGGTGAGGGGCATTGATCACCCATTAATACCACTTTTCTGTCCCATCAGATGGGTTTAGACTTAATCTATCATTGATTTAAAGTTCAATGGATAAAGTTCATTGATTTAAATTGATAAATTGATAAAGTTCATTGATTTAAAGTTCAATGATGTTTTGGTGTATTTCTATATAGGCAGGTGCAGAGATATATATGTTTGTTCTTACCCATCCATTGATTTGCCAAAAACAAGCCAGCTCAGTCACATATTCTCATAGTACCATGCTGAAGCTACTGAGCTCATCGGAGAAGTATGTCTGCTGTTTTCCCCACAGATCTGTATTACTGCATCTTCAAGTCTTGCAGTCCGATCTAAAATTTACTATAGTAAATTCATAGCTCACCCAGTGCCTTGTGTTTCTCCTCTTACCCAGGTGAACAAACCCTTTATATCAGTATGCTTCACAGCCCTGTTTCACCCTGATATGTGCCCCCTGCCTCAGCTTCCCAGAAGGACAGAGCTGACATGCAGGGCAGTCAGTGATCCCAGTGACAAATGGGAGTGTTACACAGTGACAGACTGGGAGTAGGGTGCCAGAACTAGATACTGCCACTGAGCAAAATGGAGAGTTTGTGATAGTGCTGGAGGAATACTTCTTTGAGCTAGCAATCTTACCCTTGCCATTCCTGACCAGCATAAATACACTTAGCAAAGCATGACTTTCTTATGCAACATGGAAGAAAATACTAACATAAAAAAATATTTTTTTAGAACTTACGCTAATATTTTTTGAGCACCAGGTAGAAAAGCATGCCAAGATTTCAGATAACATTCATTATGCTGTAGAGTAAGTTATCACATTGGCCATTAATGAAATAAATCTCTGTAGATTGTGGGAAAAGAAAGATGCACTTGTGATGAAAAGGAATGAACAGAATATTATCACATTAAGATGTTCTTCCAACACAAAAATTACTTCAAAAAATAAAGACAAAAGGCTCTGCCAACAAGGCTTTCAAAGTTAAATAAATCCTCTTGTTGTTGTTGTTCTAATTTAGCAGGTCAGTGTAATACTGAGAGAAACCTAGGAGATAAGCAAGCTGGCAGGAAAACAGGGGAAGAAGTTGTGAGGAGGAGAAAGAGAAAAGAGTTCAGGCCTGAATTACACTTGGCATTTATAGGTTGTGAATAATGTTAATAAAAGTTACAGCTGCAACAATGATGACTGTCTGTTGTAATACAAACTGTCAGGAGCAGCCTCTTCAGTGACCTCTGATAATATGATTCTGCTGGTGGATGTTTGAGAACATGCTGAGAAAGCAAGTTAGAGCTGCAGAAATGGCAAGTCATTCCTCATTCCCTGAACAAGATTCTTGCACTGAACTGAAGATACAAAGACTACAACATGCATTGTGTAAAAATAAACAACAGAATAGGAAAATCTTTTTTTCCTGCATCAGAGGAACACTTCCATTCTAGGGGACATAAGAGTCATGATAGTTTGTAACCACAGAGTCTTTGTCTAACAGATCAATGACTATTCTTTCAAATGTGTAAAAATGTCTTTTGTGCACAGAAAAACTGCTGAATGAACAAAGTGATTGGAAAAAACCATTGCTTTTTATATGCTTGAAGCAAACACAGTCATTTATTACTCATATCTTTTGTTATGCCTTATTCAGCAATAGTACTCTATATTTCATTTCCAACCCATCTGTTAAAGTACAAATGCAGCAATTATCTACAAGCATTTGCTAGAGAAATACAACATATAATTACAACTGCAAAAAACCTCTAAAGGTGCAGTTCTCCTGGAGTTTGGCTTTATAACTTCAATAACACTTTAAAAAGAAAAAAGACAGATACTTACCTTAGTCACTAATCCTGAAAAAAACATTTTTTATCAGAGTAATACACAGTATAAAGTAACTAATCATTAACACTACACCAATCTACTTCCTAGAATCTGTAACTAACAATTTCGTAGGGTTTCAGCCTAATAGAAACTATATTCATCATTTCATTTGTTCCTGGAATACAGTACTGTACTTGAAGAAGCTGTGTTTATGTGTAAAAAAGAGTCAGTTCCATGCTGTGAAGAGACTGTTTCCCTCCTATTTCAGTAAATATATGCATTGCTTATATATATATATATATTATTATAGAGGGTTTTATACTGCTTTTTTTCACTTTTCCTCTCCTCCTTATGAAAGCCTTAAGAAAAGAACTTTTAGTTCTAAATGAATGTGGAAAATAAGGCAAATAGTATGTGTATAACAAATATGGGTTAAAATTATTTGTATCCTATCCATATCTTACACATAAAACTTGTTTTTTATCATTGCTTTGAAATTATTCACCAAAAAATTTTACAAAGTCAAAAAAACACTCAGATGTAGCTGATATTTTCCTGTATTCTTAGTAAATTTCTATGGTTTTGTGTTGAAATTTACTTAATATAAAATAAATAAATAAATAAATAAATGCCTTGAATAAAACAGGCCATTTTAAGTTCTTAAAAGTTTGTATTGGGTTTTGATGCTGAGGTTCTTTCTCATACGTAATGTGAAACAACATAGTAGAAAACCCACTACTCAATGACATTTGTCAATCTGTAATTTACTAAACTAAATGAAACATGCCTACATGGGACAGGTCTGGTTACCAGAAATTTTCATTTCAGTTATGAACAACTAGTCTCCTGGCATGGTTTCAGTCTTTTCAGAGTCTTTGTTGAAGGCAATAATTCTTACCTGCAAGTTTGACCTATGGCCTTTATCTCTGCCTTTTAGTCCTTTTAGCTCACCCACATCTAAAGCATATGACAGTCACACAACCAAAGTACAAAGCAATAAGGAAACTGCCCATATGTTTCTGTATGTACATAGATAACATAGATAACAAACATCTAAACTTATAATGGAGAGACAGTGCATTTGTTCCCAGGTGAGAAATACACAAATGACTTAACTGCACTCAAAACTTCAGTGAATTAAAAAATATCATAATAATTTTCATGAAAGTTATGAGCATGGGTATTTTTTTTTTCAGAGTTAAGTTCTATTAACTACCTAAGGAATAAGTAGCTTGATATCCTATGCATTTTGATTGGGATTTAAATCACCATTTATATTTGAGTAAGTTGCCTTAGACTGCCTTTGTAGTTGATGGAGAGAAGTTCACATTTCTAGGGAACAATTTATCTAGTCTTAAAATAGATGTCTAAAGCAGGTCAGATGAACTGTGCCTTTGCAGAGCCTTTTACTCTTCACTGACTATATAAAGCATGACTAGCTCAGATGTACATGTCTACTCTTGTCCTGGTTTCAGTTAGGACAGAGTTAATTTTTCTCCTAGTAGCTGGTAGGGTGCTATGTTTTGGATTAGGATGAGAAGAGTGCTGATAACACACTGATGTTTTAATTGTTGCAAAGCAGTGCTTACACTAAGCCAAGGACTTTTCAGCTCCTCACTCTGTCCTGCCAGTGGGCAGGCTGGGGGTGCAGCAAGCGCTGGGAGGGGACAAACCCAGGACAAATGAGCCAAACTGGCCAAAGGGGTATTCCATACCATCTGACGTCATGCTGAACAATATATAGGGGTGGCTAGCTGGGGTGGGGTGCCGGCTGCTGAGGGTTGGGCTGGGCAGCGGGTGGTAAGCGGGTGGTAAGCAATTGCATCGTGCATCACTTGTTTTGTACACACTATTATTATTATTATTATTATTATTATTATTATTTCCTATCTTAATAAACTGTCTTTATCTCAACCCACAGGCTTCACTTTCCCATTTCTCTCCCCCATCCCAAAGAGGGAGGGGGGAGGGTGAGCGAACAGCTGTGTGGTGTTTATCTGCCAGCTGGGTTAAACCACAACATTTACTAGTGGGTGATAAATTCCACTCTATATGATTTATGATTAACTGACTTTGATGGCCAAGGAGACCTGAGTTCCAACTGTTTTTTTTCCAAAAAAAAAAAAAGATCATTTATAGGGTTTACCTGCAAAGTGGACAAAGTGGACACCCCTATGTCTTTTAAGGGGTTGAACTCATGAAGTAATCTTAAGTGTTGTGGCACTTCAACAGCCTTTCATCCCTTACTTATTAATAGAACTGATGGAACTGTGATCATCTCTGAAATGATCTTATCCTTTTGAAACTTTCTCTCTCAGATGTGACTGAAATAAACTCATAGGTTCAAAAGTTATTAGGGGAAGACCAATAGACACATACAGCTAGCACAGCTGTGCAAGTTTCTGAGGGAAACAGTGATAAAAATTTATAATAAATAAATAAATGAATGCAATACTTTTATCTTTCATTTAGCCACAACTAATTAACTATTGAAAAGAAATACAATTTCAGCATAAATAATCATGTCAAACTATATAATTTGTTTCTTCATTTGTTTCTGACTCCTGTGAACAACTAATTGTGCTCTTTATTTATACTAAAATATATCTCATACTGATTTCACTGAAATCAGGCCAGTATTAAATATGAACTAGAGTTTCATTATCCAGCAATATGCCTGGCTATGCATGTCTCTCTGACAAACTGTAAGACTTATGTGGTTTAGGAACAGTCTTTTTATTGTTATATCATATATGCAACAATCATACATAAATGGTAGAAATAATGTTATTTCTACCATGCTATTTCACAGAGAGAACAATAAAATCACTACAGTTTAAGAAACTGTAGGAAATGTCTTCTTAATGGTCTTTCTGAATTTTCATGTTTGAAACTTTCCAAATTCATAGGAATTATTACAAATGAGCTTTAATTTGTAACATTTCAGGCTCTGGGCATATTACTTTAAAGGAAAAAAAAAAAATGAATGCTCATAAAAGAGTTAGATGACAAGACGAGGGGGAATGCAATAAAGTTGCACCAGGGGAGGATTAGGATTGATATTAGGAAGAAATTCTTTACTGAAAGGGTTGTTAGGCATTGGAATAGGCTGCCCAGGGAAGTGGTTGAGTCACCATCCCTGGAGGTCTTTAAAAGATGTTTAGAAGTAGAGCTTAGTATATGGTTTAGTGGAGGACTTGTTAGTGTTAGGTCAGAGGTTGGACTTGGTGATCTTGGAGGTGTCTTCCAACCTAGATGATTCTGTTATTCTGTGATTCTGTTATTCATTTTAAAATCTTCCATTGGATTCAATTTGTTTTGCTTTTGGTCCTTGTAGAAACCATTTTCACTTTAAACATGAGATAAAAATAAATTATTTGTGCTCTTTCATGCACTTTTGGAAGGGTATTTTCAACTTAAATTATTTTGTTACGATTCCACTCTTCTATTGCAACTTTAATGATATCCAGCTTCTTCATGACAGACTACTCCTTTATAATGTAAACATATATATAACATAAATTTTTGTATATATATTCAGAAGTTGAACCTTCTCATTACACAGACCCAAAGTTATCTGTTACAGTATTTTAAGTTAAATTACTTTACTATTACACTCTTACTATAAGGAAGGAAAACATAGAATACGAGAAATTGGTATAAAAATCTTGTAGAGCAACAATTCCTTTGTGTGTGTGTGTGTGTGTGTGTGTGTGTGTGTGTGTGCAATTCATTTAGCCTCACACGGGATACCATCACTTTTCCTCACAATAATTTTTAGTTTTGGATAGTGGTGAATAAAGATTAGAGACATGGGACTGCAGGCAGGGTATCTCTGTAGTCTCCAAATCTATTTTCTGACTTTCATAGACAATGTTATGATATGTTGCTTCCAAAAAAAATGAACAATTCAAGTAGGTAAGGTACTTATGTGTATACCTGGGAGCACAGGAGATTGCTTGGTGGGAACAGGTTAGAATTACACTTATATCAATGTTTGACATACAAAGGATTTGCTCAGGCTTAAACACATTCTTTAAATTAGGTTTGGACTACTTGTTATGTATTTCCTGAAAGTGCTACTATTATAAATTAAATGTCAGAAAGAACATGCTGTATTCTATTAAGACATTAAACTTGCTTGGGATTCAGGTCCATGATTCTGTACATGACACAGTTTACTTTGTGCCTAATTTGAAAGGTTTCACTGAGCTTCCTTATTTTAGAATGATGTTCTGTAATTATGAAAATGAAATCATAAGTAGAAAATTTAGCAGAGAAAAGAAAAAAAAAAGGCGATCTGACAATTCATGATTAAATATACTTCTCTCAGGACTGGAAGAGGGGTTCAGAAGATAATTGTTGATGGTTAATTTGAAAATAGCCTGAAGAGGTAGCATAAAAAGAACTCTAACTTTTCCACTTAGAGAAATTATACATTTTTTAATTTGAATTAGTTGTATTTATTCTATTCCAAAGACACACATAATTAAACACAGATTTAATTTCAGTTGGGTCCTAGTGAACACCCCTATGCCATTTCATCTTTTAAAACTTTGGCTAGTTTAAAAAAAAAAAAAAAATCTTGTACTGGTAAATCAGCCAGAGACATGAAATTGCCTTTGATTGACAGCTATGCCAGTAACACTCTTGACTGGATAAGGTGATTTGCTTAGTATAGATCATATGGATCATCAGTGTGGGTGACAGCCTGAGGCACAAGTATTCCAAATGACTGCTTGAAGTTCCATACTTTGAAGTAACCCTTGAGGGGCAGCTAATCAAACACTCTCCTACATCAGGTTGTCAGGTATCAATTCCGTTGAAGGAACTGTCCGGTAATAATTAAGAGGTAAGTAACTCAGTGTAAGTGACTTAGTTAGTCAAAAAATAATAATAATAAAATAATAATAATAAAATAATAATAATAAAAAAATCAGCAATTAACTTGGTGAATTTTCTGGTGTATATACATCAGCAGTACCTGCAATACTTGTTCTGAAGAAGCCCCTATGCAGGAAGCTTGCATAGTGAAAAGCATGTAGGTGGTTTGCAGTCATGGAAGGGAACAGTCAGCAGTTGAGGGATGTAGAGGTTCAGGAGTAAAATAGTAACACAGTACTGTTCAACCAGGATAAGGGAAATTTTTCCATTTGAGCAAACAGTCGGGGTTCTTCTTTGGAGCTTTCAATAAGCAACAAGAAACCAGCTATTTCAGCAACAGAAGAGTCTTGGTGGTCTAGGTAATGTCCATGCTAGGATGGCATTGCCTACATATTGCACAGTGTCCCTGCATTTTTTTGTTTGTTTGTTTGTTTTGCTTGGCAAAATGCCACTTAAGTTTTTATAAGAATATTTTTTCATTTATTTTATATTATTATATTGATATTATACTAATTCCTATGTCAAAATAAATAAATAAATTAAAAAGATTGCAAAAAGAAAGAGGATTGCTGTTTGAAAAGTGATCCAGATTGATAATCAACATAATCAACATGAAACTTTTCTTATTTAGATTACCATTGTATTTATCTGTCAGTCTCTAATGCCTCCCCTACTGTCATCCTAATTTGATAACTGGGAGTCAATGAAAAAAGTAAAGGTACATTCTCCAAAAGGGCAACTCAGAGAGTAATGACTTCTCCAGTGACAGAAGTCCATGATGTAAGGAAACCAACCCCAGGTCTTCAGAACTGTAGACTGTCTTCCAAATCATTGGACTATTTTCCTTATCCAGTGGAGTCTTAAGCAGTGGGGACCTATAACTACTAGTAGCAATGCAGGGATGAAACCAGGGGCTGAATCAGTAACATAGTTATTGGTTGTTCACAGGCCAGAGAGCTCTAATTGAGCTATGTAAATAGGAGGTAGGTTGGGTAGAGAAGGGACTCATTTTTATTTCTTGAAGTAAAATTCCAGATAAAAATACTACCTGAATCTGGTTGAAAACTATTGATACCACAGAGGAGAGCAGCAAACAAAGGCAGGTCTTTGAAAATTAGAAAGGCACTATGAATGCTGAAATAAACTGGAAACAATAGTGAATAGAGGAACAGTGTGTCCAAACAGTGCTTCAGCACCTATAAAGCAAGTAGTCTCATTTTGACCAAACTGGTAACTGTGAATGAATGGGCAACAAAGGCCCTTTGTTTTTTGGAGAGAGGTGGATGTAGGGCAACATCATTGCTGCACCAGTCCTTCTGAAGTAGCTGTAATTTCCACAGGCCCAGATCACTCAGGACTCCTGGAATTTCCTGTGGCCATAAAGCACTCCATGCAGAGTACCTGGGGGCACTCCGATAAAGATATTTCTACACACCTTTCCCAGTTACCTCAGCCCCAGTCTTTGCTTCTTCAAGAAGAAAGATAGCTAACCATCTTTGCTTCAGAGTTTCACCACAAATGGGCTAAAATATCACCATTCAGTGATCACCATCCTCATCTTTGAGAGAATCTGTATCTGCAGAATATAAGGAGATATATAGGATCCTTTCTTTCCAGTTCTGTATTCGATGTTACTGAAAAAAAAAGCAGCAGTTGCTTTTCTCCAGCAGAGAATGGTTGTCAACCACCAGTGGAGATTCTTCTGCTTTAAAAGTGAAGTCCTGAAAATGATAATATGAACTGTAATAAGTGAAATATTACTACACTTGTGGTTCTTCAAGAACTAGATTAACTCTTGTTCTTAAGGAGCTGATATTAGTAACCTACAGGCATTTTAGTACTGGATGTACCGGATGTAGGATTTTACTACCTAGTGTCTATGTACCTGATATATCTGCTACAACTCATATTTGGGGAAGATGGTATTTCATAGGCTTCCTGTTTTCAGCTCATTCAGACTAGGTGGGTATGCTTTCCACTTACCGAAATCACTAGTCATACTAAGTCACACTAATCAGGAAAATTAGCATCAATACTTCAGTGAATGAGCACTTCTGGCCACATTAACCATAGTGACATGGAATGAGTGAGATTTTGCAGCTGATACAGTACAAACATGTCCCTTTATCCTGCAAGGGAGGAATTATTTATGTAAGTTTTGCTGATTTAATGTAACATTAACAGAGCTATTAATCAATCACATTAGTTTTCTCTATGCAAACACATATTTTAGCATTCTACAAGACTAGTATTATTTTCTTATTTTACAAGTGAAAATAATCTTTGCTTACAGCAATAGTATTGGTAGCAAAGAGAAATGAAAAAAAAAAAAAACTAACAAACAAAATCAAAACCAAAGCAGTGCAATTTGTGATACAAAACATTCATTTTAATTTAGAGCATGTTCTAACATTTTAGTAAAGTTTTACCCCTGATTAAACATTTTCTGGTTAATAGAAAGACTTATATTGATGACAAAGAGCTTTTGATAAGGTATGTAGGCCTTAATTCAGCAAGGCTCTTAAATATTTGTAAATGTTATGTGTGTGATTAGATTCTTTTAATAAATAAGGGTAGTTAAGTTTGTGTGCTAGTAGCTGGAAGATTTGACTACTTGATGTTAATATGCTAAAGGAAGATTTAATTTTTGGCTCTGGAGAATGTAAATTCATTAATTAATAAATCCTTTTTGCTTTATTTTATTGTCTTAATGCATCTTTTTAAAGTCAGTAGTGTTCCACCTTGCAACGCTTTATATCAACCTGTGCATTGAATAGAGGCATAATATGTGGTACAAGCATTTTTCTTCAAGCAGTGGGTGGTCTGATTCTTTAATGAAGTTGACTTTTTGTATTAAAAAGCTTAGCTCAGCTTTTGCTCTTATAAAATTTATTTTACTACACTTGAATACATTTATTTTAAAGTATGTGTGTGCATACGTGCGTGGCTCAGTGCCTAGTAAGCATATTACATAGCCAGGAAAATCTCAGAGTTTCTATCACAATTTCTTGCTCCTTGAGATTTATCACAAGGCATTAAAAAATCACTCAACTCTGAAAACAAGGCTCCTGTGTTTTAATATATTTCATTCTACTTGAAAAAAAAAAAAAAAAAAAAAAAAAGTTTTTTCCTTTTCAGTAATAAAACTGTAAGGAAATAAAGATAGATTAAGAACAAACTTTCCACATGACCTGTAATGTTTATATCTTTTTAACATTAGTTTTTCAAAACATTACTTACTATCAGAGGACATCGGTCCCAAGATATTTCTAAGAGAAAATTCATATTAGAAAGCTTCTATTATATACAACTCATACTATTATATATAACACATACAACATCCTTTTATTCTCTGCTTTAAATCAAAATAATCTGTTTATATTTTGAGGTTGGATATAACTTTTCTCTTGTTACAACAGTTATATTTTGGGGCTAAAAATAAAGTTTATCTGAACTGTGTCCTATGTTCTTTTTTTATCCAACAAGTTGTTGTGTAGTACTACAGCTGTATCTCAAAAAGCTGTGTCTCTGTAACTAAAGAAATTTCACAAGTCAAGAGCTTAAATACAAAATAAAACTCAACAATATATTTTGAAAATATTCTTTTTCTATATCAACATGAAACTGAGGACATTCAAACTTTGAAAAGAATGTTCTTTTCATTTGTAAATAGATTAATAGTATTGCATGACAGAGACCTGCATCAGGTGCAAGCTGGGAACTTGAAGTGGACCATGAATCTAAGATGCCCAAATAACACAGAAGGAAGTGGTTATTGTGAATAATTGTCTGCTATGAGATGAATATCTTTAGGCTTTTCAATTGAAACTGTGCTATTCTGTATATTCAATTAAGGACCCATTGTCACCAGGATGTGAATCTGTGTTTTCCATCAACTATGTTCTCACTTGGCTTGTTTGATCACTAAGAAAATAACCTAGTAAGAGTTCTTTGTTTTGTATCTGCTATAAGAAGATTGCAATGAGAAACAGCATAAAGGAAAACTGTCATCTGTATTTCTAAAGGGATTTTCTTCTGAACTAAAATTTCTTTTTCAGACACTCATGGCTGAAAGCCATTCACTAGAGAACATATAGGCAGTGTAAAGAGAGCAGACCTTATCAGAGGAGGGGGCTGTCAGAGGTTAACCTCAAGCACACACAGTGTCAGTGACATCAAAGTGCAAAATCTGTTCTACATTTACAATCTCCAGTAATTCAGATCTTTATAGCAATAGTATAGGTAGCAAATACAGCAAAAACAGAGAAAGTATTGCCTTGCTATCCACAAAGTGTCTAAACACTTCCTATGCAATACCAATGACACAAAATAAAGTCTACATGATTCTTCTAGGGACAAAATTCTGGCTGAGCTATTTAGCTGGCAGGAGGACTCAAGCATGAAGTCTAACTGGTTTTTAGGTCATAGTCCTATTACTTCCTCACTGATATTATGCTTGAAAGACAACATTCTATCATTGGCACCAAAAAAAAATAGTAATAATAATAAGAGAAAAAAAAAAAACTGTGTAATTTGGAGATCAAGTATGGCTAAAAGTCAATATGCAAAGGAAATGGTCAGTATGTAAGCTTTGAGTCTTTTCTGAGAGGTTAGACATCTGTTTCAGCTGAGAGCAATGCAGCTGAGAAGAAATAGTGTGTCAGCTACAGCTCAGGAGAGACAAGTTATTGCCAAATCTCAATTGATAAATGTATTTATATGAAGTCTTTTTCTACTGGATAATAACAAGAAGTGTTCGGAAATGACAGGTTGCAGGCTGTTCCTCCTGATGCAGAAGTGATTTCAAAGAGCTAGAGGATCTGAACTGGGACATAGCTGATGCATAGCAGTGCAGTGGGATAGCTTATTAAACTTCCTCTCAGCTACACCCAGCTATGGAAGTGAAGTAACAAGTCTAAAGTATTTTTGGCAGCTAAAACAGTAAATGCTATGAGTGATCTATGTGACTTCAGTCATGTATCTGTGCAGCCATATCCTTAAATACTGCTAGAGACAGAAAGAACTGGTCCATGCAGTGTCACTCATTATAACTCAGAAATGATCAACTATAATTAAACATGTCTGGAAAAAGTAAGATTGACAAACTCTGTTTACCTAGTAGCTCTGACAAGTAAATAAATTCACTCAATTTCAGTTATTCTAAAATACTATTTTCTAAGGTTTTGCCTTCCTACTTAATTCTAATATTGTATCCCTTTCACCTGATTCCTAATAAAAATATATATATTCTCTTTCCTCCCTCCCCTAATCCTTGTTAAAAATTCTTTTAAAATGCTTCAGAGATGATCACCCAGTGTTCTCCCTCTTTCTTCTTATTCTGTCAGTAACTTTCCTTATCAATTCTATTTACATACAATAAAGAGTTGCTAAAGTATGTATCTTTGGATGTGAATTTTGTCTTAAAGAGAACCAAGAGTGAACCCATTTCCTTCCACCTCTGAGAACCTAGTTCTAAATCAGTTTAAATTGATGGATAAATCTAGTTCACTGCAATCTTCGGGTTCACAGCAGCTTGTTATGGTTATCTCTTTGTTTAAAGAAATTCAAATGTGCAGACTCATAGTGGAATTTA
This sequence comes from Heteronetta atricapilla, assembly GCA_011075105.1. Classification (NCBI taxonomy): domain Eukaryota; kingdom Metazoa; phylum Chordata; class Aves; order Anseriformes; family Anatidae; genus Heteronetta; species Heteronetta atricapilla. The sequence continues at coordinate 25,769,740 of CM021731.1, forward strand.
GGACAGATGTGTAGTGACAGACGTCAGTAAGATAGATTGTTGCACATTTGGTATCAAGTTCAGTTGCAGTCAGTGTTAATAGTGCCACTTTTAGGGGCACTACTATAACAAATATTCAAAAACCTTATTTGGATGGTGCTGAATGCTTCCTCAGAGTTCCTTAAGATTTTAAACCAGTAGGGTTATAGTACAATAATGGACAACCCGCACCCCCACCCCCCAGGTAATTCTGACTCTATTACAAAGTTGTGAGTTCAACTAACTATTGTTCTACCCTGGTAAATCCCATTTTTACTGCATGTTGTAGTGTGGTATACTGTTGTACAAACCTTATTGAAGTCCTCTGTTTTGGCTTGATGGATCGAAAAATTGTTTGCATTGTACAGGTCTGTTCATTTAACAGGTATTCATTTAAATGGGTAATAAGATGCAAGGGCTGTGTAATGAGATGGAAAATTGCTAACCACATATTAGGTGATTATAATGTTTTTTGTCCAAATCAATTTTGGCAGAAAATAATAAACCTATAAAATGAACTTGGAACCTACCTTTTGGATTAGTAATCAGTAAGTCACTCTTGTGAAAGTATTTTCCCATTTGTTTTTGTTTAATGGGGAAACAAACACATTACCTTATATAATAGCAATTTCATAGAGAGATATAGGAGCCATGTAAAAAGGGATAGGTAATGGGTAAAAATTCCCCTAAGCACAAAGACAGGTCTTGTCTTTTTTCTTTTTTTTTTCAAGGAACATTATCAATTGTGATTTTTGCTAGTCACATCCTAAATTAAGTAGATTCCACAAAGGCAGAGACAAACAAGCACAGAAGGAGACTCAGTGTATGTAATCAGGAGATTTGGAAGACACCTCAGGTATGGATTTACCAGGGAAGTCCTGATCATGCTTCCCCAGGCCTTCCTATTATCTCCCAGTGTGGCTTTCCTTCAGCCCTCCAGACAGAGTCCACTTTGGAAGGGAATTTTGGTCCCTCTCCCAGGATACACATACTGGCAGAGATGCAGAAGAGAACCAGAGAATTCACAATGATTTTGGAGCCTTTCCTTGTGCGAAGCCCCACTGGGGATCACTATCAGACACATTTTGAGGTGGGAAAGCACATTCCCCATATCCTTTGTTCCTGGCTTGTATCAGGAACAACGTGACCAGCAGGGCTAGGGAGGTGATCGTCCCCCTGTACTCAGCTCTGGTGAGGCCGCACCTCGAGTACTGTGTTCAGTTTTGGGCCCCTCGCTACAAGAAGGACATCGAGGTGCTTGAGCGGGTGCAGAGAAGGGTGACGAAGCTGGTGAGGGGCCTGGAGAACAAGTCCTATGAGGAGCGGCTGAGGGAGCTGGGCTTGTTCAGCCTGGAGAAGAGGAGGCTCAGGGGTGACCTTATCGCTCTTTTTAGGTACCTCAAGGGAGGCTGTAGCGAGGTGGGGGTTGGCCTGTTCTCCCACGTGCCTGGTGACAGGACGAGGGGGAATGGGTTTAAGTTGAGCCAGGGGAGTTTTAGGTTAAATGTTAGGAAGAACTTCTTCACTGAAAGGGTTGTGAGGCACTGGAACAGGCTGCCCAGGGAAGTGGTGGAGTCACCATCCCTGGAAGTCTTCAAAAGACACTTAGATGTAGAGCTTAGGGATATGGTTTAGTGGTGGGCTGTTAGCGTTAGGTTGGAGGTTGGACTCGATGACCTTGAGGTCTCTTCCAACCTGGAAATTCTGTGATTCTGTGATTCTGTGATTTGATATAGATGTCACCCTATTTTACATACATATTATTTAACTATTTAATGTTAATCAACCTAGGGTTTAACATAAACTAAAATTCTGGAATGTCTATATAGCATATTCATGCTGTCATTATCTTCACCTTGTGTCCCAGGATCAATAAAACTGGTGCACTCAAGTGATAAGTGGAAGATAAGTAAATTGCCATCACACAAGCAGCAGAGTAGAGCTTGACAGCCTGTGCTTCACACTATCTGAATGCATGTGCAGATCTCTAAGATAAGGTCTATGAGCTAAAAGATGTCTCCCAATATGTTAAATAACAACAAAAATGAGACATACAGCAGTGACCTACATACTTTTCAGCTCTTACAGACTGTGAGATCTATTCTATTGCAAAGCAAATGGGCACACTTAAGCCATTTCTGACTAATTTGGTGTAAGTTTGGCCTAAAAGAATAGCATCTGCTCACATGTCATTTACTGCCCAAAAGCATTCTCAGAAGCTTTTTCCTTCTCCAACTGAGAGCTATTAATTGCTAAGTTTCATCTCTGATGTACTACTAGACTGTGAAGCAATTTCAATGTTAATAAATTAAATATGTTCCTGACCATTCCCCAGATCTGAAAACAGGTAACCTAGAAAAGCTGGCACCCATACTGTTACAGTCTTTCTATGCTGAACACAGTGACTATATTCAAAATGACTACTGGGAACAATAATTAGACTGTGATAACTTGTTAACTGTACCCAAGAATTATTTAGGAGAGTGATAGTCAAAGCCAAAACTTAAAATGTATGGTATTAATAATTCAACAATGTAGGCAACTGAACACCAGTACCTCAGATGTTGCCTAACACTTTTATTTACTAATAATAAGCAGTATGACTGTACAGACTGACTTTATTCTTGTTAACTTGTCAGATGTATGAATAGCTTTTCACTTTATCAATAACCAACCACCACATCCAGAACTAAGCAGAGTTAACAGTTCATTCAGCCACACACTACAGTGATATGCCATAGTCTTATAAACATGTACAGCAAGTTGTGCACTACATCCATGGGAACCCAGAGCTATTATAAAGTGAACAGGAAGAAATAATTACGTTAATAATGTTTTACCATGTGCCTACCTACACCTGAGCAAGAGCAGAGCCTATCTTCACCACTGCCCAAAACCTTGGCATTACTAGCACATCTCCCCACCTCACTTACTCTGAAGAACCATCTGTCCTGTTGTTTTATTTTGTACAATTGGCAGGCTTATTATTTCTGATCCAGTGTAGTTATCTAGTGTTAGGCCCCTGACTTGAAATAAGCTCCATGTGGGTAGGTGCCTACATTTGCCCAAAGCCTTATTAAAGCCTCTAAAGCTTCACAAGAGCACAAGACTCAGCCAAAATGCAGCTCATTCCCAGCCTGAGGATGTACTATGGTCTCAGAATTACATTTAAACACAATCAGTAGTCCGTGTTTCTATTTTAAGAATTTAGTTTACTATAATACTTCTCTGAGTCAAAACAGCTCTCATTCTGCTCCTGGCTTTCAGAGTGACTTAGCAAAAATTCTCTTTCCTCCAATAATCATACCTTCTTAGCATCTTCATTCCTTATGTAAATTGGACTAGACAGGAAGGACAGTTAGCAGTGAAATAATGTTATTCAAAAATAAATCCCCATCATTCACTGGTGCTATCCATTAGGGAAACATTAGTGAGAAACAAATTTATGTTTCCCAGATTTTAGCTTCAGACTGTCTATTTTAATTTTGTTCATATACCATTGGTTATCTGCATTAGATTAATATTCTGCAATACCACTTTTTATGTGATCTCTCTCATCCTCTTTGTCTTGCTTTCTTTGACTATTCTATGTTATTATTTCGTTGCATTAAGGTACTTGGCTGTTACTCTGTTATTCCACTTCTGTTAATAGATTTGATCAATACAGCCAGGAAAAAATAAAAATAATAATAATAAACAAATCAGAACAAAACTTTTTCAGTTGTTCTAAGGAACTGTCATTTTAAATGTGAGAGCTATAAATGGTCTGCAACCCACTTTTGGCTTTTTAGTGTATTTTTGAAGTCTATTAAATATAAAACACATATGAACAGTTAGCTCATCCTTGAAGAAACACACTGAGTTTGAGATTTTTTTATGCTACTATATAAATTTCTATTTCAAGATATTTTCAGCTCCAACATGAAGTGCACAAGACAATGGGGCAGAGCTAACAAGATGATTTAATATCTGCCTCTAGCTACAGCATTTTTCCAGAGATATAGAGCAAGTTGCTCTCCAAGGCAGCAATATAAAAGGGAGCTGTGGCAGTCTCACTAACTGTGGACTCTACAGGGTAACAAGCTTTTATTTTGTATATAACAGAGTTCACATTCCTATTACTGAAATTATTATCCCATAATGCCACACCAGGGTGTCTTTCTAATTATATTTTTATGCAAAATGTTTGATTCAGCAACAAGACCTGTTCACACCTTTAAAACAATTTATGCATTGTTAAATGAACAATTGTTCCTAGCACACAGTCAGTAACGTAATCATTTTAATCTTAATAAGCCAGAGAGGATACTCATAAGCACTGATTATACTCTGTGTAGCCTGCTTTCCATTCACTTTAGAGATTTCCATATTAAAACTCTGCCTTGAATGGGAACAATTCTCCACTACTAAGAGCTACAAGCAAGGGAGTCTCAATTTAGTAAGTATTTGAAAGGAGAATTCTTATTTTCTCACAAATAAAGTATGCCAGAACTTTTATCAGAATCCAAACTATTAAAGTAAAGGGTAACTTAAAAAGCCACTGCTAGTTTTGTTAAAGGAAGTTGTCTTCTCTCCATAAGAATATCCTTGACAATTTGAAAAGATCACTTATGATTCTTCAGATTTCTGTCTATCAGCAAGTTGTTTTTCCCATTAATGCTGGAATTGTATAAAATATGCTGATCTTAAAAGTAGCATGTTTACAGTTCCCAATAACAGGTTTTGCTACATCTGAGACATCACAAGGACTGAATTTTTGTTTTATATATTTTAAGATAATAATAAATAATTTAACTATTTTTCCTAACTATAATTCAGAAAAAAAAAAAAAAAATTACCATCAGGAAAATAAGATATAAATAATGCTTAAACACAAACAAACAACCTTCCCCTCTAGAAAACAGTTTCTTAGTAACTTTACCCATATGCCTTCTGTATTGTGTTCAGTTCAGTAACAGAACAAAATGCTTATTGATTAGAGAAACGTTTGGTCATCTAAAAGACATCTTCTTCTGTAAACATGCAATTAATGAAATCTGTTTTCCTATGGATTTCTGTCCTGTACCCCTAGGTACCACAACAGTTCTGCTATCTGTATCCTCAGCAATCTCAGAATCACAGACATCTTGTTTGCTCATAAAAATAAATTTAAAAAAATAAATAAATAAAAAATCAGGCTAAAAATATGTTAATGTCTCCCACATTATTACATTACATTAGACCAAGCAGTACGAGGCAAAATCTATTTACACTAAGTGTAGACAAAGAGAAATATCTGGCTACCTCTTTTTGCCTGCTTAAGACATTGACTCTGCTCTTTATCTGTGGCCTTACTCTGCTTCTATAGAGCAAAATGGCTCAGGGAGCTCACCCCTGCACAAAGGTACGTTTGGATATGTCTGGATTGTGGTAAGAAGCTTTCTTAATCACCAGCCACACAGCAGCTGGAGTTGAGCATGTAATTTAGATTTTCGTGCATCTTGATAATCTCCATTTCCTCTGACATTTGTTTAAATATAGAGGCAGCTGGCACAGGGGAGGTCAGCTTGTCAGCTGGTCTAATTTGCATTAAAGGATCTTCTCTGTACAGATGTTTCCAGGCCCTATGAAAGCCTCCTCTGCATGTTCAGCTGTGCTGGTTACTTTCCCCTTGGCCCAGTGATGCTTTGGATTTATTTATTACCTTGTTTTTCAGCATGGGACAGAATCATAGAACGACTTGGGCTTTAAGGGACCTCAAAGATCATATAGTTCTAACCCCCCTGCCATGGGCAAGGATGCCACCCACTAGATCAGGTTGCTCAAGATCTCATCCAGTCTGGTCTTGAACACCTCCAGGGATGGAGCATCCAATACTTCACACCTCTGCAAAGCACTTTAACTCCTATTGGCATACTACTAGACATTTCCCTTCAGTGGGTTTGAATATCCTACACAAACCACAGAGGAGGGGAGAATCTGATTGCTTCATCACTAAATGTAACTAAATGTAAAGTAATCATCATTAATTTCAATGCCATGGTGCAGTTTGTGTATACTCTCCAGTGATAAAAAATAGCTAATCCAGTTCTCCAGTTCAGGAATAACTCATTTTTTTTTTTTTTCTTTTGGTTTGTATGGTTTCATTACTCCACATTTTCCATTTCTTATTTTGGAATGCTTTTCTAGCTCTATGTAAATTTTCTAGATTATTTAAATGTCTGTCAAGCTCAGAAAATATGCATTCTAAAAAAAATGTTTCCTAGAGTGTGTTTCAAAATTTAATATGATGGGATATTGCAACATTTACAGCGTTAATAAAGCAATACAGAGAGTTTTTTTCTCTAGGGTCAGAGTGAAATTATAATCCTTCTGCCTAAAACTCTTGACTCAAACTATAGAGTTTTCTCTTACTTTTGCCATAAAGTTTTATTTGGTTGGTTGGTTGGTTGGGTTTTTTTTGTTGTTGTTGTTGTTTTTGTGGGTTTTTTTGTTGGTTTTGTTGTTGGTTTTGTTTCTGTTTGTTAATCATACTTTCTTTCCATGCACCTCTTATTAAGGAAAGTAAGACAAACATATTTTATTTCTTATTCACATCTTCACTTATCTTCTAGTTAGATTCATTCTGTACAAACATTATAGTCACAGAGCTTGTAGTAATAATAATAATAATAGGAATAAGAGGAATAGCATTGGCATGGTTATCACTGCAATACAGATCAGCAGCTAATGGATTTGGAAGTGTATGGCCTCTGCAAAGAACTTGGGCTTTCTGCTCAGTTCACTCTACAGTTTCATGCATCATAACTGGCACCTTTACTGTCACCTTGCCTATAGTTCCAGCAGAAAATCCAAGCCCTTCCTTAAGCTACCATGGTATAGAGCATACTATGAAGAAGTGATTTGTACATATGTGCCAAGTTAGTAGATAGATGAGTTGAAGCAGATGGCATTTGAGTACACAGCATAGTTTTTGGTTTTGAAGGATCAATAAAATATGTTTTATACTGCTAATGGTTTATTTTGTGTACATCTTTGCATGGAGCATTTCAATTATTATTCTTAAAAGTAAACTTTGCAAATCAGTACAAAAATGAAGGAAAAGGACATGTGGATTTTTCATGGCCCAAGTATAAGAAGTTTTTCAACCCAATGCTCCCAGCCAATCTTAGCCAATCTTTTGTATTGGCTAAATTCACTTAAATACTGAGCAGAACTTAGCAAAAATATGAAATTAATGAATGTACATCCATGCAAATAGATTCATCGTCAAGCCTACAGATTATACAGTCAGTTTCTCCTTTCAATTGAAGGTAAGTTATCTCCCAGTGCAATACAGCATTTTTATAAATTTAAAATAGGTACTCAGCCAGACCCACCATTACTGCTGAAGAATGCCACTTAAATGCAAGCAAATTATGACTATGAAGCTCCTGGAACTACTGAAAGACACATGCAAGTAACAGAACAATCACCTTTGTTTTCAAAATCATTCACACTAAAATGTCTTCAGGCAATCATGAGTTCAGTTCTGACTTGAGATGAAGTAGGTAGAGTTCAGAGAAAAAAGATCCCCACCTAAAGTAAGCTCTTGCATTTTTCTGGCACTAAAAACAAGTCTTCACTGCTTTTACTTTAAGTTGTTGACCAGCACTAATAAACAACTTGAAACATAGGTTGAAACTCAGATGATATACTATGTGCATAGAGCTGTGTAAAAATGTAACTTGAAACATCTGTAGGTAAAACTGAAATAACACGATACCATCCTCTCACTTCTCAGTCAGAAAAGTCACATGAGTTTCTTAGCCACGAAGAGAACCCTGGCCACACACAGAAAACAAATTTTCAGTATGGTTTCACAGTAATACCAACGTGTGCAATGGGAGAGGTGTACCCTCAGCAAGTTTGTAGATGTCACCAACCAAGTGGTGCAGTTGACACACTGGAGGAAAAAGATGCCAGAGAGAATGTCCAGAAGGACCTTGACAGGCTTGATTCACAGGTTGGCCAATGTGAATCTCAAGGACAAGTGTAAGGTTTTGTACCTGCACTGGGGCTATCCCAAACATGAATACAGACTGTGCAATGAGAGGATTTAAAGAAGTCTTGTGGAGAGGGACTTGGGGGTAGTCATGGATGAAAAAAAAAAATGAACACAACCCAGCAATGTGTGCTAGCAGCCCAGAAAGAGAGAGGCATCCTAGGCTGCCTCAAAAGAAGCATGACCAACAGGTCTCCCGTCTTTTCTATTGTTGTGAGACCCTTCCTGGTGTACTATGTTCAGTTCTGGAGCCCACAGCATAAGAAAGACATGACCTGTTTGAGCAAGTCCATAGAAGATCTACAATAATGATCAGAGGGCTGGAGCACCTCTTCTATGAAAAAGGCTATGAGAATTGGGACTGTTCAGCCTTGAGAAGAGAAGACTCAAGGGAGACCTTATAACAGCCTTCCAGTACTCAAAGGGACCCTACAAGAAAGCTGGGGACAGACATTATCAGGGATTGCATTGATACAATGAGGGGTAATGGTTTTAAACTAAAAGATGGTGGATTTAGATTAGATATAAAGAAGAAATTCTTTACAGTGAGAGTGGTGAGGCAGGTTTCCCAGAGAAGCTGTGGATGTCCCCTCCCAGGTAGTGTCCAAAACCAGGCTGGATGGGGCTTTAAGCAAACTGATACAGTGGAAGGTGTCCCTGACCATCGCCTTCCAACTCAAACCATTCTAAGGTTCTATGAATTACCATGAATTACCAATTAATGTCACAGGCAAAACAGATTTGACTTATGGAAAGTAATTTATTCTTAATTAATAAGTATACTTAATTATTGAGTCAAATATTGGGAAATCAAAACAAAATAATAATACAATCTAAGGAAAACACAATTAAGGAAAACACCTTTCCTCCCCATTTTCCCTGGCTCAACTTCACTCCAAACTCCTCTGTCCCCTTGTTATTTCTGCAGGTTACACTCAGTCCCCTCAGCGAGATAACATTCATCAACAGGAGCGGCAGAGTGGAGATAGAGGTGCGTTATGGCCAATAGAAAGTAGCTTCTCTCGGCAACTTCCTTCTCACTCTTTTCCTGTGTTCCAGCATGTGTCCTCCAGGAGCTGTAGTTCTTCAACAGTATCTGCTCTGCATCTCCTTCACATGTTCCTCTTCCTCCTCCTTCTCCGACCCTGGTGTTCCTTCTGTTGTTTCTCACTTTTTTCCCTCACTCCTCCGTCTGTCCAGAATTTTATCCCATCTTAACTATGTTTTCCTACAGGTATTAGCAACTTACCTGATAGGCTCAGTGGGTCCTGTGGTGGGTCCATTGGAGACAGCTGGAGCAGGCTGTTCTCATCACATGGTAGCCCCTGCCCTCTCCCAGAGGTCACCCCTGCAGCCCCACACTGCCAACATGTGGGCACAGACACTCAACACAAATGTACAAATATGAATGTTACATTAGTGTGTGAAGAAAAGTATGTGCATTTATGAATATATTATGCATGTTCATACATTTTATATATACTTGCATCCACAGGAATATGTCATTCTAAATAGACTAAAATGAGTCAAAATGATACTGGAAACTGCCAGAAAAATGTATTTCTTTGATTTTAAAAGGCTGAAGGAACTGGAAACACCTGTCTTCAATGATTTTTAATCTTTTTTTTTTTTTTCCTGGTGCTTAAACTCTTTATAGTCAATAGCTGTTAAAAAAAAAAAAAAAAAAAAAAAAAAAAAAAAGGCTGTCAGATACACAAATGCTCTCTGAAATTTCCTTTAAATCCAGCATAAGATAATGGGAGATGGGAGACTGCAGGTGTGATTGTTTTGTGCCTGATAGGATTTAGAATTTGGTTTCTTTTTTTAGTCCCTTAGCAGTAATACGTTCTATCATGAGCTAAAAGTAGTATGTAGGTAGTCATGCTGTCAGTTCTTTTGTATTCCTTGTAGAGCTGAAGTGTGTGGCTGGAACTGAATAAAAGCTGAGGAATATTTATTTATTTATTTATTTATTTATTTATTTATTTATTTATTTTGTCAATTACTTTGTCATTGGAAGACAAAATTATTATGCTCAAACTGTTGCAGCTGTAGGTTCTCAAAGGATTACTGCCCTCCAGGCTTATGGAAGCTAGGCATACTGCTGCTAGCCAGGAGAGGTTAGTAAACATGTTGCTTGTGCTTCTCGAAAGCCATCACTGGGTACTCTCCCAAAAGAAAAAGTTCTGTTCTATTTTTTATGTAGCAGCTGATCAGCATACCAAAATATCCTGCACAGATTTGTTCTGTTTTGCTTTGCACAGAGTTCTTTTATTCTCAGTTTTCCATAAGTTTGGGACAGAAATAGAAATTTGACATTAAACTGAGTGGTCTCTGGCAATTTCCAGACCAGGGAAGAACAGCTCTGGATGAACTAGGTGATATTTAATGAAGAAAAGTGTTTTGCTTTTGCTTGCAAACATACACAAACACACATATGTTTTCTCACTCCAACTGAAAACACACACACGTGCAATCATATAATCACAGATCATCGAGTCCAACCTCTAACCTAACACTAACAGTCCCCACTAAAACATATCGCTAAGCTCTACATCTAAACGTCTTTTAGAGACCTCCAGGGATGGTGACTCTACCACTTCCCTGAGCAGCCCGTTCCAATGTCTAACAGCCCTTTCGGTAAAGAAGTTCTTCCTAACATCCAACCTAAAACTCCCCTGGTGCAACTTAAGCCCATTCCCCCTCGTCCTGTCACCAGGCACGTGGGAGAACAGACCAACCCCCACCTCGCTACAGCCTCCTTTGAGGTATCTGTAGAGAGCTATAAGGTCACCCCTGAGCCTCCTTTTCTCCAGGCTGAACAAGCCCAGTTCCCTCAGCCTCTCCTCATAGGACTTGTTCTCCAGGCCCCTCACCAGCTTCATCACCCTTCTCTGGACTCGCTCAAGCACCTTGATGTCCTTCTTGTAGCGAGGGGCCCAAAACTGAACACAGTACTTGAGGTGCGGCCTCACCAGAGCCGAGTACAGGGGGACGATCATTTCCCTAGCCCTGCTGGTCACACTGTTTCTTATACAGGCCAGGATGCTGTTGGCCTTCTTGGCCGCCTGAGCACACTGCTGGCTCATATTCAGCCGACTATCAACCATCACTCCCAGGTCCTTCTCTGCCTGGCAGCTCTCCAACCACTCATCTCCCAGCCTGTAGCTCTGCTTGGGGTTATTGCGCCCCAGGTGCAGGACCCAGCACTTGGCCTTGTTGAACTTCATGCAGTTAAAGTTCATGCAGTTAAAGTTAAAGTTAAAGTTAAAGTTAAAGTTAAAGCTAAAGTTAAAGTTAAAGTTATTATATGATTCTAAGCTGGAAAGGACCTCTGGAGATCATCTAGTCCAAACCTTCTACTCAAAACAGGGTGACCAAGAGGGCTGCATCCATCAGGTTTTAGGCATCTCCAAGAATGGAGACTTCACAGGGTCTCTGGGCATCCTGCTCCAGTTTGGGATCACTCTTTTTTTTCTTCTGTTTAAAGGAATTTACACCTATTTCTTTTGTGCCCTTTGCATCTTAGCCTGTTATTGGACACCACTGAGAAGAGTCTGGTTCACTTTCTTTACTCCACACACCAGCATGTATTTATGCACATGGATGACATCTCCCTGAGACTCCTCTTCATCAGGCTAAAAATCCCAGCTTTCTCACAGTCTTTCCATGTAGCTCACAGACTCCAAGCCCTTCACCATCTTCCTGGCCTTTTGTTGGACTTGTTCCATTATGTCCATGTTCCTCTCCTACCTGGGAGCCTAGGACTGTGTCCAGCACTCCAGCTGTGGCCTCCCCAGTAATGAGAAGAGGAGAAATGTCATCTCCCTTGACCTGCTGTTGACATTCTTTCTGAAGCAACATAGCATACTGCTAGGACTCATTGGTGGCTCAAGTTCAACTTCTTGTTCACCAGGACCTCCAGATACTTTCCTGCAAAGCTCCTTTCCAGACAAGCAGCCCCCAGCCTGTACCAATACAGGTACTACTCCAAGTCATTTTTTTTGTCCTTAACTTGTTTAGAAACAGTTTTCTGGAAAACTTGCTCTGTCACCTTCACAGGAAGTGAAGTGAGACTGGGTGGTCTGTAGTTCCCCAAATCATCATTCTTGTCATTCTTGAAGACAGGAAAGACATTTGATTCTTTCCAGCCTTCAGGAACCTCCACTGATCACCACAAATGTTCAAAAGAAATTCAGAATGGCCTTGCAATGACATTGGCTAGCTCTCTCAACACTCAGGAATGCACCTTATCAGGAACAAAGAATGCCTCATTCACTTCTTCCAGATTAGGTGGTCTCTACCAGACACCCACAATAATATTCAAAGCATGAATGTTCCCTTTCTTGAAATCATCTTTCCTTTTCTGTCAAAACATTTCCACTGAATCTGACAGAACAAAAGAAACAATGGGTTTAACCTGTTAAAGACAGAAGAAAGACATTTTGCTGCTGAAGAAATGCATTAATTGACATGTACAATGTACAAGCAACATACTCAGAGAGGGTAATATTTAAATGTGCACACATGACAATGATATGTATACCTGAGGAACTGTAAAATGCTTTCTAATCAAGAATGATGTTGGAATCCCTGATGGCCCTATCTCCAGAGTACAGTAATAGGGTCTTAGAAGAAACCATTTTCTGAAAAGATTTTTGGAACAGCATTCACATGACTGAGCTGCTTGCTAGGTATCTGCATATCCCCATTTCAAAAGCATGAAAACTTAAAATTTTCCAAAGTAGCTACACCTCTGTTCATGAAGTACAATGATTCAGAACAGATGGTGATAGGTGATTCATAGTACCTTAGAATCATAAAGTCATAGAATCATATAATGGTTTGAGTCAGAAGAGACTTAGAGATCATCTAGTTCCAACCTTTCTGCTGTGGGCAAGGACACCTTCCACTAGATCAGGTTGCTCAAAGCCCCATCCAACCTGGACTTGAACACTTACAGGGAGGGGGTATCCACAACTTCTCTGGGCAACCTGTTCCAGTGACTCACTACCCTCATCATAAAGAATTTCTTACTTATATCCAATCTAAATTTACCCTGATTCAGTGTAAAACTGTTGGCCATTGTTGTATCAACACAGGCCATGGTAAAAAAAATCCCTCTCCCTCTTTCTTACAAGCTCCTTTTATGTATTGCAAGTTCAAATGAGCCGTTTCTTCCTGAGGCTGAACAACTCCAATTCTCTCAGGGTTTTTTTGTTTGTTTGTTTTTCCATTGGAGAGGTATTCCAGTGCTCTGACCATTTTTCTGATGCTTTTCTGGACCCGTGTGGTGGTTTTACTCAGGTAGGCAGCTGAGCTCCATTACAACCACTCTCTCACTCCTCCTCCTTAAAGGGAAAGGGGAGAAAATATGATGAAATGGCTCAACGGTTGAGATAAGGACAGGGAGATCACTCAAGAACTATTGTCATGGGCAAAACAAACTCAGCTAGGAAGATTAGAGAAAATTATTGTCTATTATTAACAAGCTAGAGAAGTGAGAAACAAATAAAACAAAAAAGAACACCTTCCCCACCATCTACCCTCTTTTACCTCCTCCCTCTGAGTGACACAGGGGAATGGGGATTGCAGTCAGTCTATAGCACTTCACCTCCATCACTTCTTCATGGTCATTCTCAGCCCCTACACCAATCCCTTTCACAGGATTTAGTCTTTTCTAAGTTGATCCTGCGTGGGCTTAAATCCATATAACATAAATCCACTAAAACCTGCTAACAGGTTTGTCTCTCTTGTGCTGGGGACCCCAGAGCTGAACACACTACTGCAGGTGGGGTCTTACAAGCATGGAGTAGAGGGGGAGAATCATCTCCCCCAGCTTGCTTCCCATGTTTCTTTTGACGCATCTCAAAATACAACTGGCTTTCTGGGCTGCAAGTTCACATTGTCAGTTTTATATCTAAATTTTCATCTACCAACATCCTCAAATCTTTCTCCACCCATTCATTGCCTAGTCTGTACTGATACTAGTGATTGCCCTAACCCAGGTGCACTTGGTCTTATTGAACTTCATGAGGTATGCATAGGCCCACTTCTCAGCCCACCAAGGTCCCTCTCTGGATGACAACCATTTGGCATATCAACTGCACCACTCAGTTTTGTATCATCCACAAACCTGCTGAAGGTGCACTCAATCCCACTGTCCAAGCCATCGGTAATGGTCCCAAGATGGACTGTTGAGGGTGTTCTGATTACAATTGGGGTAGAGTTAATTTTCTTCCTAGCAACTGGTATGGTGCTGTGGTTTGGACTTAGGGTGATAATGTTGATAACACAATGATGTTTTAGTTGTTGTAGAGCATTGCTTATGCTAAGTAAAGGATTTTTCAGCTTCTCATACTGCCCTACCACTGTAGGGTGCACAAGAAGGTGGGAGTGCACAAGAAGCTGGGAGGGGACAGAAGCATGATAGTAATAATACAGGAAAAGGAAACAAAAAGGTAAAGTATTTTATCATTTAAAAAATTACACCATACCTGCAAATACATGTTTTCAGTTGAGAAAGAAAACATATGAGATTAGGAGGTATCTGAAGATACTTGTCCTCGCAAAGAAAAATTGAAGATCTATTTAACAAAAGTAAATTTGTTAAAGCTGGAAGTGAAGGGGTTAAATATAAAGCTATGTAGAAGTTACTACACTGTAGTAACAAGATTTAAAGTATAATACCGTCCCTTTGACCTGAAAAGAAAAGCTAGTTGGAGGGTAGGAGAAAGAAAACGGTGCCATCTTAATTTCATGGATGACCAGGAAAGATCAGACAGAGAGAAAAAAGAATTTTGAGAGATTTGCCTTGCAGATCATGTTTCAGTGAGGCCCTTAATACAGATGGAAATAATCCAGCAGAGAACAATAGAAAACAGAAATAGAAACCATTTTTATAGATGGTCTATCATATGCATTGAGCAACATCTCTTAATTTTTCACCTTCTTACTCTAAAAAGTCCCTTGACACTTTCTTACAAAAATATACTGAAAATTATGTAAATAACCACCAACCTTAATGAGTTGATGCAATCAAATAGAAAGAGATTCCATTAAAAGGCTGAATTGGATTAAAGATTCATGAGTAGTAATCAAGAATCACTATCTGAGAAACAAAATAATTAACAGCACGGAATAGACCACTTTTTCTTTATGCCAAAGTATAATTTGTTTTAAAAACATCCCACATATTCTGCACTTTTCCAACAGTTGTGTAAGATATCAGCACCTGAATCTTCCACATGCATAATAAAAAGCACAGACAGCACTAAAAACAAAACAAAACAAAACAAAAATCACTTAGATTCAATTCCTTGAAAGCCATTCATATCTTTCTGTTGAATTGTTAGTTGTTAGATCTTCAGGAAGAGCCCTGCTCTTAAACAGATATTGACATATTAGTGCACAGAGAATTACAAGTATTTGTGAAATATTTGCATTTTTTTTTCTAGTGATATAAATAGTTTGTAATATCAAACATTTTCTTTAAAAATATTACAAAGGGAACTTTAATGATATATTTTTGTGGCTGAAGTACAAGTAATCTCTGTGTAAAATATGTAATAGTCTTATTTGTTCTTTTTTTCAAGTCTGATAACTGCGTAGTTAACAGTCCAAGAGGGAGACATCAACAACAATAACAACAACAACAAAAAAAACCCCACCACATTATGCAAAATTGTATAACACTTGCAGAAAAACTGACTTTGTATGTAAAAAATGTAGGGAAATGGCATGGTCTCAAACATTACTCATGGCACCAGTAAATTACTGAAATAAACTTTGTCATCTGCTATCCTAAGCCTCCAGTTTACAGTCATTCTGGGACAGGAAATGACCACCATACAGTAACCTAAAAGCACTAATTTTATAATATATGTTGGGTTCAGTTTTCTTAATTATGTTTCCTAAAGATGTGATGGCACATGACTCCAGGATGTGTTGCATTACATAGTGCAGGCCTGACAGTTCAAAATGCAAAATTCTTGGATATAGGAGGAATAAAATACAAAGGAGTGGAATATATGACATTAAAATAGAGTTCCTGGGATAAAGGGAAGGGAGGGGAAGGGAGGGGAGGGCAGGGAAGACGAGGGGAGGGAGAGGAGAGGGGGTAGGAAGGGAGAGAAAGAGGGGGAGGGGACGGCGAGAGGGGAGGGGAGAGGAGGGGAGAGAAATATATAGTAACTTGGCTTGATCAGTTGTGACCAACAAGTAAGTTGGTTTACAAGTTTCTTTCACCTCCTCACACCAAATATAATTCATTTGTGCCTATCTCCAACATCAACACCATTGAAATGGCATTAGAAAAGGAAAACACATTATTTACACAACATTTTGAGAGCAAAAATTGATCTTGAACCCTAATGCTACTGTTCCTCCCTTAAAAAATATTGTGTGTGTTTTGGAGACAGTCTGAACTTGTGGTCAGAGCTGCAGTGAAACCTCCAAGGAAGTCTGCACTGTACGTTACCTTGGAGTTTTAAAAACTCTTCCTCTTGTCTTCCATGCCATGTATTAGCATTCACAAAAGGAAATGTATGTGTGTATTTCTCAGTAATTTTGTTTTCCTTCAGTTTTTCTTGTATCAGAGGGCATTCTCCTCTATGAAAATAATAATAATACAGCATAACATATTTTAGCTCATTGATATTAGTGATCTGATGAACAGAGAGCTTTGCAAGACAGAAAATAAAATGGAGTATAACTTGAGGGTCTGGTCCTGCCAAGTGCTTTGCAAGCTAAGAAAAAAATCTTAATTTTTAAACATCCCAGAATCAAGGTTTGATTAGATTCTGAGTACAGTGAAAGAAACTGAACTCTTCTCACATTCAGTAACACAAGTCACACAACTGACCTGAGTGAGGTACCAGTCACACAGGCTTTCATTCACACAGGCTTTCATCAGAATTGTCTCTGAAGTGATGACTATAATGGGACTCCTTGAATTTAAGGGTTTTTCCACATTTCACAGTAGGAATGAGGTGACAGTTTTTATTTATGTATTTATTTATTTTTTACTGTGAGCATTGTTTAGGTTGGAAATTAGGAGACATTTATTTTCAGAAAGAGCAGTCAGGCATTGGAATGGGTTGCCCAGGGAGGTGGTGGAGTCACCGTCCTTGGGGCTGTTCAAGGAAAGGTCAGACCTGGTGGTTAGGGACATGGTTTAGTGGGTGACATTGGTAGTAGGGTGATGGTTGAATCAGATGATCTTGAAGGTCTTTTCCAACATTAATGATTCTATGATTCTTGTATTGGTGGGCTCCAGTATTGGTGCTCTAGCCCTCAGTGGAGCAGCACAACCTTCAGTCATCTACTATAGAATGCTCCAAAATGCAGGGCCCTGACTAAGGACTACCATTGTGTGAGTCTATAGAAATGGCCTACCTTTGTATCGACAAAAAACTCAGAAGTGAGCCAAATAGCACGGTTTATTAAATCTTGTACTTCCCAATAACTACTTTTTCTTTGTAACCTTGGAATCTGAAGTATTTAAATAATATTATATTTTAAATAATAATTTAAAGACTTCAAAGTTACAAGTTTATTATTTGAGGTTAAGATACTTGGAAATGCCCAGAGTAAGCAATGATTTCCTTCACAGATTAGTAATATTTAAAAGATAATTAATGCATATCTCTACAGTTCTGATTCTTAGCCCTCCTCATAATTTTATTTTATTTGCAATGGCTTGGAAAAGGTCAGGATTTTCTTATTCTGTGATGAGATATCCAAGGATGAAATAAATAAGTGAAGAAAATGGATGCGATTAATCTGGATATGATCCAAAAGTGTCATTTAAGTATATGTAAAAATAACTGAATACTCAGAGGTTTAAGACCCTGCTGTAGAATTTTCCTTTCTAGGAAGCACAATTCCTTTTGCCTTATTATAATTTTTTAGGCATCTTGGAATTTCATCTTTTAGAGAAGAAAAAGAAACAAAAACAACAACAACAAAAAAAAAACACGCATATGTGAAGAAAAAGTCATGGAGATACAAAATGAACAATAACTCCTAGGAGAATGTGCATTTCAATACTTAGCTTTAATAGCATGATTGAAAAGATTGAATTGGCCCATTAAATTTAATTCATCATTGCAAACCCTTCATTTTAAACATTCATTGCTACTACCCAGGCCCCTCCTTTAGCATCCATAGCAATGTAATTCATTCTGCTTCACTTCTAAGAATAAGAACAAAGTTAAAATTTTAAATTCATGTTGTTGCTCAGTAAGAATCTTCCCTTGCATTGAATATTATGCATTTGCCATTAACATTCTGTTTCTAAATATAAAAGACTATTATATTATCCACATCTAAATTTAAATGAATAAATAAATAAACAAATCCTATTTTCCATGCTTCCTCAGTCTTTAAACAAATTCTATAGATGTTTGGACTTTACGTTTTTATTACATATTTCATGCATCATTAGTTTGAAAAGCTGTTTTAATTATAATACATATTATGCTTAAATGGAGTTCTTTTAGTCTGTTAGGAAAGGGGGCTGTTGTGTAATTACTGATACATAACTGAACTTTTCCTTGAACCATGCAATTCCTGCACTCTAATTAGGTCTCCATATCTCATTTACATATTTTTTAATACTGTGATGGAATAGAATTTGCTCAGGACTGGTGAGCAGTTCATTAGTAATAGCAGAGGAATAAGAAATTCACAGTGAAAATAGCTTTCGCTAAACATTCTGCTGCATTCCAAATATTTCATTCTCTTGAACATGAAGTTTCAGCTGTCATTGGCCTCTTGCATCTTAATATTCAAGCTGCTTGAATGAATCATAAATGACCACCTCAGCTTCTCAGTTTACAATGTAAGTAAGAAATAGTCTACTGCTCACCTTAATGAGATGCGGAGAAGTAGCATAAGTTAAGGATGTTTGGAAGGCTGTGAGCTTTTGTTGTTGTTATTTTTGGCTTGTTTATCTGCACATTGATAGATTTTTCACAAAGTTTTCTCTTATCTATGTCCTTATACTGGATTCCTTACCATGGTAACTCAGGGTTTCTCTTTCCCTGGGCATTATTAAAAATGACAGAAATCCTGATCCAGACAACCCTATCCTGCAGTCACAGAAATTGATATCTGCACTCTCCCCCTTTGCCTGGAAAGAGAAGATCCTAAGGGCAGAATTAAGCAGGAGAGATGCAGTGGGGTTTTAAGCATGCAGCTGAGCAGCAGCAGTGTGTTTTAACCTGAATAAACCTCCAGGGTTTCTTCATCCATCCATCCCATTCCAGTTAACGACTGACCCATTCTCTAGGTCCCTGGTAAATTTCTTTATTTTCCATTATTACCTAACATTGAGATTGTTGTCAGCAGCCTGTTAGTGAAGGTTCCGGTATCCTTTCAAACCCATTTATCATCTTCATGGAATGTAGAAGGAAATAATATAATCTGCTAAATCCTTCACTTTGATATCTCACGTTGTCTAGATGCTGATAGTATAGATGCTGATAGTATAGATGCTGATAGATAAACTAGTTATCTATTACTTGAAGAAGGAAAATGTGTTTACAGAGCACTGAATGACACATTTTACTCATTAGAATGCTATTTTAGAGACATTTTTTCTTTCATGCTTTTTACTTTCCTATTTGTTTCTTTACACCTACATTCAAGTTCTTTGCTAAACTCTCTCCACTTGAGAAGAACTTCAAATATCTGGCCCAAACTCATAGCTGGCTTTCTATTGATACTGCAACTACCTTGATACTTCTAAATTACTCAGGAACAGATCTGTTAAAATGCATATCTCTTCCAATTAATTTTGATTTATGATATATATATTTTTTAGTTTTAATGTCTTATATATATTGAGATTACATGGAAATTTACTGTGTACATTCATTCAGAAATCTTTTTTTTTTTTTTTTCAATTTAAGGATGAAATTCTTCTAGTTAATGTGTAACATATTTAATCTCAGGATTATATGCTTATTACATATAACCGATGAAAAATTATTAAAGTGGGTTTGTGATTTTTTTTTTTTTTTTTGATCCAGTAATTAACAATACATTTCCTGAGTTTTGGATGTATAATGATCTCAAGTAAATTTGTGCTATTCTGTTAAAATTCTTAATACTTGCAGTATCATACCCTTTCTCCAAAAGGTTAATAATAATAATAAATAAATAAATAAATAAATAATGCTTTAGGAAACTACATATGTTTCTGTCTTATGACACTGTGGCCACACTTCTTGCAATGTTATTGCAGAAGATTAATTGTTATATATGAATATGATAAGTTTATTAAAGTATATGCTTGGATTTTTTTAATGGAGTCATATACTGCTTTATTTCTGTGCTTTACTATTTTACAATGGTAGTGATGAGCATTATTACCTCTCTTTAATATTGTGCTATATCTTTAATATGTTTAAACCTACATATATTCATGGAGAACACCATTGCAACTGAAGTCAACGATGATATCCTTGTTAATCTACGTGATCTGGGTCACACCTGGATAGAATTACATTTTCATATACATGCTTCCCAAACTGAAGAGAATTCCTCTTGATGATCTCTGTTCACAGCTCCTAAGCATAATAATTTGCTAATAATGGCTGTTACATTTATGAAAATAAATTAAACTAGTTATTGCCTCTGTTATACTTTTTATTTCACATAGCTTCATAAAGGTAGTGTCCATTAAAACCTTTTATTATGAACCTACTAATTAACTGTATTGCAATTACTGTTTACAATTTATTCATCATGAGTTTTATGTAAATATACTTTTATTTCTAATAACGCTCCTTGATACTGATGGATGTATATTGTCTATATATACCTGACCAAATGAAAATGAATGACTCCTTTGTATTCCAGCATTTTGCTTGTTTGGTGGAACAAGCTATTTATGCCTGGATTTCAAATT
>CM021731.1:25790796-25828919 GCA_011075105.1 Heteronetta atricapilla
AAGGAGGAATAAAGGGAATAAATAAGCAAACAAACAAACAAACAAAACTTTATTTTTAAGGACATCAAGTAAGATCAAAATCACAGGAAGAGAATGTGTCCTTATATATTCAACTCTAAAGACTTATACAAGTCTTAAAAACCTGTTATTATCTGCAGGCAGAAAATATATATATATAATAATAATAATAATCACAGTGTAATATAATTATTGTTAAATTAAATTATTTAATTTTAATAGATTTAAAGACTTTAATGTGCTCAAACTTATTGCATGTATAGAGATAATATAATAAGATATAGAGATTATAGAGATAATAATGTTTCTGGCAAAACAGCTTATTTAAGACTTAGAGAAAAGGTAGGAAAATGAGGAAGGAGAGGCTCTTGGTCAAGCAGATTGAAAGACTTTGGCTTGCTTAGCCTAGTGAAGGATCTCAGAAGACATGATTCTTCTGTACAAGTAAATCAAAAGGATGTATCAAGTAGACGAGAGCTCTTGTGAATACTGATGAGGTCTCCTTTCACATGTGCTATGGGGAAATGGTGAGGGGATGCATGAGCAGAGAATACGCAAAGCCCCATCTCCTCCCTTCTTTATCTGAGAGAGTTTCCTGATTGTCAGCACCACAATTTCTTCCTGGTTTGTAAATCAGGTATACAGGATTAGGGAGACGGAACAGCAGCATCCTGGAGACAGGAACTAATGGAAAGCTAAAATTACCATAATCTTCCCTGATAAATCATTACCTGGGTAAACATCAAGGAGGGAGACCATCTGTTTAAAAAACAAGATGTTGGCTTGTGGACAATGTATGAGAACAGATGAAAAATGCTGAAAATCAGAATAAGGTTGCTAGGAAGCAGAAAAATGAAGGTTTCTGAGCACTCTGCTATTAACACAGTTTTGTGTTTAACTGGCTTAAGGAGGGAACTTAATGAAATTATGAAAGGGTTTGTATGATTTGGCTACAGGGAACTGTTTTCAATTGCTCAAGATATTCTTTCTAAGCTTTCACAATCTGTTTATAAGTAATTTTTCTTCTGGTGATTGAAGATTGCCAGTTTTCAAAATTTTACACTACTGGCGTAGCGTAAAAACAAAATATTTTTACTTAGTTTTTTACAAATGTCTTCTCAGTGTGATGTCCATTACTCTTTATTCTCCTCTTTGTTTGTTTTTCTGATTCTATTTTTTCTTGTCATTTATATGAAGAATTTTCTCTAGTGTAAAAGCACCCACATCATTAGTATTCACAAGTGGTCTCTTATACCTTATATATCCCTTTGGTGTACCCGTACAGATGAATCATGTCTTCTGAGATCTTTCACTAGGCTAAGCAAGTCTTTCAATCTGCTTGAGCAAGAGCCTCTCCTTCCTCATTACCCTAGTTTTTCTCTAAAGGAAAGCTCATCAGCAGCTGATACGACACACGGCCAAGGTACAGGACAGACCCATCTATGTTTATTCCCTCAAAACATCACCATGGTACGAGTGCCTGTTTGTATTATTCCATTCAAAGCTAGACACATAAGCATGACCATTAATGTATTCCACACAATGAAAAGAACATCTCAGTTTTAGTGGTCATTCAGGTTCATTGCATACTAAGCAATATTAAAAAAGGACAAGTTGTTTCTGTGGTTTAATATTTCCCATGACCAGGAAATCCACTGATAAGCACTCAACATTTAAATAGAGTGTAAACAACTAAAACATATTTCTCATTTTCATAGTCATGTGTATGTATCAGCCACAGCGTAATTACTAAGACAGAACAACATGGCTAATTATAACCTCACTGTTTTTTTGCTTTCAGATGAAGTAAGCGGCTTTGTATGTTTATAAATGACTGGATTCAGGTGAGCTTCAAATTTCCACGTTGATCTCACAATGTTAGTCCTTTGAATGACCTGTATTTTTAATTTGGCATGAAACTGCTGCAAACTACATAGTGAAACTAATGAGGCTGCCATAACTGTGCAGGGCAATAATCAACAGCTACTTTACTGCTGGAGAGTGTACTAAGTCTATGCATGATGTGAACTGAGAAAAGCTTTTTGTTTCATAAAACAATTCAATGTGTGTTCACACATTTGCTCAGAAAATAGATAGTGGCAAACAAGGTGAATGGAGAAGGGCTAGGATCATAAGTTATTTTGATAAAACTTTTAACAAATTAAGAAAAAAATGTTTTTGCATAAGAAGCGCAGTAAAAAAAATCAGAGCTGAAGTACAATCCCACTACTAAAATAAGTAGTAATAGAAAAACAGCAACCAATTATCAGCATGGCAGCACTTTACCATTGGAAAAGTAGAGATAGAGCCCTTCTCACCTGCTGTGATCCCATGCACTAGAAACAACTGGCTGTCCTGGTGCACCCACAGATGGGCACAGGAAAAATGTGCTACAGCGTGATAGAGAAGCTAGAGTCCTGCAACAGGACACACTCAGGTGTATCTTCAGAGTTTCTCTGATATTGGGTGCTCCTGCCCAGGTATTCTGGGGCATGTTGCAAGGGTGGCATCTTTAAGCAAAGACCATGGGCTGTCCTGTACTTGACACAGCTTGCTACAGCTGGCTGCAACACCCCTGGCACAGCTGAGCTCCTCAGCCAAGCTGGTGGCCCCTCCAAGTAAAAAAGTAGTTAAGGAAGGTTAAAAAAATGACAGAAAGAGAGAAGGAAGAAAGAGAGTAAGAAGCACCAGGATCAGAGAAGGAGAGGGATGAAGTACTCCAGGAGCCAGAGAAAGTATTCCCTGCTGCCTGTGGGAGAGACCCCACCACAGCAGATATTCACTGCAACCCATGAAGGATGCACACACAGCAGATGGATATGTCTTTGAAGACCCATGGTCATGGAAAACCCACACCAGATAATAGTTTTACTGTAAGGAACTTCATCTCATTGGGAATCTGTGCTGGAACAGACGAAAAACACTGTCTCAGGGAGAGGAGTGAGGAGAGAGAGTGAATGAGGTTGGGTCTGGTAAAGGGAAAAGGAAAGGTATTGCTTTAATGTTTGCCTTTCTTTCTCCCTACCCAAAGCTATTTTAATTGACAATAAGTTAATTTTACCCAATTCAAGTCTGTTTTGTCTGCAACAGTAATTATTATTCAATCTCCCTGTGTTTATTTTGGCCTATGAAATTTCTCATCCTATTTTCTTCCCTTTTCCTGCTAAGAAGGGCCAGTGATTAACTGAGTAGGTGTTCATCTGTCAGCCAAGGCTAACGCACCACACTCGATCACCCAAGTACATCCTGCATTTAGACCTGCCTTTTTTGAG
Source organism: Heteronetta atricapilla (assembly GCA_011075105.1). NCBI lineage: Eukaryota > Metazoa > Chordata > Aves > Anseriformes > Anatidae > Heteronetta > Heteronetta atricapilla. The sequence continues at coordinate 25,794,087 of CM021731.1, forward strand.
AGGCCAGGGACATTGATCCTCACCATTGTACACTGCAGAGTTTGCAACCCACACAGCAATTAATCTGAGTAGAGGCATGCCTGTGCTGCGCTTTGCTATCCTGCACATAGCTGTGCCTTCAGGCCTGTGCTGTGCTTCACAAATATCTTGGCTGGAGGATAAACTATGACGTGTAACCGTAACAAAGTAGCCTGCAGACAACTCTCACTGGCCACCAGCAATTAAACCGCCTGCCTGTCTTTGACTTTGTCTAAAAGTGAAGCAGCATACTCCCATGTGAACACCCTTTTGGTTTACAGTAGAAATTATGAATAGAGCTGGTTTTTTCCTAAGAAAATCCTATTAGAACTCTAAAAGTTATTGAACTTTTCACAGATACAGCCTCCACAGTGTGCTGTGCCCTAATGGGAAGTCTGGCTGATGCTGCAGAACTTGGGATTCCCAGCATCTGAAGGGACATAAGATTACCTATCCTTTTTCTCCATCTTGTGTTAGCTCTAATAAATGGTATTTTGGAGTACACCACTGTGGGGAGTTAGCCTTGGCTAACAGCCAAGTGCCCCCACAGTTGGTCACTCACTCTTTCTCAAGGTGATTGGTGCAGACAGGAAGAACATCAATGATAAAGTTCATGGGTCAAGATAAAGATAGGGAGATCAATTACCAATTACCATTACAGGAAAACTTAGATGAATTTCATAATAAAGCTTTGTTCAAAACTGAAAATTGTTTAGCCAGCAGTTTGTGGTGAGATAAGAGGGAAACTAGATGTCTCTTCTTGGATTCATGTTCTTATGTCTGAACAAAAACCATCTTACAGAGGAATGTCAAGATGCTAACAATAGCATATATAACAATATAAGCATGTTAGGCTTTTCTTTCTTCATGATGGTATGCCCAAAAAGGAATAAAGAGTATATCCAGTTCCTTCATTTGCTGGTATTTTACCAAAATAGTTTTATTCAGTAATGTTATAGTTAGCAAGATATATCTGGCAGTTAGAAGTATACTTTGATTCACTACAGTTATTTGACTCATCAGTCAAAGCTGTCGAGATTCATCTTTCTCCTTTCACAGGACAGGAAAATGAAATGCTAGAAGTCTAAGTTCTCGTTATAAAAGTGCTGGTATATAATTTACCTCAGTGTCACATGCTAGCATTTGAGCTAATGCATCTGGTAATATCCAGATACATGACGGTATCCAGGTGGATTATTATAGGGCTTAATAAGCTCTTGAATCTTTATCATCTATGTAGATTATTATAGGGCTCAATAAGGTGTTGGATCCTTACCGTCCACAGAAGCTGATAACAGATCATTTCATCAATTTGAACATTAGATGCTATTCCACAGTTTTTTCCCTGTCTTTTCTACACTTTGTTCCTCTACATGCAAGCAGTATAGCACAGTTGAGTGTCAAAGGCAGGAAGAAACTGATTAGGAGCCCATAGGCACAGTTTCATCAGCTTTATTGGCTGCACCCAGCAAATTCCAGTAATGGGATTCACACACTAATACACTCATATATTCTCATGTAGTGCTCCTAAAAAAAGACATTCCTGGCCTCAGAGCTTCCCACTCACACAGAACATCTATGATTTCTCCCCTCCCAAAGCACCATGTCAAGCAATGGTGTTCCCAAGTGCTAAGTGGAAGGAAGAGTCCAGGATATATCTGAACAACAAGGGGTTGTATCAGCTTAAGTCTTCAAAGCATTTGATGTTCAGCATTTCAGCCTTACTCATTCATTCTGTGTACGTTTAGGCTCCAGGAGAACATTTTGCAAAGTCTTACATAGTCATTTGAATTTACCTTTCAGACACACGTTTCAAATTAAAATTAAAGGTGCTAAAAGTTATAAATGAACTGCTCTCTTCAAGCTTCCACTCAGTGACCATCATTCACCATATACTGAGTGTGTTTTGCTACTCCTTTAACACTTTGTCCTGGTTTCAGTTAGGACAGAGTTATTTTTCCTCCTAGTAGCTGGTAGGGTGGTATGTTTTGGATTAGGATGAGAAGAGCACTGATAACATACTGATGTTTTAATTGCTGCAGAGCAATGCTTACACCAAGCCAAGGACTTTTCAGCTCCTCGCTCTGTCCTGCCAGCGGGCAGGTTGGGGGTGCAGCAAGAGCTGGGAGGGGACAGACCCAGGACAGCTGAGCCAAACAGGCATTCCATACTGTCTGACGTCATGCTGAACAATATATAGGGGTGGCTAGCCAAGGTGGGGGGCTGGCTGCTCAGGGTTGGGCTAGGCATCGGTCAGCCCGTGGTGAGCAATTGCATTGTGCATCACTTGTTTGTACATATTATTATTGTTATTATTTTCTATCTTAATAAACTGTCTTTATCTCAGCCCACAGGCTCCACTTTCCCATTTGTCTGCCCCCATCCCAGAGAGGGAGGGGGAGCCAACAGCTGTGTGGTATTTAGCTGCCAGCCAGGTTAAACCACAACAGTAGCATGAAGTGTTCCTGCATGCTTACAATCTGCCAAAGGCCAGAAAATGGGACCTTCATTTTAGGACTGTATGGAAAAGACAACATCAACAACAACAGAGAAGGGACATTTCCTTCACCTACATTTATTATTATTTTGCAACTCCTTCAGGTGTCCACAAGGAATTATGCCCCCCCACCCATCCAAAGAAATAAAAAGACCTTGTGGCATAGAGGTATAATTTCAGGTCACACCAGAAGACATTCTTCTCACTGAAGTATACTTAAGCCCCACAGAGTGCCCAAAAACCTGCCAAAAATACTGTATGTCCAGGTTAGATTGACATGTTAGCATTATTTACTTGTCTGGCCTTGCATTCAGGGCTTGATCTATCAGGGGGGGAACGTAACACTGTGCAAGGTTGTACAATTGACAACAGGACTTTAAGATTTTGAACTGTTTGTACAGAAGCAAAATACAGAAGAGCACGCTGTCCCCAAGGCAAATGCAGAAGCTACCTGTTGCTCCTCCGGCTTAAAGTTAAAGAGGTGTAAGCATCCATTAAGGTGTAAGAAAAGCGTAATCAGCTGTTTGAGTACAATCCTCACATATACATGAACATTTTCCTCTCCCATTTCCAACTTGGAGTGCAACATTTTTCATCATACTCTTAGATCAGGATTCTGATTCTAACAAAGGTTCCTAGTGCAAGTGTCCAGAGAAGAGAGAAGCACACCAGTCCTGACTGCTTTGAATGAGATGGAGATAGCAAACAAATGAAAACTGAAGAAAATAAACCTGTAGGAATGTTCACAAATAACCATCATTGGCCAAAAGCTTTAGATTGGTTGAATCCTTGAAAGTTAACTAACGTAAACTCAGGTTGCATCACTGAATTTGAAGTAGCAAGATAGACTTGTACCATCACAGAGCCTCAGTCACGCTAAATCGGCACTGCCTCTCACTTCACAAGAAGTGAAGAGAAAAATACATCTTCCTACCTTGTCAGCCACTGGCAGACCTAGACAAAGAAAAAACAAAAGTGGTTAAAATTAGAAAGGCATGGTTTTCTGGGGCATTTCACTGACTCTGGAGTAGTAACCAGACAACAAATGAAAGGGAAGATGAAACAGAAGAAGGTACTTGCATGGCCTTAATTTCCAGGTAATTGACAACAACCACAATCTGCAATGATTTTGAATGCCTTAGACCATGCACCCTTGAGACAGAAAAATGGGATAGTCATATAATGTAAGGGGAGTGCAACCCCTCTCAAGAGACGGGAGTCTGTGCTATGCAACTGAGTACTGAAAATCTTCAGACTAGGCAGCACCAAAGTCAGCTGAGAAAGGAGGAAGAGGCTCTCTGGATGTTCATGTCACAGGAAAGAATCTCAGAATTGAGCCCTAGCAAAGCTCTTTTGAGAGAAAGGCTGGGAAAAAGTTCTTTTCAAGCCAAGGACCATTTCCACATGCTCCAAGCTGCAGACAGAGATGACTGCTCTGTCAAAACGCGTTTGTGGTGAAAGAATTCCCCAAAAATTCTGGCGACCCTTCCCTCCATGTTGGGGCACCACTTTTCTCAGATGACCCCTCTTCTCCTTTTTTTCTTGCTTCTGTCGTCCCTGTGCCTCTAGCATCCCCGACCATTTGTCACCCCTTTCTCTTTAACCTGTCCATGGTCACGTAGGTATAACCGCAGGCTGGCATGGCCTGCGTAGCCACTGTGTCATCTTCCTCTCACTGGAGGATGCTTACCCTGGTAGCTGAGACACTGCTTTCTACTTTTGGGGAGGACTATCCATTCTCTTTAAGTTGGTCAACCTCTTCAGAACATTTCTCCACAGCTAAGAGCTAGGCCTGTAGGGAAGATGACAGACTTTCTTCCTACTGCTTTGGACTTGCATGTTGTGAAAAAGCCTTTCTTTTATGAACAGCACATTCTCACAATTCCCACTTATGGAAAGGAACAATCATGCCACCAGTATCTGCCCAAATCCCTTCCTACTTACCACAAGGCAGAATTTGAATTCACATTAGGGCACATCTTTCACACAGCCTGTTGTTCAATCTTAACCAATATTGAAGAGCATTCTTCAAAGTCAGACTTACCTGTATGCACTTGAGCTTCTGAGGTTATTGCTTGCTTTCTTTTCTCTTTGTGTTTTTTTTAGGGCTGAGCTTAGAATCCATGTAAGTAAGTTCCCTGAAAACAGACAAGGTGAAGGAAGTACTCAAACTCCTCCATATTAAACCACTGTAGAACCCAGGAACACTTACCTGCTGGCTTCTGAACTTGCATCACTTCCAACGTGCTTTGCAGTGAAGTGGTACCACCAGGGTTTTGCTGTACTGAGAAGGCACCGCCAATATCACTAGCTCATAGAGTCTCTAAAACTATTGCACAGAGATGGTAGAAAGCATGAAGAAAAAGCAGCCTACTGGGGAACACGCAGTCCATTTCACCACTAGAGAAAAACACCCCAGGCAAGCCCAGCCTCCAACTCCCCCAGAGAGGCAATTCCCCACAAGTCCTCAGGCTTCCTATATAGCAAAGGTCAAATGATCCACACCTGGCAGATTTCACTTAACAAGGGTGGAACCAAGAGACCTTGTGGAATAGGCTCATCTACCTGTCTTCAATGTTTTCAGGTCAATTGCTCCTTATCACCAGTAGAAATAACCTGACCAGGGGCCTAGTGGTTAGAGTTGACCTCATGAACTAACTACAACAGGTGCACAAGGGTCATATTTCTGTCAGTCATTCTGTGAGGAAAATTAGTACACAGCCTGTTAAAAAAAAAAATCAATAAAAATAAATAAAACAAATTAAGAAAAGAAAAAAGAAAAGGACCTTCAAGGCAAAATTGCTATCATAGGTTTTCATCTGTCTGGTCATGACAGATAAAGAACGTAGCAATCAGAATTACTTTCCTTGACATTCATGCTATTTAAATTGGCTTTTCTGAGATCTCTTCTTTAGGCAGGACTTTTCAAAATCTAGCCCCAGGACCTCTGACTACAGTATTTACTTTGGCTGCGTATAAACTATCCCGTATAAATGCCAGGATCCGGATCCTCACTCACTAGTCAGTATCACAGAATCACTAGACCACCAGGGATCAGGTCAAGGACTGGGCTGAAGGTTTGGGCTTTAATTTGGTTACATGCCTACATTGCTCTTTGCTGGCAGGTCGTGGGAAGCAGATTGGCTGGCTTGGGGGAGCTTACGTACACATGGCTTTTAGGTTGCAGCCAAAGTGTTCCTCTAGATCTGGAAGTTTGAAGAGGGTTGCGGTCTCCAAGCTCAGGTACAGCCACGTATTAGTCTGGTGCAACTGATTTTGGTGTTCCTTGCACTAGCTGTTCCCTCACCTCCTCTTCAGAGACAAGGACACGCGTCTCTTTCATGCTCCTTCATTAGTAAACAAACCAGGATAGATCAAAGCCTCTTTCTTCAAGTCAGTAAGATACCGGGCTACCAAGCTGGTGAAAGGCCTAGAGGGGAAGACGTCTGAGGAGTGGCTGAGGTCAATTGGCCTGTTCAGCCTGGAAAAGAGGAGGCTGAGGGGAGACCTCATTGCAGGCTACAGCTTCCTCACGAGGGGGAGTGGAGGGGCAGGCGCCGATCTATTCTCTTTAGTCCCCAGCGATAGGACCCATGGGAATGGTGTCAAGCTGAGGCAGGGGAAGTGAAGGCCGCACGCTGGTGGTCGCACACTGGAACAGGCTCCCCAGGGAAGTAGTCACTGCACCAAGCCTGTGGGAGTTTAAGAAGCGTTTGGACTGTGCACTGAGTCACATGGTCTGAATTCTGGGGTAGAGCTGTGTGGTGCCAGGACTTGGACTCAATGATCCTTACAGGACCATTCCAACTCAGGCTGTTCTATGATTCTATGGCTGCCTTTGGCTTCAGTGAGAATTCAGGCCCTCACAGTGAAGATTCTGCTGGATGGTGTTTCTCCTGAACACGATAGTTTCATTTCCCGTTTGAAAACTTAAAGGGATGTAGTAACAAAAGCAAAGGCTTTTGTAAAAAAGTACCCGAGGCATAGGCTACTTTTCAGCCTGCAGGAGACTAGGGGTAGGATGTTATCATTTTGGATAAATATGATCTACATAGCTGTCCTGGTTTCAGTTAGGACACAGTTATTTTTCCTCCTAGTAGCTGGTAGGGTGGTATGTTTTGGATTAGGATGAGAAGAGTGCTAATAACATGCTGATGTTTTAATTGCTGCAGAGCAATGCTTACACTAAGCCAAGGACTTTTCAGCTTCTCGCTCTGTCCTGCCAGCGGGCAGGTTGGGGGTGCAGCAAGAGCTGGGAGGGGACAGACCCAGGACACACTTCTTTCTTAGTGTCCCCTGTAAATATCTATTTATGAGATCTGAAGTGAAAGGTTGCTCAACTACTTAGTTATCTCCAAGATTAGTAGTAATTAATTGACTTATAGTACAGCTTGGTGTGTACAGTTTTTGACAATGGCTCTTCTATATAACAACAATACACAGAGACCCAGCATACTAAACACACTCACCTTCCTCTTTCAGTATGGCTGTGTTCTATTGCAATTAAAGTTGAATGCAATATCATCCATATAAAAAAATATTTGCAGTTTTGCTCTTCATCCCAAAATTACATAAATGTAATTTTTCTTTGTTTAGTGTTTTGTTTTCAGGCTTTGATTTTTAGAGAGGAGGTGAGAGGCTATGTTTTCTCATTCACATTAGCCATAGCACTGAAGACATAATGATAAAGACTCTATTACAAATATTTTTATTTGACTGTGCTAAAGATACTGAAATATATTACTTTTCCCCAAGTAACATACTGTCTTTCTCTTGTAGATCTACTACCTGTAGTGATAGTCAGGACTGAGAAAGAGAAGCTTTTCATCTGTGTCTCCTTCTGAACAAGAAGTAAGTTGAGTAGAATTATGCATAAAAGCAGGAAACTTCCTCATGTACAGATTGGTGTAAATTATGAGTTATTAATTCTTCTCCACTTGCCCCAGAACAATACAAAGGAGCACTGATAATTCCAATATTGCCCTGAAAATGCAACTGTTTCCTTATTTATCACCACTTTACACCATTAGTGACCATGTATCATCTTAAAAATCTGTTAGAGAAATACCTCATTACCAAAAAAAAAATTATTATTATTATTTTTTTTTTTGGTAAATAGAACTAAATTTTGTACCATGTAATGGAAATTCTGTAGTTTACAATAAGAGAAAAAAAAATAGTTGTTTCACAGACTTTTATAAAAAGTTTGAATTGCTTTTTCTGCAAAATGTAAATTCTAAATTAGCATATAACTTTTTAGTCACAGCAGTTAGGGCTTGAGCCATAACTACCAAAGGTCCACATGTCTAACACAGAAAATGTGCCAGTGGAGTAGCTAAAGAGGACTACAAAACTGAATTAGGTGGGTGTCCATGGTAATTATTAAGCTACAATGGTATGCAATACTAGGACTATTTAAACAAGAGAAACAATACCTTTTGCAGGCAAACATTATGTTAACATACAAGCATACATATGCTCCATGACAGTTTTAATTAGAATCACTTCCCATGTGAACAGCTTTTGCATTTGTTGATGAGATTGTTAATGCCTGAAGCACAGGAAATATGTAGGAAGAATATTAATACCAAATGAATGTAAATTTGAATGTGATGGTATTCTTAGACTTTTCTTACTCATTTTCATCAAACATTTCATTGACATTAATGGTCACAGCAAATCTGTTTTCACTAAAATGTTCAAATATTTAACGGGTATGCACATACCTTCAGTCACATATATCACAAGGCACTGTTCCTTCCACTTAAATAGGTGCTATGATGTAGCTATACTTAAATGAGCCAAACTGACAGATAAAGTAAAACACAAACATTTATGTGTGACATCTGCATACTAACAATGACTGTATGAAAAAGATAAAATCATTACAAACAGAAGCAAACAAAACAAAACAAAACAAAACTTTTTGTCACATCCGTAATAAACAGTATAATTATTTTATTTGTGTGCTTTAAAATTCTGGTTCCATATATATAAAGTATTTACATTTTCCCTTGGGTGCTAGACAAAGCTGAAGGAACCGAAACAGTGCATAATTTGTGATTACAGTAGTCTAGTGGTAGTTCAGAATGTGAGTAATCTAACTATCCTCGCCTTTCTGGTGATAATTAGAGTGCATATGTTATACAGTCATTTTTTAAAGGAATATATGTGAGAAGTAATCCAAAAGTGAAAATGTAGAACAGCACCAAAAAAAAAAAAAAATGTTTCCAAGAAACCTTGTAGTTCACAGGAAGTCTGTGAGTTTCTTAGCATAGTACAAAGTGCTAGAGAAGAAATTAATCAGCCAAATAGCTTCAGTGTACAGATTTACATGCTACTTCTAAGTAATATGTGGTTTGTTCACTTTCTGTTTGCCACCCATTATCTAACAGTGCTAAGACTTCCTAATTAAAGAGATGACCCTTTAACTGTGAAATCTATATTCTATTATTTTCTCTACTTATTGCACAGCCTGTCTTTTTTAAACATGAATCTTGAGCTTCACTCCAGGATGATTATTACTTTTATCAAGGGAATCCTAGCAAAGCTTCTCTTCAAGAAGGAAACTTGTTAGATAAAATTAAATTACTTCTTTGAAGAAGGATAAATAGACTTTTGTACATGAAAGTAGACTGACATAAAATAGCAATACAAATATTAATGTAAATGTAAATCATAGTAAAATTTTATCTACATTCTGGTTTGACTCATTTTCAGGATACACCAATTTTTGATAAAACTTATATTTTCACATACTTTTTGTTACAATTCTGATTTAAGTTCTCGTGAGAACTATTTACTGACAACATGGTTTAATTACCTTGAACATACTGGTGCTAAATCTGTCCTTTTAGGGCACTAACTCACGCTCAGGAAAATAGAGATGAATCATGATTCTAGAAGGCTTAAAATTTCCCAGTATTAATGGAAATGTGCTTCCTTCAATATCATTAAGGAGATGAAGCCTTGATTACACAAGTTAAGCTAGTTCTAAAGAAGAGAAAAACAGCTGTCATCCAACCTTTCTTTAAAGCAAGATTTTTATTTTATTTATTTAATTTTGAGAGCATTGTGAGTTGCCAATGTGACAGGACACTCCTGTGCTGAATGCAAGCAGGATATTTGAAGCAGGATATTTGCAGGTACTCCACTTTCCATTTCACTGTCCACATAGGCAGCAACTTACAGTTTTAGTCAGGATTTTAATCAGAAATGAGACTTCTATCCCATCACAGAGATGCAAGGGATGTTCTCCCACCACCAGCACTTCTCTGACATACCAAGAATCCATAGCAGAACAAGCGAATAAGAGTAATATAATCCTTTTTCATCAGAAAGGTAAAGATTTTCCAATTCAGTGACTGAGTTTGTCATAGCTGAAATTCAGAGCTATGGGAACAGGAAATGTTAACTGACTTAACAATTTGTGTTTGCTCAATTCACTCATGAAGTTAACATAAATCACTTCAACAGCACTTGCCAATCAATCAAACCCACTATCAAAGGCACATATCTTTGCTCTCTTGTTCACAATGGCTATTTGATAAAGTAATAGTAAGTAGTAAAATAAGCCCAAAATAGTTCTAGCAAGTAACCTCCACTAGGCATTATGAAAGAAAATTATTTATATTTTTAATTTAGAAGTGACAAAATCACTAGAAATAGATTGGAACTTCACAGCCACAAGCTTAGAGGCAAAGTTTCTTAAAGGAAGTATTTCTGCTAGCTGCAAGGCAGGAAGGGAAAATATTCTCACTTGCTAAAATCTGTGCATTAACCCTTCTTATCTGTGTATATAGCTACATCTTATAAGGACAGATATATATACTAACAAGGGCTGTAGTTGAGGCATACAGAACCTTACATTTTGAGCAACTTAAAGAACAAAAAAGATAATGCAATTCCTATTGAATTCTGTGTTTTTATGATTGAATTGATGAAAAAAGGATACAAACACCTCACTTTATTTGGGAAGATATTGTCTTTGGATGCTTATTTTTTCCCATGGGGAATGAGCTAGCCTATGTTCATGATACTTTATTAATTCTCTTTCTTTCAGAAGACCTTGGTGTCTTCCTTTTGTCTTATAAGAAAATGTTCAGAATCAATCTCCTCCTTGTGAAAATAAAGTTTTGTTTTCTTAGGTGAAATTCACCTGTTTATGCCTCACCTGCCCCCTCATTTAGATTCTCAGGTTGTTTCACTTCATAAAAAGGCTACTGCTGGGCCTGTTTTTGCTATGCACCATACCCTCTGTCTGAAGACCACCATTTAGCCAGTTGCCATGTCTTTTAGATTCCTAATCTTTTGACTGGTTTTCTTTTTATTTCATCCCACCCTGAATCTTAGAATATTCACATTCTGCGAATGTGCTGTTCTGACAGGCGGTAATGTCAGACTCCCCAGACTCAGAGCTGTTAATCTACTCTTTTGTGTACTCTCATGCACTACGTTATGCAAAGCAGTGTTGAGCCCATCTTGAAAATACTGTAGACTTTGACAGAAGTCTTTATTACAAACAGATCAGACATATGTAGTAGATTTTCATTTTCCTATTCTCAAATCTTTCTCTTTTTGTAACAAATTATGGTTATGTTCCTGAGTTAACTAGTAGAGAAAGTTCTGCTTCTTGCTTTATCTGTGATGCTGTAACTCCACTGGGATTTATTATTTTTTTACGAGCATCTCCTGCTGTCCCTCAGAATGAGCTGCTCACCTAGATAGGATTCAGCATACAGTAATAAATCCACACTAACACTAATTCAATAATATACATACAGAACATTACAACAACATAGTAACATACTCCACAGAATAATAAATCCATTGACCTCAAATCTGTATTTATGGACCCAAATGCCAAAACTGAGAGAGCCAAACTCTTCAAAAGAAAATGAGAAAATACTCAGTAAATGTGACCAAGACCTTTTATATTAATCAGAAGTTCAATTCAGAAACTCTGGGAGTAAATCTTCCTGTACAAAGAAATCAATAAACAGTAATAGCTGTGTCTCGCAGGTTTATACTTTTATACTAGGTTCTTTAAATAGCCTTAGTTGTAGTTCTGTTAGTAGTACCTCACCCCCCAGATGGCTAAGACACAGCAAATCCAAACAAACTACTTTCTTCTGGTGTTTTTCTCTGTCAGCTGCCTACTTTGCAACACTTGCATATGTATGTGCCAAAGGTCTGTCTAACATATATGAGATATGCCAGTACAGTACACTGAGATGTGCAATAAAATTGCTCACCTCTGTCTGAAAGCAGATTGCACTAGGCAGCAGGGCCTATACACTCTTCACTTCAGGCTTGGATTTATAATCCTGAAGAGTTCCCTGAAAACTTCCAATAGACTAGTATAATAGACATAAACTAAAACTACAGTTTAACCCTGTAAAATTTAAAGAATTAACTTCAGTACCGAGTGGAAATAAATATAAACGCATTTCAGATTTAGTTGTGACCTCACTACTATAACAAAAATAACTTTACTGGAATCAGCAAGAAACTATTTAAACTTGCTTTTCCCTTGTAGGGTGAGAATAGCTACATCAAGATAAACTATTCTATAGTTGGATTATAGACTTATTGGATTTATGTTGCAAGGCTTTGGTAGCAGGGGTTGCTGCAGAGCTGGCCTCTATGAGAAGAGCCCAGCAGCTGCCCCATGTCAGATCAGAACCAGTTCCAGCAGGCTCCAAAAGGGACCTGGCACTGGCCAGAGCTAAGCCAATAAAAGATGCTGGTTGGGCCTCTGGAAAAGCAGATTTAGGAAAGGGGAAAGAAACTGAAGCACAACAGCAGATGAGAGAGAGGAGTGAGAACCAGCCCTGCAGACCCCAAGATCACTGCAGAAGGAGGGCAGGAGGGACTCCAGGCACACAGCAGAAGTTCCCCTATGGCCTGTGGAGAGGCTCCTGGTGGAGCACCCCCTGCAGCCCATGGGTCCCACATGGAGCAGATCTCCACGCTGCAGCCCATGGAGAAGCCCCCAGTGGAGCAGGTGGATGTGGCCTGGAGGAGGCTGCGGCCCATGGAGAGCCCCCGCAGGAGCAGGCCCTGGGCTGGAGCTGCAGCCCGTGGAGAGGAACCCACGCAGGAGCAAGGGGTCTGGGGGGAGCTGCCGCCTGTGGGGGACCTGTGCTGGAGGAGTTTGCTCCTGGGGGATGGACCCCATGGTATGGAGCCATGTGGGAGCAGTGCTTGAAGTGCTGCTGCCTGTGGAAAGCCCACGTAGGATCAGTTCAGGAAGGATGGCATCCTGTGGTAGTGACCTCATGCTGGAGTCAGGGAAGAGAGGCACCAAGGAGGAGTGATGGAGATAAAGCGTTAGAGACTGGCTACAGTCCCCATTCCCCAGCACCACTTGGGGAAGACATAGAAGAGGGTGGGGGAGAGGTGTTTTTAGTTTGTTTTTAGTTTTTAATTGTTCTAGTCTGCTGGTGATAGGCAATAAATTATATTAACCTCCCTATGTTGAGTCTGTTTTTCCCATGAAGATAAATGTTGAGTGATCTCCCTGTCTTTATCTCAACCCTTGAGCCCTTTTTCATCTTAGTTTCTCCCCATTCCTCTGAGGAGGGGAAATTAGAGAACAGCTGTGGTGGAGTTCAGCTGCCCAGCAGGGTAAAACCACCACAGCCGTATAACACTTGTGGATGAAGATGCAGGTCAATAATTCACAGAGCAAGAGTGATTCCATTGACTGGATTTATTAGAGCACAATGCAAATGATCAGGTAACCCTCATTTTTGCAATACTTCCTGCCAGTTTGTTGTCATCCTGAAAATCAAATGTTTGTTGTTTCTCATATAACTCAACAGTGCCACCATGATGTATGTACTTCAGCATAGATATCATGTAATCTTTTGTAGCTCAGAGGTCTGATGGACATAACAACAATGGAGATCTTAGGACTGAACTGCTTATGTTGATGTCAATCAAAATCTAAAATCATTGCCATGCCTCTGACCAATTCACCAAAATGATTACTATGAGGATCACGGTTGCTTACATTACAGATGAATAAGCATATTTAAAGAATTCTTCCATTCATGAAATCTCTTGAATAATTGATCAAGAGAAATTTTAACTTGTATTTAGCCAAAGATGTGCAAGATGTTTTATCACAAAACAAAGTTGTTGTCCGCATTACTGTTTTTCACTGCTTCTATTATTATACAATGCATGCTCACATAGTATAATACCAGTTTAAGCTATGTATTTTCTCCCTTCTATTTCTTCTTTAGAATTTCTGTTATACATGTCATAGGAAAAAAAAAAAAAATAGGATCAAAGGAAGTGAAATGATTTCAAGTGTTTGTACCTCCAAACACAGCAATGATTTAAAGCCCCTTTTTGATGCATTTAAAAGTAATGCACGGACATCAGAAATCCTAAAACATAATGTTGGGGTTATGAAGGTTTGAATTAGGGTACTAAAGCCGTAAACCACAATCTTATTTTCTTTCCTCTAATTCTCTGTTGTATAAAATAAAAATATTTTTAATTGCATGGTGTCAAGCTCTGTGCTCATGTGCCCTATTTAGACATTTAAAAACTTGATGTCTGAGTCATCTTGGAAACTCCATAATGAAGAGAAATCAGCATCTGCAGAAAGTGATTCATATGCCCTGTCTTAAACACCTATCTTAGGAAAACCAACATACCTTCACAACTGCTCTTAGGGCCCAACCTGAACACAGTACTTGAGGTGCGGCCTCACCAGAGCTGAGCACAGGGAGACAATCATTTCCCTAGTCCTTCTGGCCACACTGTTTCTTACACAAACCAGGATGCGCTTGGCCTTCTTGGCCACCTGAGCACACTGCTGGCTCATATTCAACCGACTATCAACCAATACTCCCAGGTCCTTCTCTGCCAGGCAGCTTTCTAAACACTCATCTCCCAGCCTGTAGTGCTGTTTGGGGTTGTTGTGCACCAGGTGCAGGACCTGGCACTTGGCCTTGTTGAACTTCATACAGTTGGCCTCAGCCCATCGGTGCAGCCTATCCAGATCCTCCTGCAGAGCCTTCCTACCCTCAAGCAGATGGACACATGCACCTAACTTGGTGTTGTCTGCAAACCTACTGAGGGTGCACTCAATCCCCTCATCCAAATCATCAATAAAGATATTAAAGAGAACTGGCCCTAGTACTGAGCCCTGGAGGACTCCACTAGTGATGGGACTGCAATTGGATTTAACTCCATTAACCATGAGTCTTTGGGCCTGGCTATCCAGCCAGTTTTTAACCTCACTACAGGAAGGATATTGAGGTGCTCAGGCGAGTCCAGAGAAGGGCAACGAAGCTGGTGAGGGGTCTGGAGAACAAGTTTTACAAGGAGCGGCTGAGGGAACTGGGATTGTTCAGCCTGGAGAAGAGGCTCAGGGCGACTTTATTGCTCTCTATAGGTACCTTAAAGGAGGCTGTAGCAAGGAGGGGTTGGTCTATTCTCCCACATGCCTGGTGATAGGACAAGGGGGAATGGCCTAAAATTGTGCCAGGGAAGGTTTAGGTTGGATATTAGGAATAAATTATTTATGGAAAGAGTTGTTAAGCATTGGAATGGGCTACCCAGGGAAGTCACCATCCCTGGAGGTCTTTAAAACATGTTTAGATGTAGAGTTTAGTGATACGGTTTAGTGGAGGACTTGTTAGTGTTAGGTCAGAGGTTGGACTAGGTGGTCTTGGAGGACTCCTCCAACCAAGATTATTCTCTGATTCTGTGATTCTTGACTAATTAACATATGTCTCTGGCTGTCTTAAGTATGTAAGTCTTGTCAGTCTAAAATTAGGCAAAAATTAATATCCACCCATTCTCATCTCAGTGTGATAAAATATCCTCTCACAGGGCATGTCTCTGAAACATCTAAAATGTTTGGAAACATATCTGCTAAAATAAATATAACATGATTAGACCAAACAACAGCCAAGAATTTCAACATGCCTGAAACATCTGAGTATACTATCCTTAGTCATACTTATTTTGAAATTGTAATATATGCTACTAGGTGGACCAAGTTGGAAAGGTTTAGATGGGCATTTGGTAGGACTGAACAAATCGTTTATGTATTGCAAATTGTGCTACAGGATTTCAATTACTCTTTAAAATTGTAGTAACATTAGTTGGACCTACTTTGTACTGTAATCAAGCAAAAGCTCATCTTCCTCTCCTGCTTGGAGCAGGAATATTGACAGCACTAGATCAGTTCAGCCATGTTTTTATGTAGTGAAAGCCCAAGGGTGGAGACTCCTAGTTTCTCTAAATGACCTTTTCCAAAGATGAACTACCTCCCAGTGAAGACTTTTCTTAACCTTCATCCTGAATCTCCCAAGCTTCAATCTGTAGCTGCTGCACTATCTACTAGTGTCATTACCAAGAAGAGTTTAGCTCCAGTGTTCTGGTAACTCCCCTATAGTGAGCTGTAGCCTGCAGTCAAAGAGTCAATATGATGTACATTCAGCTGGTGCTTTTTATACATTAATCAAATGAAGAACATTTCTAATCTCCTGTGTCTAAAATGGAAAGAATGATAAATTGATGTTTACAAGAAAAAGTATTGCAGTGATCTTTGGGAAGTTCTTTAAGTTTTTGTTTGTTTGTTTGTTTGTTTTAAATTGTCATTTGTATAATAAAATCTCTGCAGTAACAGTTTTATTTTAGAATTTCTGATTTTTCTGATTGATCACTTCAGCTACTTTGAAATTAAATGTACCTGCCTCAGAACTAAGTGTACTGATGTGTAAGTGAGAGAGTCAATATCAGCTGGCTAAATACGGTTATGTTTTATACACACTTGCTGCCACAAAATTTTAGCCAAATACCCAGTATCATGAGTCAGTTTGCTGTTACTACTGCTGTTAATCTTACTCTTGACATAAATATGGAAGACAAAGGTCTTTTTGTCTCATAATGATGGTGCTGCAGGCACAGTGGGTAGCACTAATTCTAGTTCAAAGCACGGGATTTTGAATGTACTAAAACCTGTGTGTTCTAAGAGGAGATATTTGTAACAGCCTCCTCAACCTAGATATAATGCTTTAGCACCAGTGCATAGTGTGTTTCTGTAAGGTTATTGTCACATGGAAATGCAGGAACAAGACCATTAAATAAGAAAGTGAAAATACAGCTACACTTGAAATGTAAGTAGGTCTGATGAGCAACATTTTTTTTATATATATACAAAGTTAATTGTGCAAGTACAGGATAAAATTTGTATGTAAATTGGCCTTATGCCCACAACTTTTATCTTCACAAACATCAGAACCATATTCTTTCTGTCAAGAATATTAACAGAAAGAGAGGTTTTAACTTTCATCTTGATAAATGGAACTTATTATATGCTTTTGTAAACCTTATAGATTTAAAATTTAGAGTACATTTTAAATGCTTTTAGAATACAGAAGTTTGAATATTTTATTGAGTCAAGCTACAGAAATAATTCTAGATGGTTTATCAAACTAAAAGACAAAAACTGAAAAAGCTAATAGGAAATATATAAAAATGGCATTACTATAGATTTATTTAAATATATATATCTCTCTTTGAGTAACTAGCTTTTCTAAAGAAACTGATCTCTGCATGACTTTCCACACACACATAGAATACATGAACTATTATGCACCATTTAAGTAAATACAGCTATGATACAATGACTAAAAAAATGTTTATTTTTCACCAAGCACACCACTACATCAACCAATTCTCACTGTCACATGTTTGTAACTGTGTAACATTATACATGCCATCAATGTGAACTCATGGGAGTTCCTGTCAAACCAAGATGAAGAGGTGTGTGTATGGGCTAGAAAACAAAACCTAGGTGAGCTCTTTCACCCATCTGGGAATAGGACCACAACCTACAGCCAAGTCCTTTTGACTATGATTTTTTATAGTTATTAATAAAATGGGCCATGGCCCCAAGGCCAAGTAGCACAGCACAGTCCACATCCTTATGGCTAAACTCTCACCCTTCACCAAAGCCATATGGCCCTAACTTACCTTTCTTTGGTAACATTCCATGGTTAAGTGATTCATAAAGATTTGAAAAATAGCAAAAATGAATGAGTCTGTGATATCTTTGCATCAGCACATCATCTGTTATTTGAATACAACAGACATACAAAAATAACAGAGAAAGAAGCAGCTCTACTATCAGAGCCAACTGCAGGTTCTTCCACTGGGGAAAAGGAAAATACATCTGTGCACCTCTCCACTGGATTCCCTGGATATCCCAGCAAGCTACATGAAAGGAAGGGAAACTTTAGTCATTTTAGACTACTACTTCAGCTTGCCAAGCAAAGCCTGGTTTTGGAAAGCCAGAATTAGTAATTAAAGTTATCATGGCATATTGTATTACCTTTCTTTATTAAGGCTACATTTTGGAAGTGGCAAAGTAGGGATGAAATGAGATTTGCAAGATCCAAGCTAACCCAGATTTTAACAAACAAATGTGGATTCTACAGTCATCTAAGTCAACTGGTTACTTGAATTAACCTGAGTTGTAAAATTTGGATTTTTTTTAAACTATTAAAGGAGTGAGATTTCATAGAATCATAGAATCATAGAATATCCCAAGTTGGAAGGGACCCATAAGGATCTTCGAGTCCAACTCCTGGCACTGCACAGGTCTACCCAAAAGTTTAAACCATGTGACTAAGTGCACAGTCCAATCGCTTTTTGAATTCAGACAGATTCAGTGAAGTGACTACTTCACTGGGGAGGCTGTTCCAGTGCGCAACCACCCTCTCGGTGAAGAACCTCCTCCTGATATCCAGCCTAAACTTCCCCTGCCTCAGCTTAACACCATGTCCAAGTCCTATCACTGGTATTTATGGAGAATAGGTCATCTGCCTCTCCACTCCCCCTTGCGAGGAAGTTGTAGACTGTGATTAGGTCCCAACTTGGCCTCCTCTTCTCCAGGCTGATAAAGGCTTTCCAATGAGGAAGCAGGAAGCTGATATAGGAATCTGATGCCTTTTCAGATAAAATTATACAATGGTGCTTCCTGCTGTAACAATTGGGACTTCAGGATCAAAGAGATCCATCCCAGACTCATGTTCGTTCTCCCATCTTTTAAAAATGCAATTTATTTTACTGTAGAAAAATATGCAGTCTCCCCTTGTAGCACAAATATAGCCTTAAATAGCAGGAACAGTATTTTGTCTTTGATTCAGTTTTCAGTATTACCCAGTCACTTATATTTTAAATTATATGTGAACATTCTATCACAAAAAGAATGCCATCATTTTATTTCTAAGGGTTCTATTATATATGAGCTAAACGCTATAGCTCTTACAAAATAGTGATACTTTGCACTGAAAGATAAATTTACTTCTACTGATGACTACCGTTTTTCTTAAGATGATATGCACAATGATTTGCTTTAAGAAAAAGAAGTAATTAGCTAATGTAAGCTAACACAGATGAATAAAAAAAAATACAAGCAATAGTAGACAAAACATCACAGTATGATTCATTCTATGCTGTATTTTCTTATGGCAATTTTCAAATTAAAGTGTGGAGTTTTAAAAGCAGTTTTTGGTTCTGAAACTGCATAGCAGTGATGGACTCAGAACAGATTACCTAGACAAACACTATGGCTCTGTGAACACTTCAAGCTTGTGTAAATTTGTATAGCCCTCTGGCCTTGCCCTCACTGTTGATTACTCAGTAGTCCCTTTTTCCCTCTCCCTTAAACCAACACAAGCACTTAAGGAGCTATGCAACAAGATGGACTGAAATTAAATTAACCTTTTTATTCCCTTTTCTGTTGGGTTACTTTTAACTCAGTTCTGTTCCTGGTCTGATTCACTGTTCATCTGCATGGATACCAAACTCAGCCCTAATGACTGGAGAATAAAGAAGGAATGGACAGCCATATTTAAGCAAATGGTTAGTCAACTTTGTTTGGTATCTGTATAAAAGTCCTCAACTGACCATACTGAAAATGTGACAGAGGACAAGTCTCTAACAACATGTCACTGGAATAAAAATATCTCAGAGGAAACCCATAACATAATCAATAAAATATTAATTAAATTCATATTTTAAAAATAAGTATAATATAATTTTCAACTCTGGAACATGTACCTCACAAATTAAATTGATATATTTCTCTGAGCAATCCAATTAATCACCAAAATCACATATATCAGTATATTACCCAAAGACTGATAGATTAGTGACAGAAGTCCAAGGAAAGAATATTATCTTCAGAATGTGGGAGGCAATGTCTACTCCTACACATTTCTCAGATTTAAAGCTCAGCAGAAAGATCTAAATGGTGTCTACACCTTCTATTTTCTTGTATTTCCCATTGTATTACTTTATATTTTATTTCATTGTATACTCCTATTACGAAGCACATTGGTTTTGTGTGTCTGTGTGTCTCCTAATAGTGTGGCCTATTCTGATGTCAGATCATTCCTCAAAGCTAAACTAATTACAGATTAGTTGACATGTATAGTCAAAATGTCAATGGCAGAGTGTTTTTAACAAAGAATGGAAGTTACAGATTTAGTCCCCTTCAGTATTAATTCCTGACAGTTATTATCCTATATAACTTAGGCGATAATTTTAAATTGAGTAGTTATCATTTCATGACTAAATGTTCTTTTATATCTCATTTGTATCAATTGTTAGTACACAGAGACATTACCATGATCAGTTCAGATGGATGAATAGTTGTGCTACCCATGAAAATATGTGAAAACTGTCTGAATAAAGCACTGATGAAATGCCTGTTCTTTTGTTTTCATTTTTACTGATATTCACAGCTAAAGCAGCTTACAAAAACTTGCAATTTGTGGAACTGTGTAATGGCAGGCTATAGAATAATTCAGAAGTTCCAATTGATTAAAAAAACAATTTTGCAGCAGGTTGGCATGGCAACCTATTAAATTTCACATCTGAGTTGCATATTTCACTGCACCTTTCTAAGGGCTGAAGTTTTCATTTTAATTTTGATTTAGAAGGAAGAGGGTAAAAAAAGAAACATAGACCAGAATTACAGTAAAATATTTTTAAGTTTTATAACATGGTTTAGTCTCATAAAAATATTTTAATTAAATTAATCAACATTTTTCAATGACTGATGATGTTTTGTTGTTGTTGTTAATGCCTACACAACACGAGGTGGAATTCCACACTTCAGATTATGTTGTTTTTCACATAAACCAGAGAGCAAACTCTTGGCAACCAGTAAACAGCATGTGTTCAAGACACATGCCAATACGCTTGCAGGTATACCAGCTGACAGCTCACACCACTTGTGTTGTCACCCAGCAGCAGCTGCCCCCTTCCCCAAGAGGTTTCTCCTCTTTTGCACTCATAGAGATGGGCAGATTTTTTCATATAAGAGCTCAAAGACTGAGGCAACAATTTTTACTGAACCAATTTTTCAGATTCTGTGTTGTTACACAAAGACAATTATTGAGACAAGCCATCTTTATCTTGGCTGAGATTGGATGATGTGAGAACCAAAATCTCCTTCACCTAAAAATACCCATTCTTTTGTCTTCACTCTAATGTTACTTGGTTTATCTGCCTTAGAAAGCTATCAGCCTTTTGTCTTCTTATGACTGGCTTGCAGAAAGATTTACTTATGTTTACTAAGCACCAGAAGTATGCTTGGTTAGTGTCACCACTACATAAAGCCCTGCCTGAGCAGGGGTTTCCACTGATCACATCCAGAGGTCTCTTCCAATTTCAACCATTCTGTGATTCTGACCTTTTCCTTTCAGATGTACAGCAGCATCAGTGAGTGTTTAGTATGTTTTCTGTTCTGTTCTGCTCTGTTGCAGAGTGCTACCATTTTTAAAGAATTATATACTTCATATATAATGTGGTTGAAACTAAAAATTGCAAAGCAGAAACATCAGTTGTGGTTATTTAAAATAAATAAATAAATAAATAAATAACTTTATACTAGGGCAGACAGTTACCTAATGGTTAGCAGGTCTTTATAACCAGATCTCTATGACTCTTGGTAAACTTTCCAAGTATCATTTATCTCATGCCATAAGCATGTCAGCAGACATGTTGAATAAAAAAGAAAGGGAAGCAGACACCAGGCCAGGTAGTATTATACACCCATCAGAAAAAAATGCTACAGAGCCATTACTACTGAAAAATATTATTGAAGCAGAACCTAATTTTATACTGAAAAGCAAATTGGATAAGCCATACGGACAATCTTCTTTCTAAACATTGCTATATTTTTATGTCAACTGCACCAGATGTGGTACACTATTTTAAGAGAGAAATAAATTTGCAAACAAATAAATAAACAAGAAAAGTTCAAAGGATCTCAATAGATACTCAATAGATACAATTTCCTTACCAAATTTCGGTTTCCATAGCTGTTCTGGATCTTAAGATGTTAATAAAAGGCTATCAGATATTGATGGTTTTACTGTTGTTTGGTTCTTTAAGAATGTGGAAATCTCTCCTAATGATCAAAAGTTAAAATTACTACATGGGAGATAAAGCTTAAAAAATATGTTATAAACTAATAAATGTAATCATGTTAAAAAGAACATTTAGTAAAACAACAACAAAATATGTTTCTGCTAAAAATCTATTTATTTGGAAGCAAAAATTATTTGCTTGATTTCTCATATGGGAAAGAACATGAAATTTCACCTACTGATCCCTGCACTGAGTTCACCTTGAGTACTAGCACTCCAGCTAAATTATTAAAAATGTATATCCTGGATCTTAGTTTAATATTGTTTGTTTTTAAGGAGAACTCCCAGTCTGTTTTAACTAGATATACCAATAAAAGCATGCAGCTTAATATGGATCTCAGAAAATAATGTTTTTGTTTGGTACTCAAATTTTTCTGTAGGTATAAAATCTAGCAATATCATCCCCATCAACCCTCTTCTATGTCCTCCCCTCAAGTGGCACAGGGGAACAGGGAATGGGGGCTGCAGTCAGTCCCTAACACTTCATCTCCGCCGCTCCTTCACGGTCACTCTCTGCCCCTTCTCCATGTGGGGTCCCTCCCACAGGATGCCGTCCTTCTCAAACTGATCCTGCATGGGCTTCCCACAGGCAGCAGCATTTCAAGAACTGCTCAAAAATGGCTCCATACCATGGCGTCCATCCCCCAGGAGCAAACTGTTCCAGCACGGGTCCCCCACAGGCAGCAGCTCTCCCCAGACCTCCTGCTCCTGAGTGGGCACCTCTCCACGGGCTACAGCTCTGGCCCAGGGCCTGTTCATAAGGGGGTTCGGGTGCAGGTGTGTCTTAACTTGCTATAAACTGGCTTTCATAAACTTGCTTTCCCAGAGGCACAACCAGCATCTCTTGCTGGCTTGACTCTGGTCAGTGGAGGGTCCCTTTTGGAGCTGGCTCTGTTCTGACATGGGGCAGCTGTTGGGCTACCTTCACAGAGGCCACCACTCCAGCTTCCCTGCTACCAAAACTTTGCCACATAAACCCAGTACATCTTCTCAAGTGTTTTGGTAGAGGAGTGTTAGTCTGTGCTGAACAAACTACAAGATCACAGGATAGGTATTCCAAAAGGAAGCATACTTTGCTGTAATTCTATCCAAAGTTAAATTTCTTTCCTCTCCTTACTAATCTCAAGAGCGTGAAGCAACATGGGAATGAGAACAGATTGTGACAGAGGTCCGCATGCAAGTTTCTCACATGCACTGAGGTGTAGTCAATGGAGCTCAAGTTACTACAACCAATGCAGTCAAGAAAGTGGATTCAACATTCCCTAGAATAAATAAATAAACTATTAGATTCCGTTTTTTGTTTGTTTGATTGATTGACTGTTACAAACATGCTTATATTTTACCTAGCTAGTCTGAAAAACATTTGAATACTTGATATACTCAGATCTTCCAAGATAGATCCTGAGCTCTACAGAATCACAGAGTCATCATAGAATCATAAAATGGGTTTGCGTTGGAAGGAAAGATCATTTGGTTTCAACTCCCCTGCCATGGGCAAGGACACCTCCCACTAGATCAGGTTGCCCAAAGCCCCATCCAGCCTGGCTTTGAACAATTCCAGGGAGGAGGCATCCAGAACTTCTCTGGGCAACCTGTTCCAGTGCCTCACCACACTCATCACAAAGAGTTTCTTTCTTCTACCCAATCTAAATCTGTCTTCTTTTAGTTTAAACCCATTATCCTTGTCCTATTACTCCCTGATAAAGTGTCTCTCCCCATCTTTCCTGTAGCACCCCTTAAGTACCAGAAGGCCACTCCAGGTCTCCCTGAAGCCTTCTTTTTTCTAGGCTGAACAACCCTAGCACCCTCAGCCTGGGCAACCTGGAGAGGTTCTCCAGCTCTCTGATCATCCTCATGGCATTTATCTGGTCTTGCTCCAACAGGTCCATGTCTTAATTACTCTGGGGGACCCAGAACTCAACAGAGTACTCCAGGTGTGATCTCATGAGAGTATAGTAGAGAGGGAAAATCTCCCTTGACCTCTTGGCCACACTTTTTTTGATGCAGCCCAGAATACAACTGGCTTTCTGGGATGTAAAGACACATTGCTGACTCACATTCAGTTTTTTATCTGCCAACACTCGCAAGTCCTTCTCCACAGAGCTGCTCTCAATCTACCTATCACCCATCCTGTTTGGGCGATATATTTGGGCGATATCCCATATTTGGGATTGCCCTGACCCAGATACAGGACCTTACATTTGGCCTTGTGTATGTGGTTTGCATGAGCCCACCTCTCAAGCATGTCAAGGTCCCTCTACATGGCATCCTTTCCCTCTAAAATGTATCAACAGTATTAAGAAACTCCATTAGGATTTATGTGTTCCCAACCAAACAACATCTACATTTTCCTTTTTTTTTTTTTTCTTGATGCTCTCAAGAGATTATTATAGTCAGATTTGTTTGATTAATTGGTCAAGTCAAAGAAGTTGCTTAAGTTATTGGCAAAATGTCTTGTTTAACACTTTATGCATAAAGAAAACATGGTATTAAAGTAATTTTGAGGATAATTAAAATGAAAGAGAATCTGAATTTTCAGTTTAAAGCAAGATTTCATCAGTACAGATTCACTAGATTCACTCTCTAATCCCCCCAAAACAAAACCAAACTAAAATCAAACAAACAAAACCACTACCACATAACCTGTTGTTAATATACATTGTCACTCACACTATGAAGAAACTATGAAAGATCTCATTTCATGTTAGTGAGAAAAACTTGACTCTTCTTCCCCAGATGAAAATTTAAACCCATGAATACATTATAATTTCTCATCCTGAAGTTCCTAGATGACAGTCTCCTCAGTGCACAATAAACCAACATTCCATCTTCTCTGTATGGAGTAGATAAAACTCTATATTTATAATACATACTGTCCTCTCAAGGACCCAGGACATAGATTATAAAAATATCTGAATTAGTTTCTGAATGTACCATAATGTTTCATTCCTCCTCCCCTAAAAACAAAAAGGGCCAGGTAGCATCTAATTGGTGTCTGTTTCCCAAACACATTGGAATTGCCATATACCTTGAATCATTTATTGCCATTAAAAATCTAAATCTTGGAAAAGAGCATCTATCTATTAAACAAATGCTACACCGTATAATAGTTATGATAGTCAAATTAAGAGTATTACTTGAAACTGTCCTCTATGTTCCAGTATTAAAATTTCCACACCCTCTTACATATTACATAGATATTAACCAAGTATTAGATTAGATATTTTATATTTGACTTTAGATTTATATAAGGCATAGATAGATACATTTCTTATTTAAAATGTGTCTCATTTTAGATGAACCAAACTACATGCACGATAAAGTTTTTGCTTTTTAATATCTTAATTTAAATACATATATACAGTTATCTTCAATTTATATATAGGTGCATTAAAAACTATCACAAATTGCATATCCCAAGGACTGAAAGATTTTCTTGGATTGATTTTAAGCATTTCTGAACCAAAAAAGGGTGATCAAAGTTTTAAGTCATTTTTTTTTTCTACAGCACAACAATAGGTGGTACATATAGACATAACAAGAAATAAATAGTTTTAAAATCTTGTGCTTTTGGGAAACGTGAGAAGAAAAATGGATTTTGGGGGGTATTTTCAAGCATATTTCTGATTTATTTCTTTTAGCTGCACGTTATATTAGGACTGTGCTAGCAAAGTCTATCTAAAATTAGGTACTTTGAGATATTCACATAATTTTGTTGTGAGGAGTGGTTTGATATAGTACAATATTTTCCCGAACACATTCCTAGTGGTACTGAAGGATTCTTTAAATTCTACCTAGTTTACCATGGTTCTTTTTATTTCAAAATATTTTTAAACAATTTTGGCTTGCAAATATAGCAAAAATAAGTAATTAAGTAAATAAAAATATTTTACTATTTAAAATATACATATACAGTCATTATGTCAAACCTTAAAATACATATGTTTCAATATATATGCATAATGCATGGTATCACATTTATTGATTTTAAGATCTATTTTGTAGTGGTCACTGAATATTACAGATTAATAATGTTTTTGTAATGACTTTTTAGTAGATAAAGCTCTAGGAGATGCTATTTTGTTCTTATTAACTTGCTGAAAAAATCTGTGCTAATTGATTAAATTTGACTTTGATTCTGGAACAGTATTACCCATAGGTATTGGCCAAAATGTTTCTTCTCATTTGTCACTCATGATACTCACTACAAATCTCTTTCTAAATTGTCTTAGCCCCTTGGGGAAATTTCATCACTTTTCATTGACATAACAGTTGTTTTTTAGCTGACAAAAATTTTGATGAGTTTCCTGTAGCAGCTTTGCCTAAATAACCCATAAATAATGGGAATATACCAGGTATTGGAGATCATTTTTAAAGGACTTTAGCTCTTACCTTTTATCTGTCTGCAGAACATTAATAGATTTTCTTCATTTCATAAATTTGAAAAACCAATGACTCATATCGAGCAGATGAGAGGATAGATGTGATAGGTCTTTATATGGAAATAACACCTCAGTGCCTAGTGATTAATTAATCATTGTAGATTCTGATTTCATGATAACTTCTACTTAAAACTAACAACTCTGACATTATAAGTAAGGATCATGCCTTTTTGCCAGCCACCTGCTGAATGGCAGATTAACCTTCACACTCTAAACCTCAGTCCAACATTCATAGAATCTCAGAATGGTTAAGGTTGGAAAAGACCTCTGGAGGCCATCTGGTTCAACCCTCTTGCTCTACAGCCAGTTTCCTGGGACCATGGTCAGAATTAATTTGAATATCTCCAAGGATAAAGACTACAACCTCTCTGGGCAACCTGTCCAAATGATCACACACCTTCACAGGAAACGGTTGTTTCCTGATGTTCAAAAGGAACCTCTTGTGTTCCAGTTTGGGCTCACTGTCTCTTGTCCTGGCACTGGGCACCACTGAAACAAGCCTAGATCTACCTTTATTGCACCTTTCCTTCAGGTATTTATATACATTGATAAGATCCTCCTGAGCCTGCTCTTCTCCAGGCTGAACACCCCAAGCTCTCTCAGCATTTCCTTGTAGGAGAGGTGCTCCAGTACCTCAATCATCTTTGTGGCTCTTTCTCCAGTAGCTCCGTATCTCACCTGCACTGAGGAGTCGAGAACTGGATGCAGTACTCTAGGTGTGGCCTCACCAGGGCTGAGGAGACGAGAAGGACCACCTCCCTCAACCTGATGGAAACATTTTGCCTAATGCAGCCCAAGACAGGATCAGTCTTCTTTGAGACAAAGCCATTGCTGGCTCATGTTTGACGTGGTGTCCACCAGGGTCCCCACGTTCTTTTCTGTCAAGTTGCTTTTCATATGTGTGGCCCCAGAGTAGGTTGTTCCTCACCAGGTGCAGGACTTTGCACTTCCTGTTGAACATCTTGAGATTCCTATCAGCCCTTTTCCAAAGCTTGTTGAAGTCCCTCTGGATGGCAGTATAACATTCTGTTGGATCAGCCACTCCTCCCAGTTTTGTGTCATCTGAAAAATTGCTGAGGGTACAATCTGCTCCATCATCCAGAACATTAAAGATGTTGAACAGGACTGGACTTAGTACTGACTGCTGGAGTACACTACTAGTCACTGGCCTCCAACTAGACTTCACATCACTAATCACCCTCTGGGCCTGGCTGCTCAGTGAGTTTTCAATCCACGTACTTGCGTACTTTTTCCATATTCATTTGTTTTATGCTTCAGGAAAGTAGTGTGAAAACAATCAAAATGAAACAAAACTATAACCTTAATAATGATATTTACTTAACATTAGATTTGCCCGTTCATTTTCCAGTATAAAACACTTCTTTTAGTTTAGATGTAATTCACACAATTTGTTGCTTGAGACTCTTTCTGCATGTCAAGATGCTTTCCTGGGTACTCGTAGCTGCTTGAAGATTCTTTTAGCACCAGTTCTTAAAACAAGGTGATGAACTTTATGTAGATGTATGTTTTGCTGTATGTTTGATGAGCTAGCTAGGCAGAATTGAATGCTTGGACTTAACTGAATATGGCTTTCATTTCATTTTCTTCAAACAGTACAGATACTTCTGATAAACTGGCCTCAGGAAACACAGCTGGCTATATAGATTTACATTTCCTAAACAGGAATCATTAGGGTGATGTTCCTACCTGAGGAACTTCTGCAATTACATTATTACCACTTCTTCATGCACAGAATTATATCAGCCTTGAATTACTTCATCCCAGACTACACAAAGCAGAAGTACCTTCCAGCATTTTCCAGCACCTCACAGTTTCAGTGTTAGTATACCAAATTTATGGAATGCACTGAATATCTTATTCATCTGTTAATTGTTTTACAGAATGGATTTTCTCATATGTATATATATAGGTATGATATAGATACAGATACAGATATACATATGTGTATGTACGGGACTAATCAAAAGAACTGAAGCCAATAAGTAGATATTACCAAATGTATTTATAATCTTGTGTTCCCCAACAAAGGAGGAAGGGATATTTTCAAAACAAAAAATCCACTGGTGTTCCAAAAGACAAAATGAAATCAGTGGGAGTCAAAAAAATTACCCTAATGGAAAGCAAATCTATAAGAAAAACAATATATAAGAAGCCTGATTCTGCAGTGCTGTCACTCCATTGGCTTTGGTGGATAAACTTTGTTCTACAGCAAGGTGAAGAAGAATTAGGTCTTTACACCTGCATAGTATTTAGCAGATGCCATTATAATAGTCAAGTGATGTATTTATTATTTTTAAACAGTTTTAGGGGCGGAAATAACCACATGAAATGTTCAAATATGATCTTGAATCCATTCATATTGTGGTTTTTTTGTTGTTGCTGTTGTTTGTTTGTTTTGCTTTGGTTTGTTTTTATTCAGTCATTTGATATAGAAGAATTCTTTACATTTTATCTTTATTGTCCAGCCTTACTGAGAGGTTTGGGGGAATAAACAGCACTGAAAACAGATGGCTGGATTTAGAAAGCTTTACCTTATGCAGTAAAATGAGGCTCTGTGCAGATGGACCTGTAGATATCAGTGCCAGTATTATACCTTATCCATATGGACTGCAAGATTTATGGCTGAAGTAATTATTTTCAAATTCATCTTTGGACACAAGTTAATGCCTCCCTGTTTGTGCAGCTCTGCCATTTTTACTTTCTGGCATTAAAGAAGGAATAATGTAAGATAAAGAGTGTTTGCATGGAAATTCACACTTGATAGATAAACTAGTGCTTTAAGATTATTTTTTTTTTAAAAAAAAAAAAAAGACTCCTTCTCTGAGCATTATGCTTGAGCATAAATCATAAAACATGAAGGTGAATGTGTACTGTGGCAGCTCCATTTTTTCACCTCAGAGTACTCAGGTCCCTACAGATGGAGGTGTGTATAAGGGAGTGCTCAGAGCTACCAGACAAGAGGTTGATGGCACCACCTAGGGCAGGAAAATTTTTTCTCAACATTATTAAGAACTGAACTATGTGTTCATCACAGGGCTGTCACCCAGGACTTGGTATACTCACCTGTATAGTGGGAATATTCTTAAATTACACTTAGTACCAAATCTTGTATCATGCTATCAGCCATCTAAAGGTTCTGCAGCATGTTAGGCAGAAAGACATATGGGTGGGACCTACCATAAGAGCCAATCTGACCTCTCAGATGACAGATTTTGGAAAGCAGAAGTAGAAAGGCTAAACAGAGCACCAGCACTGTCTCAGGACAAGTTTGGAGCAAAAGCTTCCCACCACAGTTTGTACATGGGAATATCCACATCTTAGCCTCAATGAGCATAAGATGTGCAAACAGATACAGAAAAATAAATATGGAAGTATAATGTCTTGTATTCACAAACACAAAAGCAAAGGCATACATTCCTAGATGATATTACATTACTCTTTACTGATTTACTGATTTAATATGTTTATGCTTTCATTCACAGATGTCTAAATAGATTGTTCACATAGTTTCAAGTTTCTGCTGTGTTCAAGATGTACAAAGCCATAAGTTAGGAAACTAAAATTAAATGATCTTTGAAGGAAGAAAATCGGGAATTTAACTTTGTCCTTTAAATTTTACACTGCTCTTCAAATAATTCCATTTTCCATATTTTGTTCTTCAGTTACATCCATGACATATTCATTGTCTGATCATATACAATATTGATATATTCTCTAATATTTCATGTTTGGGGATTGTGTGTGTCTTCAGGAACAGAGAGGTTTAATTAATTTATATTTGTAAAGTGGTTTGAAATCCTCTAATGGAGAGTACTACAAAAGTATAAATTATTCTTATAATAATTAAATAAAAAACAA
Source organism: Heteronetta atricapilla (assembly GCA_011075105.1). Lineage (NCBI taxonomy): Eukaryota > Metazoa > Chordata > Aves > Anseriformes > Anatidae > Heteronetta > Heteronetta atricapilla. The sequence continues at coordinate 25,824,398 of CM021731.1, forward strand.
TCACTTGTAGTGTTTAATGCTTCAATTTGAAAAAAAAAAAAAATCAATATAATAAGTTTGGGGGGGTTATTTCTTTTTTATTCAAGAGTGACAAGATCCAAATAAGAGTAAAAAGTAAAAATAAATAATAACATTTGAATAACCCAACAAAAAATATCTGACAGAACAATTTAAAACAATACAAATTATCCTACACAAAATCAGATGTGTATCTCAGGCTAACAGAGCATAGCAACAAATGGCTACTTTGGAATACTTGCAGAGGGAAATACATTTCTGAGAGAAATTTGCTTATGAAATACACTCATTTTGTGTTAAGAAAATAGCAAAATAATTAATGTAAATAACTTCTGATTTCTACTTAGCTAATTTTGTCCTTGGCTACCACAAGCATTATTTTATTAAGCTGAAGGGAAATAACAGCTGTGAAGCTATTCATATATGATGAATGAGAGCATAATGTAAAACAAGATACCTACACCACAAGCAACAGGATATTGCTCAGCTTAAAGCCTGACTCCACATTACATCCCCACTTATTTACTCAAACTATTTATGCCATCACAGAAATAAAAGCTTGTCATTAAACATACTTAAAATTGTAAAACCAAATTATCTTACAAAGAAAATCACAAGGGAACTGGGTAAGTATGATTATATTTACCAATAAGTACATGAAGTATAATTAATAATTTCATAAAGGGAAAGTGTCATGCACCTTTGAAAATGATTTAACTACATGTGAAGTATTTACCAACTTAACTACATTTAAGAAAGGGACTACTTTCAGTTTCTTTGTTGCCTTTAAATGTTTCACTTACATGGCAATATGTTAGCTATGAAAAATCTATCAGTCTGATTATGGAAGAAAGTTCATTTCATAAAAAAACTACAGATGTGGGATGTTATTCCTCACAGATATTATTCTTCAGTCTGTTGAAAATATCAGTATAATTCCCTTTGCTCTAGTCAGTTTTACTTCCAAATATTAAAAATCAGCTCAATTTATGCAGAAAAGCAACAGGAAAATTTCATAGTCCTCATTTTGGCACAGTGAAGGCCCAATAGCATTTCTCATATATTACAATGTCTATTCAACTGCATCACTTTTGTGCTGTGCTTTAAAAAAAAATAAACCACCCTCTAAGGCCTGAGGACAAAGCTATTTACAGACAACTAGAAGCCATTGTAGTTTGGCACTGACAGCTAAAACAGCTCAAACAAACAGGGAAAAGATCTCCACACTGCTCTACGGTGTTTTGTGAAGGAGAATAACAATCGAAAGAGATAGATTCTGACATAAGGATACCTGAATGGTATCAGGGCATATACAGAAAGAATATAAAGAAAGCACTGCCCTGTGAGACATGGAGGGAAAAAAAAAAAAAAAAAAAAAAAAAAAAAAAAAAAAAAGGCAAGAGAGAAAAATGGGAAAATACAGACAGTTTAACTGAGCATTTTGTTCAGTGAAATACTAGTTCTGAGATTATTCAGAACTACATAAAAGTAAAGAACATACATAAAAGAACATACATAAAAGTAAAGAGGTATTTCCTGCTCTTGGTATATTGCAGTTTCTAATAACCTGCATACACAAGTTTTCTGTCTTTCAAAAAAGCTAATGTTCTAGTAAAGATATGCCTCCAATGACTTTCTTGATCTTTTTGTACAGAGAAAGTACTCTTTGTGAAAAACAATGATGGGACTAACAGCATATTTAAAATTATGGTGTTAGCTGTCCTGGTTTTGGCTAGGATAGAGTTAATTTTCCTCCTAGTAGCTGGTAGGGCGCTATGTTTTGGATTTAGGATGAAGAGTGCTAGTAACACACTGATGTTTTAATTGTTGCAGAGCAGTGCTTACACCAAGCCAAGGACTTTTCAGCTCCTCGCTCTGTCCTGCCAGTAGGCAGGCTGGGGGTGCAGCAGGAGCTGGGAGGGGACAGACCCAGGACAGCTGAACCAAACTGGCCAAAAGGGTATTCCATACCATCTGACGTCATGCTGAACAATAGATAGGGGTGGCTAGCTGGGGTGGGGGGACCAGCTGCTCGGGGATAGGCTGGCCATCAGTCCGCAGGTGGTGGGCAATGGCATTGTGCATCACTTGTTTCGTACACATTATTATTATTATCATTATTATCATCATTGTCATTATTATTATTATTATTATTTCTGTCTTAATAAGCTGTCTCCATCTTAACCCACAGGCTTCATTTTCCTGTTTCTCTCCCTCATCCCAGAGAAGGAGAGGGAAGGGTCAGCGAACGGCTGTGTGGTGCTTAGCTGCCAGCCGGGTTAAACCACAACATAGCTTATTGTTACATACCAAATTTTCAAAGAGATTTTGGAAAAAAAAAAAAAAAAAAAAAAAAAAAGTATCAGAAAGAAATAGGCAGCAGTAACCACTATCATTTGGGTGTAAAATAGTTTGTTCACGATATGCATTTTAGAGATTTTAGAGTCTGGAAATTACAGTACTTCAGATTTCTCATGCCTTTTATCCAACGAAAAGTATTATCTGCAGATAATGTGGAAAGCACTGACTTTAAAGAAGACAGTCATAAATTTGAAGTTTCTATGTGCACATCTTTATTCTTCTCTGCTTATTTGATTAATACTCTTAGTTTTGTTCATTCAAATACCTGCAGCTATTCAAATATCCAGCCTGAGAAGCAGTACAAGGTGTAGCCACTGTGAAACAACCAACTGCAAATTTTCTGAGCTCTTTGCTAGATCACTTTTATGATCCTCTCTAGCAGTTCCTTTCCTGGACTGGTTAAAGGCTTTGTTTAGGTTATTAATTCCTTGTGAAGCCTGCATTGTGCCTGGGAAGAGGATTTGTTTCTAATCACTCCTAAGGTGGTATTTTAGACATGCTTTATGTCTAAGGATATGGATATAAATACCTGGGTTTGGCTACTGTTTGCCTCTAGCACCACTGGTTGGTTAAATCTCTCCAGACCTTAGAGCTAGGGCTGGATGGCTATAGCCATTCCAACCATAACCTCAAGCATCCTCCCATGGTTCTGAGCATGGGTATGATATTCCAGGTCACTTCTATGTAACCAAGGCATAGCACTCCATGGTGGACTACTCTGAAATATAGCAATGCTGTGGACCAGCCTATGGTCCATGCCCTTCACGATTCTGTAAGCCTACGATTCACAAAGTGGGACTTCTCTTTTTCAGTCAGGAGACTCTCTAGGCCTAGCAGCTAGTTGGTGCCATCAGCCAACTTATTTAGAGCCGCTCTACCAGACCTTCCTTCAAAATCAGCTCTCGTACTGGCTACTGTAGAGCAAAGCCAGTTCCACAACAGCCTGCCTGGATTTCCTCACTGCCAACAGGACCTGTATTTGAGAGTGAGCGAGCAGCATAGGCTGATGGCTGGCAGTACACCATGGAACTCCAATGGCATATGGTTAGGAAAAAAAAAAAAAAAAAAAAAAAAAAATCAGCCTAAACCCTTTTCACCATCAAAGAACAGCTCTGGTCTGCTTACCAATAATTGTGTTACCTCACTGAATTGCTTCAGCAGAACAAGACACTTGAAGTAATTATGAAAAATATTTTTTTCTGGAATATAGTTAACATTTTAATTAATATTTATGTGATTCACAGTTTATTTCAGAGTTATTCATAAATATTTCTTAAAAGTAAAACATTGGAAATAGTCTCTTTTGGACTAAAAGACATGTTTATTTCAATTTAAAATAGCATTCTTTTTTTGATCGAGTATTCACACAAATATATGCAGTAGAAATGGCTGCACAATAAGGGAATAGCCTCTAAAAATTAAAATATTAAACAAAAATTACAAGTTTTTATAAAATGCGGTTTTAACAAATTGTGCATTTATGCTTGTGTTACTTTACTTGTTTCATGACATCCCATTCCTGTCTAGACTATTTTTTCCATATGATATCACTGCCTCATCATAGCAAATTGCAGTGATAGATCACAGAGGTCCTAATCAATCACTTCTTACGTTTGGATATGAGTTAGTGCACGGAGGTATAAATGCAGCCAGAATTCTGCTAAAGCAAATTATATTTTCCCCCAAATAATAAATAAAAAATTACATAAACAGCAAATTTCAAGAATTTTAAAAACTATTGGCAATCTAGTCTGATTTTTAAAAGGGAGCGATGAAAGAAACAGAAGATCCCACCTTTCTGATATATTGAGGAGGAAAGTGAAAAACATAAATACTTTGTTTCAATAATTTTGTACTGATTTTTTTATATCTTCAATATTTATATAGCTTTTTGTATTCACAACTAATCTATCACAGTGTGTTTTGTAAAAATAATTATTTTTTTATATATGAAAAGATCCAAATGTTTACATTTTCATTTCTCAATGGAACCTCTGAAAAATATTTTTTGTATAGCCTTAAGACAGTACTTTTTATTCCTTTCCTTTCCTTATTTTTCTTTCTTTCTTTCATTCTTTCTTTTTCTCCCTTCCTTCCTTCCTTCCTTCCTTCCTTCCTTCCTTCCTTCCTTCCTTCCTTCCTT
>CM021731.1:25831949-25881167 GCA_011075105.1 Heteronetta atricapilla
CCCCCCCCCCCCCCCCCCATGGGTGGCAGCTCCCCCTAGACCCCTGCTCCTGCGTGGGCTCCTCTCCACGGGCTGCAGCTCTGGCCCGGGGCCTGCTCCTGTGGGGGCTCTCCATGGGCCGCAGCCTCCTCCAGGCCACATCCACCTGCTCCACTGGGGGCTCCTCCATGGGCTACAGCGTGGAGATCTGCTCCATGTGGGACCCATGGGCTGCAGGGGGACAGCCTGCTCCACCAGGGGCCTCTCCACAGCCCACAGGGGAACTGCTGCTGTGTGCCTGGAGCCCCTCCTGCCCTCCTTCTGCAGTGATCTTGGGGTCTGCAGGACTGGTACTCTCACATTTTCTCATTTCTCTCTCCCAGATGCTGTAGCACAGCCGTTTTTCTTCCGTTTCCTATATCTGCTCTCACAGGCCCAACCAGCATCGCTCACTGGCTCAGCTCTGGCCAGCAGTGGGTCCCTTTTGGAGCTGTCTGGAGCTGGCTCTGTTCTAACATGGGGCAGCTGCTGGGCTCTGCTCATAGAGGCCACCCCTGCAGCCCCTCTGCTACCAAGCCCTTGCCATGTAAAAACAATAGAAGCTTTAAGATAATGTGTCTGTGTACCAGAAAAACATCACTTCTGTATTTGTGCGGTCTGGCTACATACAGTGTGTGACTCAACCGGTAGGAAAAGAGCATATGGAGGTTTGACACACATGCTCCTTTGATGGGCATGGTATAACACAATTCCTGATGTCCTACGGACAGAGACATGAACTGTTGCTGTTTTTTATTCACCAAGGGTGAGGTAAAACACTCATAAACTTGCTGGAGTAATTAAACACTTCTAGGTAGAGAACTATATCATGTAACAAGCATCCATTTTGGAAGAGCTATTTTCCCTTCCATCTTCTCTGTAGACTGACTTATGACAGAATACTGGGCTTGCTTGTTTGCTGATAGAGGTTGGTTTTTACCTCTGTGTTTTAATATGCCTGTTATGAATAGAGAGGAAACAAAATCAAAGAAATGCACAATGAGGGTTCATTCTGGGTTTTCATTCTTCAGACTTGAGTCAACCCTAGGAATGTTCTGACTGTGGCACCAATAAGTATCTCCTTCCATATGCTAAGTTATCCTTTACCTCACCTCCCTCTGGAAATTGTACCTACTCTTTAGATTATCCCATCCAATTCTACGTACAGATGTAGCTTGCTAATGGTTGCCCTACTACAGATTCTGTTATTTGAATCTCTTAACTACTGAACACCTATTAATATGGTAGAGAAGCAACATAGCAATAATAACTGAAGACAGGTCATTTCACTGAGCTGGAATGCAATTTCGTAGTCAAATAGTTGTTCATGTTGTTTTTGTTTGGTTTGTTTGTTGTTTGATTTTTGTTGTTGTTTTCAAAATAATGGAATATTCCTTCACTCCCTTCTAACAGCAGGAGTCCATTAAAGAAAAAATGTCTTACATTTTTACATCTTTTGCAAAACAGAATGAATGGAGCTGGCTGTAGCCATGGCAGCCCTGGCCCTGCCTTTCAATTTCTCTTTCTAATTTTTCTGTAACACATGCATCAAAATCTTTGCTGAAATCTTCCTTTCAGCTACCCTCTGCTTATCTATAATGATACTGTCCTTGACCACCTTGAAATGATCTTATGATATTCCACAAATAATGGAAAACTAAGTATATATTTAAAAAAAAAAAAAAAAAAAAAAAAAAAAGAATACAGGTAACCCCTATTGAAAGTCCACTGGGGACTAGGAAAATTAAACTGCATTTCCATTAAAAATATTTTTTTTAAAAAATGGGTCAAAGGATATCTCTTATACGATTTGTTCTGGTTTGGGCTAGGATAGAGTTAATTTTCCTCCTAGTAGCTGGTAAGGTGCTATGTTTTGGATTTAGGATGAAAAGAGTGCTAATAACACACTGATGTTTTAATTGCTGCAGAGCAGTGCTTACTAGCCAAGGACTTTTCAGCTCCTCGCTCTGTCCTGCCAGTAGGCAGGCTGGGGGTGCAGCAGGAGCTGGGAGGGGACAGACCCAGGACAGCTGAGCCAAACTGGCCAAAGGGATATTCCATACCATCTGACGTCATGCTGAACAATAGATAGGGGTGGCTTGCCAGGGTGGGGGGACTGTCTGCTTGGGGATAGGCTGGGCATCAGTCAGCAGGTGGTGAGCAATGGCATTGTGCATCACTTGTGTTGTACACATGATTAGTAGTAGTACTATTATCATTATTATTGTTTTCCTTTCTTTTCTGTCCTAATAAACTGTCTCTATCTCAACTCACAGGCTTTCATTTTATTTTCTGATTGTCTCCCCTATCCCAGAGAGGGAGGGGGAAGGGTGACCAAACAGTTCTGTGGTGCTTAGCTGCTAGCTGGGTTAAACCATAACATTATTATATGTCTGAAGAAGAAATGCTAAGAATGTTAAGAGGTTAGAACAAAAATGCAACTTAAAATACCCTTTATTATTCAATAAAACTGAAGCCTTGAACACAGGTTAGCCAATGCACTCAGGAAAGGGAAATCCTTGTATACCATGAGAAGGAATCAGACTTTGAAACATGCTGAATCTGAACACAGTCCAGGTATCAAACATCCAGTTATGTGCCAGGTTTATATATCAAATTGCAGTGCTTCTATGGAAACTGTTTGAAAACACTACTTTTTTCCTTCTCAGATATGTTCCTTCTCTGTTTTCGGTGTTACACATGCATGCTCCAGAGAAAAGCTAAGCTTACTGCTATTAGACTGAAATTAAAGCATAGTAATGAGGAGCTGAACTGGATACTACATCTTTAGGAATCTTCAAAAGAACTGCTATTTTATGCTCCAGATTAACAGATGAGCGAGCAAGGACACGTATCCATTGTTTCAGAATTTAAAATGAATGAGACTATACCTGAAGGCATTTACTGATCAACAGGAATGTTATTACAGTTTAAAATGAGAGAAATAGATAACTTCAGGGAAGTTTACATGCAAGTCAGTTAGAAAAGCTTGAACTTGTCTCCTGAACTCATTGGAAAACAGTAAACACAGAATTATTTTATCCTTTGCAGTCATGTTTTCAGCATAGATTTTCCCTTCAAAAAGAAATAAGTGGCATTAATATAGTGCTGACCCAGTTATTAACCTACTGCACTCGTTCTCCAAGAAAAACTGCTGTTCATTTCAGAAAACAGCAAATTTCTTCAATCCCCATTGCAATAAATGCCTTATAGCTCCATTCTGAAAATTCCTTGTGAAATAGAAAGTACTATCTAATTAATACATTTTTCATTTCTTTAAATATGTATTTGGCAACTTTTTAAGGGCATAATAGCATAGCTTACTATACATTATCTGTTACTCGTCAAAAGTACAGACGATATGTAAATATTGAAAATACAAGTGCATGTGTCATGAGAGAAAATTTGTTGCTTGTTCAGTACTGAATGAACACTTAATAGAAATGTAGAACTTTCTGCCCCTGCATGTTCAGTAACTTAAAGTTCATTTTACTATGTTGTGCTGAGACAAAGATTGATGTCTCCATTAGGTACATTCTTTTTAATGTAGAAGAAGTAAATCAAGTAACATATTACCACTGCCAATGTTGGACAGTACTAGCATACATTAGCCCATTACTAAGTGTTTCTGGAGCACTGTCCAAGTGCCCTACTCAGTTTTATGCTCTCTTGCAATGGATGGTTGAATTTTTCTGTAACACAGCAGGGACACCCTGGTTCCAGTCATTGTTCTCCCAGGTTAATTCTGATTCTCTTGTCCAATCAGGAAAAAAAAATGTGCTTTGCTCTCAAGAGTAAATTACAATTTATTTAGTATCCTGTATAAGCCCTAAAAGTGTCTCTGTATATGGAATAAACAGAAGTCTGTTATTCAGTACTAAATCTTGGGGGGGGGGAGTAGGAGGGAGGGGAAAAAAAAAAAAAAAAAAAAGTAAAAAAAGTATCTCCACTCTTCTTCCCAAAGTGGAAACACCTTTGGAAGAAGTAAGCTGCTGAGAATTATTTCATTTCAATGAATTTTAGCCATCTGAAATATAGATACCTATTTTCTGAGCTGTGCTATATGTCATGCTATAATTTGTTATAGACCACAAAGGCGCAGAGCTTGTTATAATCATTCTAGAGTATGAATAATTTTATATGACAAAAATAGAAGGAGGTGAATTGCACCCCAGGAGTGGCTATTGCTCTTCTCTGACTCTGAAGGGAACCTGAGGTGACAAGCCATATAGTAGAGACCTGCACTGTATATTTCAAAAGGTAACTGAAGAAAATTATGCAATATTAGAAGGAAGAAAGAAAAGGGAAAAGAAGGGAAAGGGGGAAGGGGAAGAGGGGCTATAGCTAAACCACCTGTAAATATACAGGGACTTAACTAGATGTGAAATTTTGAAACTGGTTAATATTTGGTTAATATTTAATTATAACATTATTATTAAAACATATTTTTTTTCAGAAGTCCTACACTTGATTTGCTATAGAGCAACTGGGGCTGTGTCCTAAACACTATGTAGCATATGGTCTGAATTTTTAATCCTTGGACAAGGATTTTCTGAGAATCCAGCATCTCTATAAATGCCTTGTGTTTGTTTAAGAGCTAAAATTCAGATATCTGTGATGCTGTTTTTAAACACAGATAGTTTATACAGTCATCCAAGAGAACTATTTTTATCTATTTTATTTTTCTCTTCTGTGATAGAAATTCAATATCAGTACATATTGGATTAAAGAATATGGAGAATCAGTATTACCTCAAATAAAACAAACATGACTACCCATAAAATCAAAATAAGGAAATGTGACAATTGTTTAAAAAATAAATAAATCTGTGATCTGTGGAAAATATAATTTTCTCCTGGCTGCATATCATATTACTAGAAGAGAGAAATAAATAAATAAATAAATAAATGAGGAAAAACATGCTATGTTTGAAATAATCTTTTTACTATATTGTTTTATGAAATGTGCTATTCTGTGTAACATACAACATTAAGTAAAAGGAAATTTATGCGTGTTTCAACTGAGAGACTGCCATTATTTTTATTGGAAGTTTTCTGTTCCCTTGGTAAAGCAAAGAGAAAAACCCATCTTTAAACAGCATGCTGAACAAGATGGTGCTCATAATTCAGTAGGTAACATACTTCCCTCTTAGCCAGACCTAGAGCACTGCCTCAGCACGTTTTAAAAGGTCCTTTTTTACTGCAGATGCCATCTTTCAAAATAAGTCCTACTAGTGACATTCTTTTTACTGGTGGGCTCACACTTTTGTCTGAAATTGTCCATATTATTTTTCATTCAAGCTCTTATTTATTTCTTAAAAAAAAAAAATCTAACATTTCTTTGCCATGTTCCTGATAACTCATAGGAAAATAAAAATAAGCAACTGCTGGAGCCATAAGCCAGTAATTTAAAATTATGATCTATTTTGTGTGTGCTCTGTACAAACTCTCTTCAACACTCTGCCTGAACAGGCTTGCAAAATTACCTGGCAAGCATTTCTCAGTGCAGATTATGCCGAAGGTTATTAAGGCTCTGTCTTTATATGCTGTCTCATCACAAAGATTTCCTCTTCACAGGGGAATAAAACATAGCTACAAGGAATGGCAGAAGAACTGGAAAAGTCTGCCAACAGACCTTTAGTGGGTCACGTGTACAGCCAATCTTGACAAGTAATACTTGTCAATGCCAAAAGAAGGTTACTGGTTCAAACAGTCACTGAACTTCAGGTTTCAGATGGATTAAAAGAATCAGTTGTCAGTCTCTGCTCTCACATTTGTAAAATCTTCCAAAGAAAAGGAGACTGTGGAGATTGAAGGAACCACTTAGTTCAGGAGGATGACGTCCACTCTGGATGAAGACAGGTCAAAAATTATTATGTAAACCCTTGACACAGGGTTTAAACAGTCTTGAATAAACAATTCCTTACAACTTCTATTGCAGAGTAAATGTTATTTTTCAGGATATTTTTCAGTCAACTAAGGCCAGATCCCCTTGGCCAAATTCAGTCTTATGTAAATGTTCACCAAAGAAATAAAATTACTTTTGTTTGGTCATATTTATTATTTTGGTGGTACTATGTCTATGTACTCCGTAAGTCATAAGTTTGGATCAATGTTGTGTCTTTTTTCTTATCATATGCTACAATAAGTTTGTGTGTCGCTCTTGCACCCCCTCATAGAGCTTTGAGCTGTCTTCCCCCTCTGTTGTGCCCATTACTGATTCACCGTCATCCTGTAGAAACAGGATTCACAGAATTTTCAGGACTTTTGTTCCTGTTCAGCTTAAAAAAAAAAAAAAAAAAAAAAAAACACCTTACTCCTCTTCTTCTGTATTCTGACCTGTACAACTCATTTCCACTCTTTCCTTGCATTTCCTATATTCCGTTTTCTCATTCTGTTCTCTTTCCTTTATTTCCTTGATTCCTTTAGTCCCGTTTTCTTCTCTCTTCATTTCCACAAGTTCTCCTCTTCCTATGCCATCATTCTTTGTCTTCATCTTTGTGCTTTCTTAAACATAAATAATTTCTTTTGTCTGTCTTTTCATGCCTTTGTCCAGTTTTTGTGTGTCAGACTCCTTCTATCCCTTCTGTTTTGACACCTAGAAAGCTCTAGGAGTATTCCTCTCCAGCACGTCATGATTCCATTTATTTTCTCCTGAATCATTGAGATTTTTCACTGTTTTTCTTTCCAGAATGTTCCAGTAAATTAAGAGGCCAAGACTAGCCTATTTCTCTCTTGGCTAGAAAAAGGAACAGATTCAGATCACACAATCTTAATCCATTTCTACCACCAGCAAGCTCACAGTGCTCACTACTGGAATATGATTCTAGCAGCTGCAGCTGGCAAACCAGGATCCAAAATTTATTTGAGTTGTGATAGAGTATTCAGAAGGGTTGGCACTCTGGCATCTGTGTTCTGCTATAACTCTACAAAAGCGTTAAATGCTGCATCAAGGTGTCTGTCACTCTGGGAGACCCAAACATCTTTTGTTCATCCTAAACTGTAATGTTGCATTACAGTCGAGACCACTAAATGACCACAGCCTTTTGAGAACTTGATCATGCTATTAATATTTTTACTGCATAATTCAGTAGCAGGTTGTGAAAATGCATTAGAAGACACTACTGATCCTGATGACCAGTGCTCTTTCTTACCCATTTAATACTGCTTCTTTTCATATTTCAGAAATATATATATGTATATATATAATATTCCTCAGTAAGAACACAAAATAACATCACTGGAGAAGGTGGTTTATTTATTAGCCTGGTCTTTCTGCAGATGTATATACCATCACTGGATGCAACAGTACTATTTAGCTCTGAACATTATTTACCTGCTGTGATTAAGAAAAACAAGTTAATACACAAAAGAAATTTGTGAATTATGTGACTGGCTTCCTTAGATTTTCATTTAAGATCACTCACATTAGCCTTTGATTTCAGAGGGCTTGTCAGTATTTAAACAGTGAAACACAAAACTAGGTAAACCTGGTAATGTCAGAGATGAGAATCTAGGACTGTATTCAGGAGTCACGAAAATGAACCAAGGCTCTACACTAAAGTTCAACACTAACCAAAATAATGAGAAAACAGGTAAATACTTCAGGCAAGGGATTAGTCACCTGGAATATGGTGCATGAGAGAACTGATCAAGAGTAGAAACCATCTCTGAGCATAATCCAGAGAGAACATGGACTCTTGTAAAGTCCACACTGTATTCCTTTCAGAAATCTGTATTTACACTGTGTTAATCTGAACAGTTTTTGGAAATCTGCCTTTAAAAGAGAGATATGGACACTGGAGGGCAAAATAGTTTCCAACTTGGTGTTATTTCTGGAGTTTGTAAGTTATGGCTCTAGCATCCTGCTGGTGCTGTCATTGGGGTATTTAATTTTTCTTTCAGGGATCATGTCTACTGACTGTTTGCTACTTGAGTTCAAGATGTTGCCCTACACAAACAGGAAAGGAACCAACCAAACAACTCCCCAGAGATCTAAGGAATGAGTGGAGAAGTGCGCTTGTAATAGCTATATGAATATTTGACCCCACTGATTTCAAAGACTTCTACTCCTAGATCAGTAAAACCAGAATTTTACTATTTGCCCTCAATTTCTGGTGCTTCTGTGTAGCCAGCTATTGTGTAACCATATGGAAAACAGCTAAATGCCAATGAAGAGATAGGGTTGATGACAAGTACATGTTGAGGAGAATAGAATCTGAGCAAAACTGTACACACAGCACTTCCCATTCAGTCATTACAGAAGAGTGATACTGTTACTGCTTGTAATTCAGTGGTACCTACAAATAGGGCCAAAGTCCCTCTGGAATGTTCACACAAATCTCTGCTACGGAGGTTGCAGTGCCTTTTAAGCAAGACACAAGTGACTAACAATCCAAGTGGGAAGACAGTGATGAACAGTTAATGCAATGTTATGCAGCTAACGTAAAGCTACATATACCTGAAATTCACTATTTGTATCTCATTAATTCAAATTCTATCCTCCACACAACCACACAATCTAATCACATTGACTTGACTGATGTACCGTTTCCTGACCAGACCCCTTCTATATACCTCATGTAAGAGTTTAAAGGAGACATTGCTCTTATTTATTAAGCTTCTTATTTTCTTTTTACTTCTTTATTGCTTCTGTAGTTCTGTGTTATTTCAAGATATTTCTAATTCTGGTAAAAGTGCATATTTGTGTATTTATAATTCTGTGGTTAGTAAACCTATCAAAATGATAGGATTTTGATGCATCTATCAGCCAAACCTACACATTTCCACTCACAATGGTGGCAAAATAAATTCCCTTTCTGTGCAAGGTATCTGAAGTAATGCAGTTACATTCCTTATACTTATTGAAGTGCTTTAATTACCAGATATAAACAGTAGGTATAACATGGAAACTAATCTCTCTGGACTAAGAAAGCAGCTGTTCTGAGCAACATGTGACCTTCCTTCAAAGCTTCTTCATAAACCTCAGAAAACTCCCTTGGTGTGGTTTGAATTGCATCTAGTAGTTATATCGTGATGTCACTCACAACACTCCTGTATTTCCTTTCAGGTTTTCTCTCCCATTCTTTTGCTATATTCTTTGTTACAGAACATACATTATTCAGTTATGTTGCTGCCAAGGAACTACTACTTGTAGTAAAATATTTTGTATTTTTTGTGAAGAAGTAGTTGCAACCCACACAAGGAGCCCCAGTCATGTCATCTACCCAGCAGAAAACTACATCCTCTACAGCCTGAGTTGGAGGACTTTTTGATTGCAGTAATGATAAGCTCCCAGCCAACTCCAAACTTGCATGGAATTTACTGTGCCACCTGGATGCGTGCAAGTCTATGGGGCCCGATGGGATTCATGCCAGGGTACTCAGAGAGCTGGCCAATGTCATTGTGAGAATTCTCTCAATTATTTTTCAATAGTCTTGGGAATATGGAGAGGTCCCAGTTGACTGGAAGCTGGCAAACATTTTTCCAGTTTTCAAGCTAAGCAAGATAGAAGACCCTGGTAATTACCAGGCCTGTCAATCTCAATTCATTGCCAGGTAGAGTTATAGAGAAAATAATTCTGGTAGTTATTGAAAAACACCTGAAGGACAATGTGGTCACTAGTCACAGCCAACATAGCTTCATGAAGGAAAGGTCCTGCTTAATGAACTTAATTTCCTTTTATAACATGGTCACCCACTTAGTTGACCAAGAGAAGCCAGTTGATGTAATCTTTGTGTATTTCAGTAAAGCTTTTGGTATGGTTTCTCACACTATCCTTCTAGATAAAATGCACAGCTTCACAAGTATATAATATGATGGGTGAACAATTGGCTGCTGGGTCAGGCTCAAAGGATTATAATAAATGGGTTTATATCCAGCTGGCATCCAGTCACTAGAGCGGTTCCACAGGGCTCTGTTTCAGAACCAATTCTCTTTAAATTTTTCATAAGTGACTAGGATGCAGAACTCAATGGTATACTAAGAAATTTGCAGATGACACTAAACTGGGAGGAGCTGTTGACTTCTTCAAGGATAGAGAGGCCTTGCGAAGAGATCTTGACAAATTAGAGGACTGAGAAATCACCAGTCACAGGAAATTTAACAAAAGCAATGTGATGGTTTTACTCAGGTGGGTAGCCAAACTCCACCACAACCACTCTCTCACTCATCCTCCTCAAAGGGAAAGAGGGAGAAAATAAGATGAAAAGGGCTCAAGGACTGAGATAAGGACAGGGGGATCAATCAACAATTTTTGACATGGGCAAAACAGACTCAGAATAGGGAGATTAGAGAAATTTGTTATTACTAACAAGCAACTAAGTTTCTGTGAGAAACACAGAAAAGTAACTAAAAACACCTTCCCCCCATCCACCATCTTCTACCTCTTACCCCCCAAAAGCTCAGGAAAATGGGAGAATGGGGTCTGCAGTCAGTCTATAGTGTTTTGCCACACCTTCATGGTCACACTCTGCCCCTGCTCCATGTGGGTTCTATCCAACAGGATGTCGTCCTTCTCGAAATTATCCTACATGAGCTTCCCACAGGCAGCAGCTCTTCAAGAACTGCTCCCACATGGCTCCGTACCATGGGGTCCATCCATCAGGAACAAACTGCTCCAGCACAGGTCCCCCACAGGTGGCAACTCCCCCAAGAGCCGCTGCTCCTGTGTGGGCTCCTCTCCATGGGCTGCAGGGGGACAGCCGGCTCCACCAGTGGCCTCTCCACAGGTTGGTTCTCACTCCAGTCTCCCATCTGCTCTTCCACAGAAGTTTTTTGTCCATCCATGTCCTGTCCTGCCCCATCCTGTCCCTCATCTCCCCCCCTCCCCCCCCCCCCCACCAAGCAGATTTAAGAATCTGCTCTGCTCTCAGAGACAAAAACAACTTTGCTTATTGGCTCGGCTTTGGCCCGCATCAGGTCCCGTTGGAGCTGGCTGAAACTGGCCCTTATCTGACATAGGGCAGCTTCTGGACTTCTCTCACAGAAGCCACCCCTGCAGCCCCCCACCAACAAAGTCTTGCAACATAAACCCACTACATGCAAGAGCTGGATTCTGTACCTGGGAAGGAACAACCCTGACTATATATACAGACTGGGGGTTGATAGGCTGGAGAGCAGCCCTGCAGAAAGGATCTTGGCATTCTGGTACAGCAAGTTGAGTATGAGCCAACAGTGTGCTCTGGCAGCCAAAAAGACTAACCATATCCTGGAATGCATCAAGCATGGCACTGCTAGCTGTGAAGCAATTGTCCTGCCTCACCTCAAGTACTGCGTGCAGTTTTGGGCACCACAATATGAGAAGGACATAAAACCACTAAAGAGTGCCCAAAGGAGGGACACAGAGGGTGAAGGGTATAGCAGTGGATATATATGAGGAGCAGCTGGGGTCACTTGTCTTATTCAGCCTAGAGATGAGACTGAGTGGAGACCTCATGGTAGCCTGCAGCTTCCTCATGAGGGGGAAGTAAAGGTGGAGGCACTGATGTCTTCACTATGGTGGCCAGCAGCAGGACCCAAGTGAATGGTAGGAATCCATGTCAGGGGAGATTCAGGATAGGTGTTAGGTAAAGGTTCTTCATTAAGAGGATGGTTAGGCATTGGAACATGTTTCCCAGGGAAGTGGCCACTGCACCAAGTCTGCTGGAATTCATAAAGCATTTGGACAAAGCTCACTGAAATATGGCTTAGTTTTGGGGTAGTCCTCTGAGAGGCCAGGAGTTGGACTCAGTGATGCTTATGGGTCCTTTCCAATTAAGGATATTCTATGATTTAATAAGCAGTCTAACATTTTAAGAGCACGTTTCCACTGTGAGCTACACACTAGTGTATATTTCTACATCAGCCTACCAATAACATGCAATTCATTTACTTTCATGGTGTATGATGCTACGTGGAAATGGGCACAGAAATTTATTTGCAGCACCACTAACAGAATGTGAGTATAAAACATAGACTTTAATTTAAGACAGTGCTGATGTCCTACACTTCCATACATAACGGACAGCGAGGTCCGTTATACAGATATAAGTGTAAGTGCTTGAAAGAGGCAGACAGCTTAAGAATTCAGAGACCCTGAAAAATGTGATTATTTAGAAGAACGTACTAAATCATGATAATTTGTGAGTACTTGTCTCAGATGATAGCCACGTTAGAAATGGTTGAAAACTTATCTCTAGAAATACTTGACAACAATTACTACAGCTATATACTTTCTGGATAAACCTCATGGTAAAAAAACTGTACAGATAAACAAGGTAGTATATCTGTGTACAATGCTGTTTAAGTGAATGGAATAAATATTACAGTCTACTAGTAAATTCCATACAACTCTATCTTACTTCCAGCACCAAACTTAATATATCATGCAACATAAAAAAAAAAAAAAAAAAAAAAAAAAAAAAAAAAACACTTACAATAGTGAATTGGGATGTGAGAAAAACAGCATGTGCTTTAGATCAAGCCTAAGGAAAATCAAGGAAGAATTCACTTCAAAGGCACTTTCAGCTACAACACCTCTTTTTCCAGAAAGACAGTGAACAAGTGAAACAGGTTGTTGCCAGAAAATGCCAATTTTCAAAACCAGAATGTTTTACAGAAGAGAACATACGTTAACTAAACTCTGATAAAATAAATGCACTGAACCTTTCCTCATTTTCTTTCCAGTTCACCTTATGAGCCCTGTGGTCTTCCAGAAGCCCAGCAACTTCTGACAAACCCTTCTTACGAATGATGTAGATTCCCTTGCTTTTGTATTTTGTTTTGTATGCCAGACTTAACATAATTTCTTTTGCAGTGATGGGAATTTGAATTATTCAGTAAATGCTGAACTTGGTAGCTTAAGTATCCCATTTTTAGGGCCAATGGATTACATCTGAATTCACAATGTCTCTATCTTAAAGTGAAGACATTTGAATTCATGTTTAAATATTTATTTTCATCTTTAGTCAATTTGTCCATTAAAAAAAAAAAAAGTTAATATTCTATATGATAATCTATCGGTATCTACATGGAAACATAGAATGGTTAGTTACATCAGACCTTCTAATTCCACACCCCCACCATGGGCAGAGACACCTCCCACTAAACTATGTTGCTCAAAGCCCCATCCAACCTGGCCTCCAATGTTTCCATGGAGAGGGCATCCACAGCTTCTCCAGGCAACACACTCCAATGCCTCACCACCCTCATTAAGAAGAATTTCTTCCAAATTTCTAATATATATCTAAACCTCTATCAGTGTAAATCATTATCCCCTGTCCTATCATTACACACCCTGTTAGAATAAGTCCCCCTCCAGCTTTCTTGTAGACCATACTTTAGGTACTGGAAGACTGCTGTAAGGTCTCCCTGAAGCCTTAGCCTTCTCTTCTCCAGGCTGAGGAAAAACAGGAGGCCCACCTCTCAGACCTTTCCAGGTCCTTCTGGATGGCATCCCTTCCCTCCAGCACATCAGCCACACCAAACAGCTTGGTGTCACCTGCATACTTGCTGAGGGTGCACTCAATTTCACTGTCCATGTCACCGAAAAAGATATTGAACAGTGCTGGTCCCAGTACCAACACCTGAAGAACACCACTCATCACTACCTCTACTTGGAGACTGAGCCATTGACCACGACTCTTTGAGTGTGACCATCCAGCAAATTTCTTATCCCTTGAGTACTCAGTCCATCAAATCAATGTCTCTCCAATTTAGAGACTACAATATCAAAGATATAATTTCTTCACTCAGAGGGTGATGAGACACTGGAACAGGTTGTCCAGAGAGGCTGTGGATGTTCCATCCCTGGAGGTATTCAAGACCAGGCTAGATGAGGCCCTGAGCAACCTGATCTAGTGGGTGGCATCCTTGCATATGGCAGGGGGATTGGAATTAGATGGTCCCTTCCAACCCAAGCCATTCTATGATTCATGTGGGCCAGTGTCAAATGCTTTGCACAATTTCAAACAGATTGTTTCAGTTGCTCTTCCCCTATCTACCAACACTGTAACCCCATCATAGAACGCCACCAGATTAGTCAGGCACGATCTGCTCTTAGTGAAGCCATACTGATTGTCACCAATCACCTCCTTATTTTCCATGTGCCTTAGCACATCGAAAAAGTCTGATTGCTGCTAACAAATTTGCTTTTGAGAACCTCTGACAAAAGTACCCCTTCCCCAGGCTCTTCTGTGGCTATGTATTATCTATCCCTAATTAGAGTAGTGTCTCTTAAATCCTTTCTATTTGATACAGGTCCCTGCATTAAAGTAAAGCTGCAACCCAACTTCTCTGAAAGACATCAAGGAGGAGCTTTACTACACCAATAATGCAGAGAGCCCAATAGGTTTCATCAGTGATTTTATGACAGCTGTACAGAGATTTTCTGTCCTAACATGTAAAAACACTCCAGAGCTTGCAAACTATCAGACTAACTAATAAATCTACAGGCAATTCTGGTTTTATTACTTATATCTAAGAATTCAGCAATGAAGTAACAGCCAATATAAGAAATCAAAGTACAACTAACTCTGACACCAAAAAAAAAAACCAAAACAAACAAAAAAAAAACCACTATTTTGGGGTTTCTATTACTTAACTCCAAAGAATCATTTTGATATGAAATTATCTAATGTTTCAGGAATATTATTTTTTTATTTTTAAGTGACTTGTGAGTGTTGAAAATAAAGTGGCATAGAGACAGAAAGGGTCTGGAATTATTAGCTAAATTAAAAATAGAAATAAAAAAAAATGGCATGTGAACATTTCACAGAACCTTGGCTTCAGATCATTACAACTATCTACAAATATCTAGACTTGTAGTTATCTTTCCCTTGAGTCAAAACCCAAAGATAAACTTTTACAGGAACAGCAATTGTTTCATGTTTTGTAGACTGAAAGAAGCACAAAGATAGGGGAAGAAGATCACCGTATCTGCCAATATTCTGCACTCAAACCAGTGTACATTTCCACCACCTGGCTGGCCAGAACTTACAGAGAAGTTAAGTGATAGTCCAGAACTATGACTATTAAATGAGCTACCCTGGGAGAGCAAACCTCAGAGATGGCTACGGGCTGACCTTTCTGTCATTCTACAAAGCTCCAGCTTCTCACATTGAGACAGGATCACTAGTTTGCAGGGAGACCCCCAAAAATCCTATCTTAAGGAAAAGTAGAGTCTTAGATTTCACATTTAAAAACTCATTCAAACCTTGCCAGTATGATGTCTTTAAACTTATGAAGATTCTTATATATTCTACTGTGAAAGGGGAGAACTACTGAAACCAGTAGTGATATTAATCAATAAGTATTGGATTGATTCACATAATAACATTGTCCCTTAGCTATTCTGAATAATTTGATTCACTAAAGAGAATCAGATAGTCATTTTCCAGCATGTCAGGGATTTCTGTCTAGACTTCAATAACTACATTCATTTAGCTGAATCCTTGCCTGAGTGAGGCTTAGAAAGATTTACAAAGGCATTTGAACTGTCACTTCCACCGGAATTCTGGAGGTTAGTTCCCCTCTGCAATCACAGTGGAAATACATAAAAGAACACATTGGCTCCAGAAAAAGCAAACTTAAGTCAGTACACCTGGTAATTTTTTCCATACAAGTAATCTGAGGAATACTAATACATTGTTAAGCCACTCCCTCCACTTTTTTTTTTTTTTCCCTTTTAAAAATAATAGATTACATCACAATCAGAGTAGCCTGATTATTTTCAGGCAGTTTTGTGGAACCAGAGAAATATCATTTGTGGGAAAGCATTTTCTCAGGATTTTCACCTCAGAGTGAAAAACATATGCTGTGGTGTGCTTTCACTTCAATTTCACCTTTGAAATGAAGAAATCATTACTTCCTCAAAGTGTGAAAATGCTGGAGAGCACTCAGGCTTGTTCCTAGAAGACAGGAGCAAAGACGCTAGCAGCTCCCAGACTCCCTGGAGGAAGCTGAGAACACCAGTTCCTCCATCCTCTCTGTGTTGGGCAGGTGGCCTTCCATTCCCTGGAAAGAATTGCAGGGAAGAGTGCACGAGGAAAAGGTGTACATGCCTTGGTATCTACTCTCTCCCTGGAACCAGGGCCCCTCATTCAAGTGGGCAGGATGCATCTGCCCTGGTTGGGTCTCAGACCAGTGAATAGCTTCTCAGAAGGTGGCACCTAATCCACATCACTCCTCCTCTCGTGTAACAGAAACAAGGAAGAGAAGAAAGGCAAAACAACAACAGTCACAAGCATGGGAGAGTTCCCCAGGCATGCAGGCCCCAGGCCCAGCATCTCCCTTAACCTTTCCCTGAGTAAAACAAGTAGGCCTTCTGTCCCAGCTCATCTTTCAGGTGAGCATGTTCAGAAATGCACAGACTCTGCAAGAAGGGTAGATACAGCTTTAAAGCAGAAAGCAAGGACTTGTTAGCTAAGCCACATGAAAGGCAGCTAGAATTTTATCCTTCCTACGTATTGACAGAATTTCTCATGGGTCTTTCTCAGCAGCATGAGCCATGGTTGCACAACTGAGACAGATCAGAGCTGGACCTCAGAGCCTTAATACATGGGTAATCGTACCTTTGGGGTAGGAGGAGGGTCTCTCTCACTTCTTCTTGATGTGCTCTGCATAGGAAAGAAGCAAGCTTGTAATCCTCTCTAGGTCCATGCAGAAAACAACAGTTGTAGATCACTAATATTTAAGATTTATATTCAGTATCAGAAATTTAAGGTATTACTAACTGAAATTTAAATGTCTACAGACAGGATTTAAGTCATTGCACTTAGATACCAGGGAAGTAATAGAGATTCAAATAATCCTTGGAGATGCAACTGTTGTGTCCTGTTTTCTTTTTGTTTGTTTGTTTGTTTTAAACCTGGAAGGCAACTTAGATGGGTAAAAACTGTGCTTACTGCAAGGTACATTCCAAAAGGGAAGAAACAGCAAAGCACATTCTGGTTGCTTGTTTTTTTTGTTTTTTGTTTTTTTTTTGGGGGGTGGGTGGTGTTTGTTTTTTCCCAGCACATATAGAAACATATCAAGGGAAAATTCCCTTGGCTTATGAAGAGAATAGAAATTCTCTGGCTCTTTGCTATTAATGATTTGCTCAATTTAGAAAGGAAACTTCAGAAATATCAGCTAGTACTTCTAATTGTAGAAAACCAAGGTTGAGATATTCCAGTAGAGAATAAAATAACACAGGTCAGGAATAATGACAGATATTCTATTTACCTTTATGGAACTAGCCAATCTCTCTAATAAGTCTACTTACTCATGTCTCCAGAAAATAAATGGTTGTGTTTTGCTCAAACCACATTTGGATCAGCTTTGTCAAAAAGGTTTCATTTATGCCCATTAATTCAACTTCAGTTTCAGAAGAAAGGTTCAGCATGTTCCCATTTCCTCTGAACTACTGAGCTAGGTAATTTTTACATGCCTGGGCTGCAAGAGACACCCAGATGCTTCCTATTCCTATTTTTACAGTTTTACACTTCAGGTAATTGACACGTAAGGAAAATCATAACCACAATCCATCAAACTTGTTTCAGCATGTGTCTAGCCACACACAGACTCAAACAGACTTCAGAATAAGTGTCATGCTGAGCTGGGGACACAGGGCTGGTCCAAACAGCACAAGTCATGAGGCTGCACACCTCTGAGGATGAGAAATTGAAGACTCATTTAGAAAATAGGACTACTTTGATCCCAAGAAACATATTCATAGGTTATTTTTCATGCTGGCTAGACCTAAACTAATCATTCATATTGCCATTATAGTCCCTCTGGTTAAAAAATAAAAAATAATATCTGTATTGCCACCTTTGTCATTAGATACACTTTGTCTCCCAAATGTGGTATGTTTCAGGGAACCACGTTTTAATTATTGCTACATTGCACAACACAAGTGATACAGAGAGATGTAAGGACCACTGTATTTCATTCACAGCCTGATCATAACATCTAAATCTAAAAACTAGTTCTTGAGCTTGGGACAGCAAGCCATCCTTTGCCCTACACATCTTTTCTACTTTTCATCTCTTCCTTGAGAAGACAGAAGGAAAAATGATGCAGGGTGAAGAAGAAAGAGCAGAAGCTAGATACTGCAATATGCATGAATATCATTGCTGCACTTTAACTACTGGCTTCTAAAAGACCTCCAACTCTGCAGGGCCTCTGGTTCACCTTGGAGCTCTAGAGAAAAGGCAGATGAGACAGGAACCATGTGGCAAGCACAACTTTTAACCTCAGATCTAATTCACTTAGCCAACTGCCCTATTTAATATCTTCTAGCACAACACTGCATGCTAAAAATTCAAATGAAGTGTTTCACATGGGAAAAGATTAACATTAATGCTAATTACTAAGTGCATGCAGTCTAAGAGAACCAAACAGCATCTGTACATCTCACATTCTCTACTGAAAGAGAAAGGAGAAGAACAGTTTAAAACTCACAATTAATTTGTGTCTCATGCTACCTCTCTAAGTAGGGCAGATTCCAGCTTTCACTAAACATAGTTCCACAAATGATTCTGCTACTAATATTAATTAATTGAGTCTAAAGCACAAAAGTAAAAGTTTAATAGAATTTATTGTTGTGTTCTATATCACTAAAGGTCTCTAATCCCACAAAAATGTAACAATAAGATTTTTCAGTATTGTCTGCCTGTTATATAATTGAGCTGTCCAGTAGGTAAAGTTCATCTGTGATTTCAGAAGATTTTTTTTAAACTACATAGCTGAAGATTAATTTATAACCCCTCTGTTGTAACCTACCATCTCAGAAATGAACATGCTGACTCTCCCAGGCATAAAAAAACAATAATAATAAAAATAAATAATAAATATTTTAAGGGGGGTGGGGAGAGAAGGAGAGGAAAAATAACACCAAATTTTAAAGGGCTGTAAACATTAAGTTATTTTATGATTTAATGCATTTTTTTAATATATATTTAAAAAAATAAAAAAAAAAAAAAAAAAAAGAAGATAAAACAGAGTAACAGTTTTGAACATAGATATAAAAGCTCAGGATGAACAGTTGATCCAATGCAACTGGCTGGTAATACTGCTTTCAACAAATATATTTGATGAATAAACGTGTCCTTCTAGCCAACTACACTCATACCCATCTGTTAGGATGGCAACATGCCTCTGCACAAGGTAGCACGCCAATATTAGAAGGCCAGAGAAACAAGCCAAAAGGAGGACTAAGGAGAAATCTAAACAGCATTTCACTTACCAGATCTTCTTCCAGAATTTTGTCCTGTATGTAACAAGCAGTAATACACCACTAAACATTGACTTTTAAAATTTGATTCAGGTTGTGTACAATTATGGAGTAACCAGCAAAGAGGCAAGAATAATTGGTTGGCTGTGGATACTCAGAGCTGCCAAAAGTCCTTCAGGTAGATTGCAACTGGTAGTTGAGAAACCCATTATGGATATCTGTCAATTTACTTTGAATAACTACAGACAGCAGGTGTTGTAAGTGAAGATAATTTCCTGGAAGACAGTACCACCTGAGACAGTCATAATCAGCACAGAGAGGCTAACCACAAGCTCTGTCTTTGTAAAGACAGCCAGCAAAGGCAAGAAGCATAATTCACCCAGTCCAAGTTGTAAAACTTGTCATGTGTTTGTTTTAAAACCTGTGTGTTATACTTCTCAAAAAGCATAAAATCTCAGGAAAAAATATTCATCAATAGTTCTGGATATTACATGCTCTCTGCAGTTATGTGCTTTTACCACTGTGAAATGGGTAAAAATAGAAAAAAAAAAAAAAAGGTAATTTTACAATAATATTTTTTTACAATAATAATCCAAAAATTTTGGATTTTTCCTAAATTTTGAGCTTTTTACTTCACCAAAGGTAACTTCTGCTTTGATAGAAGCATTATGTGTTTTTTTTTTTTCATAAATACAAAATTACCCCCAGCAACTTTTATTGTACATAGACAGTTCTTTTTAGAAACTATACATTTCCTAAAGGTCATGGAAGAATTACAAAATATAACAAAACTGATTATTAAAAAAATATTCCTTTAGAGATGACGTGTAAAATTTTGAGAAAATAATAGAAAAACATTCCCCACTTTGGTACTAAAATTTGTTTTCTAAGCTTTGGAAAATACCACTTTTAATTAGTCTACCATAAGCCTCTTTCTAAGCAGAAGCCTTTGCTTTGGGATCTGAGACTCAGCCACCCTGACTTATCCAAATCTCCCACTGACTGTACAAACTGTTTAGGAGCTAGTCCAATGCCCTGTGGAAAAGATTCCTATTACCCTTACTCTGTTCGCTTCAGTATGGTAACTATGCACAGCAGGGAGATACAGTTCTGCCCTTTGATATGATTAGAGTTAACCTTGAGATTCTTTGTCCTTTCTGTAAAAGAGCAGAGAGGGGAGCACTTATCCATTTTAAAATGTTTTTAATAGTAAGAAATCTATGCCAAAAAGATGAGTCTTCCTATTCTCCCTGAAGGAAACAGTGCCAAATATTACAAACAGTCCATGACTGCAGAAACCAACCAAGAAACTATGACTGCACACAGAGGAGGAAAGGGAGCGGATGAGTGTGTTTTGAGCTATGTCACCCATCCTCAGGTGTTTTTCCCTTACTCAAGACAATGCAGGAAATCCATTTTCTTTGAGAACAGCATAGTATCCATTAGGATCTACTTCCCTTGATGAATTATCTTGAAGATAAAGAAGGCAGGAAAAGGAAACAGGCAGAGCTCAGAGCTACTTCATTTAAGTATGGAAAAGGGAAACCTCAAATACTGGTCTGCTTTCTGACTCTATTGCTATGTATAGTCTGTATTCTGTCTTGAATGATTATTACTGCACCCTCTACAGTAGCTCTCTCACTCTTTAGCTAGCCACCTAAAATTGTCTGATCTGAATTATGTTACAAGAACTTCATTTACCAAAAAAAAACTTAGACTTGCTATGACTTTGGCACCATCCCATTTTTCACCCCTGCTTCAATGCTACACCTGTATGGGTTTTGTTGTTGTTGTCGTTTTGTATTTGGTTTTGCTTATTTAAATTAAGAATAATGTGAAGCATTCATTATTCACTCTTCATTTTCACATCATATCTAGCCAGACGTGGATTCAACCTCTGTTCACCCAAAGCTACAAACATAAATTAACGTGATAAATAATGTTAATTATTTTCATTTGTTCCGTTGTTTCAATGTCCAAAACCCAGCTCTGAGAAAACCAGCATGTTACACTCAGAAGAGCTGCTCCTCTAGCTAATGTATTTGAGGAATGTTTGGTCATATATAATCCAGAAAAATCATATACTGCATGGAAAAAGAGTAGGCATATTTCCCTGAATAGAGGAGAATTTCTCTTCTAATGTTTGTTTTCTAACTGCATATTGCATTTCTCTGTAGGTTCCATTTCTCACTGCCTGAAAACTCAGTTTTTTCTTTTTTTTCTTTTTTTTTTTTCTTTCAAGCTTCTGCTTAGAACTTTTGAAAAATAGCTAATAATTTATTTCTTGGAGTTTTAGGGGATATGAGATTTAAATATCACTTAAAAATCATTTTAAATATCAATTTAAAATATTAGACTATTTTAGGTTACAGGTTTATATGACAAATCTACTATAAAGCATTTACACAACATCCTTGCACAACATTCCTTTCTCTATTTGAGACGTAGATTTGGCAGATGGACCACTCGGTGGATAAGGAATTGGCTGGATGGTTTAACTCAAAGTGTTGAAGTCAACAGCTTGATGTCCAGGTGGAAACCAGTGATGAGTGTTGTTCCTCAGTGATCAGTATTGGAACCAGAGCTGTTTAACATCTTTGTTGGCACTGTGGTCAGTGGGATTGAGTGTAACTTCAACAAGTCTGTGGACAACACCAAGCTGGGTGGTGTGGTTGATATGGTGGATGGAAGGGATGCCAGAGGAAAGCCCCAGAGTGACCATGACAGACTTGAGAAGTGCTAGATCTACCTCTAAAACCCAAATACAGATGTTCAACTGTGCAGCAAGCTACACAAATAATAAATACAATTACAAAAACAATATCCTTGTATGCAATATCCATCATACCTAAGGTTAATATATATATATATATATATATATATTTGTAGACACAATCAGCGATGGAATAACTAGAAAACAAACATTTTAAGAAGTGATTTAGTAGGAGGAGTTAATTATAAATCAGAGAGAAAAAGTTCCATGGTTGCACTTTTAAGTTAAAAGATTGCTGGGAGAGAGCAAAAAGTCAAGACAATTCATGAAGTTGAGGATCAGGCTGGGAAGAGCAGAATAAGAAAGCAACAAAGAACAAATCCATAAGAAGCTTTAACAGAGAGGGGTCTGAAACTTGAAGCATATTACGTCATTCTGCTGTAAAGCATTATGTACTATATGTAACTTCAGCTGAATTAAATATCAAGCCACTTATGAAAATTTCATTCATTTCCTATCAACATATTTAACCAACTGAACATCCACCCATTCATATGTGGAACTTGGTATAATAGAAGCACACAGATGATAAAATAGTGGGAGCAAATACAAAGAGCATTATGTCATGGACATTCTCTTTTACAATTTCATGGAAAGGAAGAAGTATACATTTGGTAAGAGGGTATGATGGATATTTATTATCACTTGTAATTTGTAACACATTTTAGGAGTATTGGAAAAAATGTGGCTAACTAGGAGGTCATCTAAGTAACATAATGAACAGATGGTACAGGGCAACCAAGGGACAGAGGGTCTTCAAATTGTGGAACGTCTACTGTCACACTTTGCTTTTCAATTGCTTTCATAAATACAGTTTAAAAATAATAATAATCTGTCTAGAGTCTCTGTGTTGGAGACTCTCTTTTAATGCTTCTCAACTTATTCCCATAGTGTATTAAACGGGTAAGTTACCTAGAGAAACATACTAAGTCTGACAAAATCGAAGCTTGAATAAACACATAATTGAGCTCTAAAGCCACAGAAAAAGCAGAGTCTGTCAGAACACATCCTCCTACTTATGCTTTTTGGCTTTTTTTTTCCAAAGAGACCAAAGTACACATTCAAAAATGAATGCAGGCAGGACCAGAGACTTTTCCAGCAATTACTGTTTCATCATTCAACACTTTTTCTTTGCCAAAGCACTCTCTCATGAATAATCTCAACAGTGTCCAGGGACTCTGTGATTATTCTGGGACTGAATAAACGTGACTGATGGGAAATCAGAAAACTAAAACACTTGAGTGTTATGCAATACAAGCCAGAAAGAATTGCTGTGAAATTGTTTATCATGTCTTTTTTTTTTTTTTTTTTTGTCCTGAAAATTGAAACTACAGACACATTTTAAGACCCATGAGGAACCAAATTCTATCCTTCCTTTCTGCTGATAGATAGACATAAATAAATAAATAAATAAATAAATAAATAAATAAATAAATAAATAGATCTGTGTTTGCAGGTCTTAAGAACCAGAGTAGATCTATAACCTCAGTTACACTGATAATTTCAAGTTAACTGAATAACATTTAATTTAATGAGTATTCCAAAGATCAGTTTCCACTCAATATTAACACTTTTCAATCTGAGAAATAGGAGTGTGTAGTATATTACTGAATATGATTCATCCATTTTGAGGATATTCTAAACTGTCTTTCTTTTGATATTGCACCTGAAATAAACTCTGATATCCTTCATATATGAAGTTCTCTTGCTGTTTTCAGAAGCGTAAATTGTACAGGAGGCAAGAAATTTACTACAATCTAAACAAACACTAAACAATGAATGGTGGAAAGGAGGGTGAGATTTCCAGATCTGTACTAAGATTACCTTTTCTTCATGTATGTGCAATTGTAAAAAGATTTGCCTAGCACAAGAAGGATGTTATTCTGTTAGAACGGGTCCAGAGGAGGGCCATGAAGATGATCAGACACCTGAAACACCTCTTTTATGAAGAAAGGCTGAGAGAGCTGGGGTTGTTCAATCTGGAAAAGAGGAAGCTACAAGGTGACCTCATTGCAGCTTTTCAGTTCTTAAAGAGGGCTTTAAAAAAAAAAAAAAAATGGAGAGCAACTTTTTGCTCAGGTAGATGATGACAGTACAAAGTACAAGAGGGAATGATTTTAAACTAAGAGACTAAGAGAGGTAAGATTTACATTAGAGATTAGAAGAAAATTCTTCACTCTGAGAGTAGTGAGGCAGTGGAACAAGTTGCCAAGAGAATCTGTGGATGCCCCATCCCTGCAGGTGTTCAAGACCAGGTTGGATCGGGCCCGGGGCTACCTGAACTAGTATGTGGCATCCCTTCCCATGGCAGGAGGATTGGAACTAAGTGATCTTTCAGGTCCCTTCCAGCCTAAGCAAGTCTATGATTACATGATAGCAACTCCATTTGGTGCATTGCAGACTGTATCATACCTTAAAATTTAGCATACACTCAAGAAGGAGATTTTTATTCTATTTGCTGCAGGGTATATTACCAATACTTAGGGTTGCTTTTTGTTTGTTTTTCCCAGTCTTCTTAAGGACTCGTACACTCAGATTTATTAACCTTCTTAAAAAACAATTCAAAGTTTAAGATTTTATTTTAAAGACTGTTGTTAAATGTAATTAAGCTGTATTTAAAGCATTTAAAATAAATGTAGCCTAAGAAATCCTTGTTCCAAGTGGCTACTGATCTCAATCAGCAAACAAGAATGAGAAGAAGGGGAGGAATATACCATTTGTGCCAGAAAAAAAAAAAAAAAAAAAAAAAAAAAAAAACAAGAGAGATGGCTGCAAGCCCCATGATAATTCCATGGCCGATTCACTTTTATTTCATTATTTCAGCTTTTGGGTGAGAATCACAAAAAATCAGTCTGCATTCTTCAGTCTCTGTGTGAGCAGTTTTGTGTTTTTTTGCCAGCTCCCTTCTCAGGTAGTAAATGTGATTTTGCCTTACAAATCAAATTCCTTCTATACATTATGCAGGAAATAATATAAATTTACATCTCTTGAAACTTCCTACTGATTCCTATGATCAAAGCCTACAGCTGCAATTAAGTAATAAAGTAAGTAGGGAAGTAACCAAACACATCCTTTAGAAGAATTTGAGAAGCCTGTTGAGGAAGGAACATCATAAATGACAATGTTCTTTGTTATACTCCATGCTTGAAAAGCAGGATAATGAAGTTCTGTACTATGCTGTCTTCCTTCATGCTGTGCATCACACTAGAAGGGACACAGGAAGTAAAGGAACAGCTGCCTTAGACACCAGCAGGAATTCAGCATCAACAAATGGTCCCACTGAGTTCCTGCTGTTTGGGTGACTAAACAGTTCAAATCAAGATGCATGCTTCTGCAGCACTGAATTATCAACTACTTCCTTCCACTGCTGCAGCCTCCCTAGCCCTTTTGCTTCTCTTTGATCTATCTTTCATGCAGACCACTTTGTGCTGGTGACTGTTTGTTTCACTGCTCAAGGTAATCAGAATCCAGAATAGTAAATAAGCAGCTAAGAAAGACCTGGAGTCACTTGTAGATTTGCAAAACTTACTATACCACTCAGCTGGACAGAGGATGTGAGGTTTTTGGAATGGTTTTGGAAATCCCCACAGAGGAACCAGTGCTTGAACACCTGTCACACTCACCTTTCACACTCTGATAACATTCATGTCACTCAAGGTATGTCAGCAGGTTGTTTGGGAGAGTGTGTTTTGATTCCTAAAAACAGATCTTTCGCATCTGGGTTACACCATTAAAAATGAGTTTTCAGATTTTACTGTCTCATATTTTTCAACCTGAAGTGCAAACAAGAAATCATTGCTTCACAGGAGCAGGACAAAGTCATCTAAAAAATCATGAGTAACTTTCTTATGTCACATTCCCCTTCTTTAAGGAATAGTAAGTCAGGTTTAAGAGTTCTTTGAGTCCAAGCCAATGTTGAACTAAAAGGAGATAAAGGAGTAACACTCAGAAGCCAAAAATGGAAACACAAATTTGAGACTTTTTCTAGCTTAAAACTAATCTGGAAACACTCCATCCCTCTGTTCAATCTGAATCAACCACACAATTTTCAATCTAAGTCCTTATAGAATGGCTACAGCAAGAAAGATTCTTTAATGGTAACTTCAGAGAACAGAGTGGATCAGTGAATCTCCAGATGGAATTTGACCTCCATGGAATATGCAATTTTACAAAAACAAATATGCTCAACAGAAAGAACACAACAGTGTAATAAAGGCCATATTGTGTTAAACCTAAAATCTAGCTAACCCAGTATCGTGTCTCCAGAAATAGCTGGTAGTAGATAACTAAGGAATAGTAGAGAAAGAAGAAAAGGGCAAGCACATCCTGATGTTTTCCAGATCTGTGAATGCCTGAGACAAAGTCTTTGTATTTAAGAGCTTATGATGAATTTATCAGTTGTCCAATACTTTTTGAAGCTAATTTGGATCTATTAAAATATTTTTAAACAAAGCCAAAAAAAATCCATAATGGATTTAGAATATATTAAGATAATATAATAGGGTAAAAGATTTGGATAACGTGTTCTGAAATATTCATTTAGATTATTTTACCACATGTTGTAATAGAATGAGACATTTAAGATTCAAAGATAAAGGGAACTATTTTATTGAAGTTAAATATTTAGTATAAATTCAGACAATACTGGGGTAGGTGCTTTTTTGGTTCTTTTTTTCCCTTTATGAAGAACTTCAAAGACTGTGTGTGTATTCTACTAAAAAAAATAACCAAATTTTGCACATTTTGAAATATTTTAGAAAGGGAAGGCCCATCATTTAAATAGCTATAGTTGCTACCACTCCACCCGGCATGAATACTTTAGCTGTACCTTGCATGCTGTGTTTTCCAAGCTGTACAAACGTTAACTAATGCTATTTCAGCATCCTCAAATCCTTCTGAAGACAACAACATTTATGATAAACTATATGCAGTCAGAAAATATATGGGGAAGGGAAGGAAAGGAAAGTGCAGGGAGGAAAATATGGTTAGCCAAGATTTAAATTGATTTAAATTTTTTACATATATATATGTATATATATATATATTGTCATACAGGTCATTGTTGAAGGTTCTACATCACTTAAGTACTTTTGAAAAATTTTCCCCTTTACTGAAAGATGGTTCCTCCTCAGTAATTCTCTGTATTTGACTCCAAAGTTATTCTTCATTAAAGTTCTGTATATGCATATTTCATAGGTCATGAATTCATAGTTCTTAAGTGTTTTAATAAAACGTTAATCCATTGCTCTAGATTCTAAAAATCAATGGACTGTTTAAAACTGGAGCTTCTCACTGTAAAAATACTTCTTTCCAACACACTTGAATGATTCCAGCACGTTTGGTATGTGACATGCTTAGGACACTTGTTTATTCACCAATTAAGCACTTCCAGGTGGAAACATATAGTGGAGCTGATCAATGTAGAGATACTTTGCTGGAAGTTTGCAGCCAACCACCTGATATTTGCCTACCTTCTTGTTGTGGTTTAACCCGGCCAGCAGCTAAACACACACAGCCATTCGCTCCCCCTCACCGCTCCCTCTTTGGGATGGGGGAGAGAAACAGGAAAGTGAAGCCTGTGAGTTGAGATGAAGACAGTTTATTAAGACAGGGAAATAATAATTACAATAATAATAATAGTACTACTAATAATAATGTGTACGAAACGATGCACAATGCAATTGCTCACCACCTGCTGACTGATGCCCAGACTATCCTCGAGCATCCACCCCCCCACCCCAGCTAGCCATTCCCATATATTGTTTAGCATGATGTCAGATGGTATGGAATACCCCTTTGGCCAGTTTGGCTCAGCTGTCCTGGGTTTGTCCCCTCCCAGCGCTTGCTGCACCCCCAGCCTGCCCACTGGCAGGACAGAGCGAGGAGCTGAAAAGTCCTTGGCTTAGTGTCAGCACTGCTCTGTAACAATTAAAACATCAGTATGTTATCAGCACTCTTCTCATCTCAATCCAAAACACAGCACCCTACCAGCTACTAGGAGGAAAATTAACTCTGTCCTA
Source organism: Heteronetta atricapilla (assembly GCA_011075105.1). Lineage (NCBI taxonomy): Eukaryota > Metazoa > Chordata > Aves > Anseriformes > Anatidae > Heteronetta > Heteronetta atricapilla. The sequence goes on from CM021731.1 coordinate 25,859,955, forward strand.
ACTGAAACCAGGACACTTCCAAACCATGGTTGTATTTAATTTGTCTATCTGGCTGTTTAAACTAAATATGTCCAGTTTCTAGGACAAGCTAGTGACTAAAAGTATGCTGCTTCTAACAAACTGGCTGGAATAATGGAAGACCAAAGAAATGTAATCTTGCTGCACCTGCTTAGATATCAGAACAGCAGCAGTTTTGTCAATTGTCACAATGTCATCACTAAGCATTTTTAAAGCTCAGTCCACATATAAACCCTCTGACCCAAAGATAAATGAATAAGATTGTTTTCAGTTTAAGTTTGAGAATTTTATATATTGTATACAGTTTTTATTTTCAAAGACATTGGGTTCCTGGTTTGGCTATCAAATACATTGAGGCATACCCTATGTTCCTCTTCCCAAACTCACATAAAAAATAAAAATAATAATAATAAATAAATAAAAAGACATAAAATTATGCTGCAGCTGCCATCAGGTCTGTCAGTTATGGTTTCCTTGGTAGGAAAAGCAACATATGCAAGGGCAAAACTGACAAATACCCAGGTTTCATCCCAATAGAGAATGGCCAAATGAACACTTAGACCCAGATCTGGGAAGCACTCCAAGGCTAAGCGATCTAGCTATAGCCAAATAAAGAAATCTAGTTTGAAGATCAATAACAGGGGAAATTTTAAGAAAAAAAAAAAAAAAAAAGTGTAATTTAAGTGAAATAAACAACTTTTGTGAGCCTAGCCATTTTTGTGATTTGTGTCCTTGCATGGAAGTGGTTTTACCAAGGGCTCAGAAGTGGTAGGCCACTTTCTCCTGCTTCAGCACTGCTGTGAAGGACCTCAGCTATGGGGAGCATACACACCAGCCTGAATTTTCTGCAAAGTCAACATGAAGTAGACAGAATTTCTGTAGCCTTTATTCTTGCCCTTCATTTATAATAACTGAAAGACTCATTGGAAGTCAAAGAAGGCACTTAAAAAATTGACTGTATTTTTTTCATTCACAGAAAATAGAACTTTTCTTAAAAAAAAAAAAAAAAAAAAAAAAAAAAATCTTAAAACTCTTGTTTCTTCTGACAAAAAGTGAGTTAATTATACCACACTATATTGCAGAAGGTCATACTGACATCTGGTGGCCTTTTGAATCTATTAAAATTGCTCTCAACAATTTCAGCAAATACTTCCTGCAAGATTGGTAACAATATAAAAATGACAATGTGGTTGAGTTTGTTTCCTCCTGGGTTTACTGGGCATTATTTGAAACTTGATCTAAGAGGTAATAAGTCCACTCCTCAATACCATGTTGAAGTACTCCCTTTTAATTAGCTGCCATGTTAAGTCGCATTTGCTGCTGGCCTTGGCTGCAAGCATCAGAAAGCCACAAGCTTTCATAAACAGCAATTAAGGGTGCCAGAGCTGCCACAACAGCTCTGCTGCTGCTCTGGGAAAGTTATCAGGAGACTTCACTATGACACACTGCATTAAAGAGAGCTGCAGCCAGTGGGAGTAAAAGCTTATTATTAGTATTATTGTTACTGTAAGATCTGCTAGATTTAATCATGGACCAGGACCCCATCACAGAAGTCCCTACGCATGCCATGAAAATGATAGTCTTGCCCAAAGTAGTCTATAATGTAATTATAAGGCAAGGAACAATCACAAGATTGAAGGTGTTACAGACACGAGAAGGTATACAGACGGTGTATATAAAAATTGTATATATAAAAATAATGCTTACATGCATTTCATGGTCTCTTCAAATAGTAAATCTGAGAAGGAAGTGTTCCTTCCTGTTAAGAGAGCATAAATTTTAAGGGGAAAATGTCTCATGTTCGTCTATATAGAGCATTATTTATCATCATTTAGGCATCAGATATCCCTGCATCAGACACAGCAATGTTCTTGGCAGACATACTACACTGCTACTACTGTTAAAAGAGGAAAGGAAATACTGTCTTTCCACCTCTGAAACAAACACAATCATGTACTCTTGCACTCACTGTTGTGAAGGAGACTGTTATGGTGTCTATGGCCCTGAATGTCTCTTCTTGGAGTCAGGGAGAGAAGCAATTTGCCATGGAGTAGAAGAAGAACAAAGAGACCTCTGCTGTCAGGTGTCATTAAGAATTTAATTTTAGCTCAAGAAAACAACATTCTGTCATAAAAGTTTTTTCTGTCAATTCCCAGGCTGATAACTCTGCCTCAGATTATCATAAACTTCATTCTGAATCTGCCTGAGGAAACACATGTAGATAATTCCTACAGAAAAGACATTTGAAGGACATCTCATAGTATTAAAATTCTTCATTTCTGTTATGTCATTTTGATTAATTTAATTTTCTCTTTTGTAATGTTGTAAGACCAAGGGCGAGGTAGCCAACCTATGGTTTATGGGCTAGATTTGCAGTGCTGCCTAAATAATTCATTCAGCTTGCAGGCTACCAGCTACCAGCCTCATTCCCCAGGGTCCTTTGGATGCAGGAAGAAAGCAAACCATAAGTCAGAATAATTTATTCTCATAACACAGCACTTGGTTCCTTAAGCTCCCTACCCCATGGTCCCCACATGTATGATCAAAATGAAAACCCACCTCCCATGCATGCTTCCATCTCATGACTGCTACAAGTCCACTGCATGAAGAAGCACAAAGGCTTTTAGGACATGTCCAATGAAGTAATAGAACAAGGGTTCACTGCTATTTACCCACTAGCAACACGGTGCCAAAGTGAGCAGACAAGTAGAACATCAGATGGTTAAATGGTCAGTATAGTCTGTAGCATCTGCAACTGAATACATGTACTTCAAATTTACAAAATAGAATCTTAAAATAATCATTCCTTTGTATCAAAGTCTCAAGAAGTTGAAAACAAATGATATAAGTGAAATATAATTGAATACTGCTAGAATGTAAAGATTTTACTTTCCTTTTTATCATAAAAATCAGTAACTTCATGGGAAATATTTCAATTTTGATAAAATTAGCTGATAGAAAACATCCCTGTTTATACTGTTTAAATCAGTTCCACTCAACCTATTATTATAGTTATATTTTCAGAAATACATTAATTATTTAAAGGCATAGAATAAGATGCAACCTTTTCCAGAAGACCTTTACAGTCCAGGTAAACAATAAAAATAGAGAGGACAGAAGTGTCAAAAATAAAAGCATGAATGCACAGTAGGTATGTACACAGTGGTGTATGTGCACAGTAGTATGCACACTCTTTAGCCCTGTGATTTAGGGTAGGTTAAGAAAAGTGGCAAAACCCTTCAGAAGTTCTGGACCATTCCCAGAAAGTTTGAAAACGTTTGGTAAAAGGACTTGATAAGAAGGTCCTGGAAGATGTGTCTAACTGGAAGAAGACATGAGGGCAGTTTTGTGAGGGTTACAATTTGAGAGTGCTTGAGAAACATGAGTCAGGCAAGGAAGGGAAAAGAAGGAGCTGAGATTAAAGAGGTACTCAGGAGTCTTCTTTGGTATAGCACCTGACCATAAGCCCTGAGCATTTCTTGAAATGAAGCCAGTAAAGGGGCTGCAGATGATCCCAGGAGTGAGTAAGGAAGATGTTTCTGAAGCAGGGAAAAATTTCTTCTGACACAGAATGACATCAAAAGAAAGGTCATGGTATAGATATAATCAAAATGTAAACAAATAGTTTCTTAACTGGCATGGAAGAGAAATTTTATGAATAGATACTGATGAGTTTGCAGAATACAACTGTATAGTATGATTGTCCTCCAGGCAAACAACCAGTTACTGTTCTTAAGTTAAAACAAAAAGTATGGATGGTGTTTTTTATTACAGCCACCATCTGAAACAAACACATTTAACTAATGACCTAAGACCAATCAAATATCCCGGTTACTTCAAGAAAATCAAAGCAATGTTTGTGAATTTTCTGGTAACCCATTTCTTATTAACACAAGGCACCAGCACCTGCAGTAAAGTTTTGAATGTAATTCATCTTTTCTTCTTACTGGTATACAGGCTTTTAAATTCTTGAGTCTACACTATGTTACCAAGTTATGCTATTTATAAAGAAGTTATGTGACTGTCAATATAAAACTATATTGAAGGTACAGTTTTGAAACATGCTCAATGTTATTACATTTTCAAGGAAAAAGAAATTTTTTTTATGGTGCATTCATCTAATGTAGCCACATGTTAGCCAAGACATATTAGCACACTGGATATATTTTTATAAGCCACAGAATCATTTTAAATTATTATTATTAATTTTAAATTCAAGCATGTAGGACATTTGAAAACTGAATGCATTTTATTCACCTAATAGTCTGCTAAATCAGCATTGGTGAAATTCTATATCATAGTAAAAAAAAAAAAAGGTAAATATTTTTGTTTATCAGAGAACACTCTCATCACTTTTATATTAACATAAAACCAGGAAGTCTTCAACAAACTGCAGTATGATAAAACCAAATATCAAACCTTAATGAACATTCATAAATATATTCAAAAGATCTAAAATAAATTTCAAAATATCTAAAATATAGTTATGGGTAAAACTAAAAGAATTGGATACATAGAAATCAAACAAGTCCACTCCTCAGATGCAATAATATGCTACTGCCCCAATATTTCTAAAAAATGTAAAGTTTTCATACATAAAGAACATTAAAGAAGAAAACGGAAAACATTCTACAGAAACTGCAGAGCCAGCATCTAGCAAAAGAAAATGTATTGTTGACTGTGTTAAAACCATTGTGAAAAGTATGAAGATTTAATAACTGTTTCATATCCACAGCACCAACAAACTGCTAGAGAGAAGTTTCTGGCAAATATATATACTGACTTTGCCAGGAGATTCATATTGCTACTCATCTCAGCTCCTTGTCATCAAAAGTTCATTCTATGGGCACTGTGGTCAGACTGACACTCTGAGGTTCTTAAGGTCATGACAATGTTTGTAGCTGAGTTAGACCAATGTTTTCTTAAAAAAAGTTAATTTTCAGAAACTGCATTTGATACAGCTATTCAAGCAAATGATAGCCAAGCACTGCTGAACTATGAAAGTTCACAGTAGCAGGGGAGGCAGAAGACACAGCTGTCTGTATCTGTAATTGGTATCTTACTAGGAAAGAGCATTCAAACTTGCAGATGTGACTTGGAGTACATGATAATGCTATCTGCAGAAGGTTTCTTGAACTACTCAGGGACAAGCTCGTTTAGACCCACCAGGTGAAGTTTTGCTTATAATTTATTGTAGTGAAATTTTGGGCCTGGTTTGTTTTACAGTTTACACTAGAATGAAGCCACCTGAGTGCATAGGTTGCCTCTGGCAGTCACTGGTACAGCAAGTCGGACTGGGTTGTTCCAGAGGTCCAAAAGCAAACCTGCCAGTGTGAGCTGGATGCAGGAGGAAAATGTCTTTGAGCAGAAGCTGAGTCCCTGTGTATTTTTTTTTTCTCCCTTTTTACAGAACCAATTCTTTAGAGGACATCCACACAGATTAACTAAAAACTGTGCATAAAAGGTAGTTGACTTGTTATGATCATGTGTCTGCATGCAAACATTAAAACAATATTAATTAAATTATTTGAAAGAGAAAAAAAATATGATATGTACAACTCCAGGTATATATGCCACACAGAAGGTAGTAGTACATGTGCGGTACTTGGCATATCCCTTTTTTGTACTTCATGAAGTTCTTGTTTGCCCATTTTTCCATGTTGTCACGATTCTTCTGAACAGCAACACAAACAACTGGTATCAACCAGTTCATCTGCAAACTTGCTGAGGGTGCAAGTTGTCCCATCATCCAGTTCATGATGAAGGTCTTAAATTCTATTGGCCCCAGTATCAAACTCTGGAACATGCCACCATGGGACTCCACCCAGAGTTCAGGCCACTGATCACACTTTCAGCACAGAAATTCAGGCAGTTTTTAAGCCACCTCACCATCCGTATATCTAGCCTGTACTTCATCAGCTACAGGAGACAATGCTGAAAGACTTGCTAAAGTCAATATTAAAAACACTCACTGTTCTCCCCTCATCCACCAAGCAATTATTCTCATCATTGATGGTTATCATGTTGGTTAAGCACAAATCCATGCTGACTACTCCCAATCACCTTCTTGTCCCTCTTGTTTGGAAACTGCTTCCACAAGGATGTACTCCATCAGTTTCCCAGGGAGTAAGGTGAGACTGACTGCCCTGCAGTTTCCCAGATTCTTTTCCCTGTAATTCCAGATATCTCCCTTCCAGCTTGGCGTCACCCATGCTTAGGTGCCACATAAGCATATCTGTGTGCTCCGAATCCAACCAACATGCCTTCCTAAGGGGTGAGAGAGAGTGAGCCAGCACAGCCACAAATAAACACATCCAGAGACATTCTTGCTTATGTCTCGGCTGGAATCAGGTGGGAAACTATCTGTATCCACCAGTGAAAGTATGCCTTAAAACACTTTAGAAAATCATATACTTGTGCAAGAAAGAAAACTGCAACTGGTAACCTCAAAATCCAAAGTACCAGGCTGAGAGTCCTCTCACCTCGGTTGGGCACATAAAAGTTAAATACCTAAGTATAATCTTGTCACCTAGGGATCTCTTAAGAGTCAGACAAATAAAAGAACAAGTCAGCGCACTGTAAAAGGTCTATTATAGATCAGATAAATTGCATTGTCCAGCTCTGTCTAGAAACCAAAGATAACTGTCTTCAGCAGCTAAACTGTATAATCTGAAGATGATCTTGTCACTCTGCTTTCTTTTTAGTTATAGAAATACAGAGATGAAGTATTAGCAATAACACCTAAGATTTCTTAGGCATAAGATCTTAGATAATCAGCTCTAGCCATTCTCACCAAGTCAGGATAGAACATATCTACACCATCCTTAAGACACATTGGTCTAATCTGTTCTCAGAAATTTCCAGTAGTGGGAATCCCACCCCATGCCTTGGTAGCTTATTCCTGAGGAACTAGAAACTCAACCCCCCTTTGAAAAGAGTAAGGCAATTAAATTATTAATACACAATGGACATGTAGTGTAACAGAACACCTGGTTCCCTTTTCAAGAGTTTTTCACCTACACGACTTGTCCTCTAGAAAAAAAAAAAAAATAATAATAATAATAAAATCAAAGGTCCAGCATTTTGTCATAAATCATGCTTTTAAAACCTGTTATTTTTATTATTCTATTATGTGCTGTCTCTTATTTATCAACATCTGCCTTAGCTTACTTGTAGAGAGCAATAAGGTCACCCTTGAGCCTCCTCTTCTCCAGACTAAACAACCCCAATTCCTTCAGCTGCTCCTACCTCCCTGTTCCTGCTGGCTACACTATTCCTGATACAAACCAGGATGCTATTGGCCTTCCTTGAACACCTGGGCACACTGCTGGCCAATAAGCATCGATGAGCATCGACCAACACACCCAGATTCTTTTCCTCTGCACAGCTTTCGAGCCACTTTCCCCCAAGCCTGTAGTGCTGCATGGGGTTGTTGTGGCCAAAGTGCAGGGCTCGGCACTTAGCCATGTTGGACCTCATCCCATTGGTCTCTGCCCTTCGGCCCATCTTGTCCAGGTCCCTCTGCAGGGCCTCCCTATCATCCAGCAGATCAACACTTCCCCCCAACTTGGTATCATTTGCAAACTTACTGAGGGTGCACTCAATTCCCTCATCTAAGTCATCAATAAAGATAATAAAAAGGATGGGCCCCAACACAGATCCCTGGCGAACACCATTGGTGACCAGTTGCCAGCTGGATTTCACTCTGTTTACCACCACTCTCTGGGATAAAATAGAATGTCAGCCTAGCTGCTGATCACAAATTACATCAAAGATTCTGTTACAAGGCTTACAATTAACATTATACCATTATAATATTTTAATTATAAATATGATAATAATATATTAGTATAATTATACTATAATTATATCATTTCATCTGCAATGTCTACAGTTCTGTGGTACTACCTTTATTGTTTCTGTGGGAAGCCTGTGACTGATAATTAAAACCAAGTCTTTGTGAATTTGATCTGTGATCTTAGCTTTAATACTTCTCTGAATCTGATTTTACCTTTAAATGCATCACTATCTCTGTTCCACAAGCTGTCTTCCCCTAGGAATTTCCAGTGACATTTTAAGTTTTTGTGTTGGTTTTGTCGTTGTTGCTAAATATAATAACAGTTTTCATACAACAAAAATTCCTCCCAAAATAATATTTTCCTACTTTTTAAGATCTCCATGACTATTCTGCTAAATTTCCACTAGTAACCATGTCATCTTCAGCCTCAGAGAAATGAGATTCTCGGTTAAGAGAGATACACTGAAAATGAAAGCAGTCTCTCATTAAATTTACTTCTAGTAAATAATATCTTCTAGTTGTTATCACTATAATACATATACTATTAATAAAAATATTCAATCAATATTATTTTAACTAAGATCTTATTTTATGTGTCATACCACTTGATTTGATCCCCCCTGCTAATCGCAGAATGGAACAAATCATTTGGCTAATAATCTAGCTGAATAGAAATATGTTCACGGAAGAATCACTCTCTTCTTAGTCCTTTTTCAGAATTACCCAGGTAATTATCTGTGGCTTGTTTTTAACTGTAAATATTTCTTATGTTTAGTTAATCAATACTAATCCCATGCTCAGTAATCAGAAGTTAAAATTGATAAATTAATTAGCGCACATGCCATATTTATTAACAGAATAAAAAGAGTAATTACTGTGGTTTAGTAAGGCTGAAGAAATACATAAAGCTTTGACTAAGTGGTAGTATGAAAAAGTGGCTCTCAGAACCAGATTTTGTCCCAGTATATTGGACAGGAGTTTTGATACTGAGTTCAAGGAGAGCAGAATCATGTCCTAGCAAAAGTAGATACCAATAGTCAACACAGAATTCATGAAGGATATGAACTCAGCATTAAAAGTTTATATTCTCACCCATGAGAAAATAGATCATAACATATTTTCTCTTCTTCTTATAGCTACTTCCAAGAGAATGATGTGTCTTAATTCTGTTATTTTGCACTAAATATTGTGTGCTATGTACTCCAAATGCTCTTCAATAGTGTAAATAAAAAAAACAGGCAGTGCTTTCTCTTAAACTTAGGTTGTAACCTGATCATGGCAGGGGCAGACTTTTCTGGGGCTTGTAGGTGTTAACATAAAATCAGTAATAAATTCCGTCATAATTATGATTATAAAGCCCATCATGCACATGAGGTCAAACTGAATATCTGTGGGTTGTTATTTTCTGTAGTGTAATAAGTGCCAAGCTGGTTTTTAATACCCTACCAAGTAAAATATCATGAAGTGATAAATGATAATTTATTATTTTACATATGTATATCACCCATTAATTAGCAGCTGTCCCCATTCTCCAATATACAAGCAAGGAACTGAGCAGCAGGTCAGTCAAACCACTGTCTATAAATTAAAAGAACGTCCAAAAAAATATTATTTTTGCATGCTTGTGTGCATAGTCGAGCATAAATGTAGCCCTATCAGAAATGGGACAATGACTATGCATCACACAACAGCGATACACTGCACATTGTGGCATGGAAGCAGCAGACTGATAGGGAAGCCAGCCACTCTTTGATCATCTCTGCAAATCCCCAGATATCCTGCATATGCGTTTACATGTGTGCATATTTACACATAAACTCCCACCAAATCAGTCATCCTACACTGCATGCATACTTTATATATGAAAAAGAATAAGATCTTTCACTGGCTTTTCCTTCATTTCTACAGGTAGTAACACTGGAATGTATTTGTGCAGACTGTTGTATCTTTCTTTCCTTATTTAAACTCATTATACTCTGATTAGCACATCCTAGGCATACAAGAGAATGATGTAATGCTCCTATTTCTAGCAATGAATCAACTCTTCAGTGTGATATGGGTACCTATTTATTTTGTAGTGTTCCCATTTTACAAAATCTGTTTGCAGACTGTGTCTGGAATACTACTTAGTTATACAGTACATATTATGGTCTTTAATTCTCTCCAACCTACGTATGGCTAGCCACTGTTATTCACTGTGGTTATATTTGTATTCTAAATCAACCCAAGCTGGAATTATCACTTTCACCCTTACCACTTCTCTCATTATATTGTAAAACCTTAATGCTCAGCAACAGGATCCCTAACCAGGGTTTCTGAAAATGCTAAGGTCTCCTCTGGTCAGGGGCTGCCTGATGCCTGAGCTTGAAACTGGGGCTACTGGGGGACTTCACAGTCAGGAATACAAATTAAAGTGATTGTAACACCCATGCCCCACCAGAGAGGCCAAGGAAAATGGTCATCATGTTCATGAGGCCAAACACAGGTTCAAGCCTAATTTACACATACCACATAAAAATATTCTGTGCTTGAAACATAATTATGCCACTTTCCAGGTATATTCAGTGTAATCACTGTCTGATTGAAATTATATGTATCATCTGAACTTTGAAGTTTTATTATATTCCACAGTAATTCATCCTGTGCCTACAGACAATTGATATTTTAATACAATGCTTGCTGTTTGTGCTTTTGGTGGTTAGTTTCAAAGATTGTATCCTTCTTTGTTCAAACTAGGAGGAAAAACTTTCAGCTTAATTGTCAAAATGGGATTTGATCACTACCTAGGTTAGCAGGCTCTCCATTGCTCATTAGAAGAAAAGGTGTGTAACTTTTCCAACAGATTCAAATGCACAACATGGTAATAAAAGAAACAAAGGCTGTAATTCTTTCTTTTATTCCAGTTTCAATATTGTACAAATCATCCATTCACTTAAAAACATATTTTCCTTGAGCTAAGATATGAATTGAGATCTCATTTACCCATCTATAATGTTTTAAGTGCAAGCTGAAGATAAAATGGTAGTCAAAAATTTCTAGGTGCTGAGATATTGCTGCTCTAAGCACACCAAGAAAACTGATATTTGAGATGGTGAAGAAAGAAGTCAGCTGTTAACAAAGTTAATGAATTCCAGCAGAAGAAACTTTGTGAAATTAGTTAGTTAGCAAGGAGTACAAATACCACTTGAGATGATTTTATGTAACACTCATGATGTGTAAGAGATTACAGTGAGAGTTTGCTCATTTGCACTGTGCAATGTGACCAAAAAGAATGCCGCGGTGGAGTTTGTGCTTAGAGATTCTCAATGATACCTTTTCCTTTCCCATTAGTTAATGTCTTGTGTTGACTTAATGTCATATAAAACCCACAAAATAGTCTTAATGTCACATGGGAAGCACAGATTCCCCCATAATCTTCTGCACAGGGGGATAAAATTCAGTGGACTACATCTCATTTTATGAAATGAAATATAGGGGATTGGAATAACATATAAATTAAATCAGCACTGAATTTTATATAGGAGATGTCTTAGAAGTGTAATCCTTGAACACCTCCCCTGTGTTACATGAAACATTACTGTGAAACCTCTGACATACTCTGTCTTGTCCTAAACATTTCATTTTTTTTCCAGGCAGTTTTCAAGAACTTTTTAAGTAGTTCTTTTCTCATTCCAGTTTTCCTTCTCTTATCTGTTCTTTTCTTTCCAACAGTTTGTAAGTTCTGCACCTAACTTTTGCAGAGGCTACATTTTACTACTTTGGGGATCAGAATGTCTTTCTGTTCCAGTTATATGTCTAGAATATTTACAATTGCTCCCTCAGAGATCTACAGAAAGGTTCTCAGCCCATTTGTCCCTTGACTAGTTGTTAAGGGTATCTAAATTGCAGTATGTTCTTATTTTAGGTCTCCAGATAAGTCTATGTCATAAGGTTATAAAGAATCAGTGAATGAGCTAAAATTCAATGTCCCAGTTCTTCATTTCACAGGATCCGCACTCACTTAACTTTTGAAGACTTGTTTCATTGTGTTCTTATCAAGGCAGTATTTAAATTCCATGAGGAGACATTTTTTTTTTTTCTTTCATGAAAACAGAGACATTTCCCTCTTCATTCAGTGAGGTGTTAGGTAAAAATTAAGCACTTCTGGCCAAGACTGACATTTCCTTCTCCCCTTCATTTCAGACACTATTTGTACTTCCTAAGGTTATTTCTGGCAGCCTTTTCACAACCTGTGGACATGAACGTGAAATATTAATTGATCAATTTTCAGTCCATATAGGACAAGATATCAGAAGATTGTGCTCTTCTACATTAAGTCCTAAACATTAAAAGCCTTTCAGAGACTGATCTTTCAAACGCTTAATTGTGCAATCAATTTTAATGGAGTTGCTCATGTGCTTGAAATTAAGCATCTACTTCAGTATAATACTAAACTAGACCCTAACTCTTCTTTATTACCAACAGTTATTGAAGACCCATTTTTTTCTTTAATTTTCCCTAGCCAGTCAGACAAACATACCCATAAAACCCAATCTGTTATCGTCATTCATACCTATAATAATCCTCAACTGACATCACCTGGGCCTGAATACCTAATAAATAAAGAAGCTCATAGCTGCTGGAGATAAAACAAGACAGTTATATCAATGACTTCAGTTTTGAAACATTTTAAGTTTCTTTAGAATATAACAAAGTGAACACAGAAAGAAGGGCAAAGCAACATTTATTGAATTATTAAAGATATCCCTGACATCATGAAACATACAATATCCCTGCTAAAGTGTTCTGTAATGAATATACAATGTTTGATGAAAATGTTTTCCATATTTGTGCAATTCAGATTAATTTGCCTAAAGGCATGACTGCAAATCTGAGCAGGTAATCAATTCCTATTAATTTTCTGGGAGTTTATGAGGATGGAGGGATCCTGAATTTTGAAGGAGGCACTCAGTCTTTTTCAGACAAACTCAAAACTGCCAGTCATACAAAATAATACCTGAAAAATCAACATGACTTTAAGTTCATCTTTGTTTCTTTGCAAAAAAATCAGGGATGACATTTAAGGATAGCTCTTGCAAGATGCAAGCCCATCTCCCTTTATACTCTCCCACTTTCCTACTTCATCTCACTATGCTTTTCTCAAAGTTAATAAACTGATACCTTCCAAAACATATAAATTCATACCTGCCAAAATACATGAAGTCACACTGCTGCCTCTTTTCACACTCCATCTGCTGCATTTGTTATTTCTGACCAAATTTCCTGCCATGCCACCTCCCACTTGGACCTATTTGCCTGTAAACTGGAAAAATGTTTATAAGTGGGCTCACCTCAGAAATTAGGTTGCCTGCTTTCCTGTTCTACCTCTGCCTATGTTTCTACTATTAAATGAGAGGTACCTTGTCATCAGTATGTTTTCTAATGTGGCATAGAATAAGATCTTAATCATGTTGTTACAGCAGACCTGCAAAGTTAAATAGTAAATCATTAATAAACACACAGATTCAAATATGGGAGACTAGCCAGCTCCTCAGGTAGCTTAGGATAGCACTCATGCCTAGCTCATTGCTCCTCTCAACTGATGTATCTGCAAATAATTTATTTCCCAGTCCCATCATGGATCATTCAAACTGATCCAAGTTTTGCAATGACGGTAGTTTTTCTACAATTTTTAATGCTACTGTTTTAAAGTGACAGCAGTAAAACCAGATAACATTCACTGCAGTGTCCTCAAAGAGTTACCATGGCAATATTCATTAGGTGTTCTATGCCAAAACATAATGCTTCAGGTTACTTTGAAAATGTGTAAAAACTTGACATTTTTCAGTCTTGCCCTAATTCTGTCACCACAAGCATGACACAAAACAGACAGAGCTTTGAGTTTTTATTTTTATTTTTTGGCAATTAACATTTTACAGAAGGATTTCTCCCAAAATAAGATGTTCTGTTTATGCCTTACATTAAAAAGAGATGGAGGGGAACAAGGAAACAGCATTAGGGACAAAGAAGTAGAAGTAAAAATAGAATTAAAGAGAGAGAAGAAAGCTCTGCAGTAGCTGACAGAAAAGTATTTTCGTTCTCAGTGATATAAAGGAAAATAGAAAATCATCTATAAAAGTAAATAAATAAATAAACCTTGGACTTAAGATTATGAAAAAGGAAGTGAATGGGAACAGTCTCAAAGAATCAGTGTTACTACATTTATGAGACTGGAGAATTTTTAACACATTATATCTAATGAAATGGGTTACAGAACTTCACTTGCTTAGTTAGCCTAGCAAAGCAAAAGTCTGTCTTCTCAATTAAACAGAAGATCTTCTCCCCTAAAGGAATACCTACAAGGTACTCCTCCACTGTGTCCGTGCTTGCCTGGGAGAGAGAGAGCTGGCATGGACCAGACACAGGACAAGGCAAAGTTTGAGCAGTTAGAGGGTACAGGTAACCAAGCATATGCCCCTGAGCTGCACAGCTGACATGTACAGATTTAGCTAGAGAGGACAGAATTTGCCCTGTGCCTTGCAACCCATTACAGCCCTACAGCTATCCTTTCCTTTGTTTGTGCCTGTAATGGAAAGCAGTGAACAATTCTAATGCACTCAGGTGAATAAAATCCAGCTGACACCACTTAGTTATATTGTTTCTGAAGTGCTAGCAAGACTAAAAATCTAGTAAAAATTATTTGTAACACTACCAGGCATGTTTATGAACGCATATGGGGAACAGATTTGCTGAGTATGTAGGTTCTATCACATTTCAGGACACAACTTCTCATGTAGCATCTAATTTAGCACCAACAAAATTGTCTATCATCAGTTCAGCAAGCACAGTATGAGTGGGACCAGCACAGGGAATTTTTCTACAAGAGGAGATATTTCATGTAGTATTGGGTGAATAATAGTTTTTTTTTAATCTATTTTCAGAACAGAACAATGTTTCTTATTTATAAATAACACAGCCGGTCACTGCTTTAATCTACACCTTTCATTCATTATGGATAGGCTACAGCATGTGGCCATAGATCTCCCAATCTGGGGATCCATTAATCTGTTGTGAGTTGAGTGGAGATTTATCTACAGACTAGAGAAGCCTTCTGGGCTCCCAGTGATGGTGACAGTGCTACTACAGACTTCCTCACAGTTACTCACTCAGAGTTGTCTGCAGCCAAGCCTGCACCTCTCCAGAATTAGTGTAATCTCCAGTTGCAAGGCTGTAATGCTCAGTGTGAGTCTAGCTGCAAATTGGTTGCCTAAAGCAGAGAAATGAATCCCCGCCTCCACCTCAGACCTCAGCAGCAGCAACAGCCTGCCTGTACAGGACAGACATCCAGATACACAGACCACAGGTATTTTGCACCATGGGAGGCCAGAAAGCCATAAAGTTCCCTGGGCTGTTGCTGTTCTTGAGATGCAAAACAAATGTTTCCTGGCTGCACATACTTTCAGTGTCCTCAGGCTGCCGTGGCTCCACTGTTGATTGTGGACCCAAGGGTCCACAAACAGTGGTGGGGCTCTCCCGGAAGGACCAACAGCTGGCTGGGCTGGTTGGCACCAACCAAGCTCCAGAGAAGCTGGTTCTGCCACCTCAGTCCTCAGGGATTCTGAATGGTGGGAAGTTCCCAAACGATTTCTCTCTTTTTTTTTTTTTAGTGTATGAATCATAGAATCATAGAATCATAGAATATCCTGAGTTGGAAGGGACCCTTAAGGATCATCAAGTCCAACTCTTGACACCGCACAGGTCTACCCAAAAGTTCAGACCATGTGACTAAGTGCACAGTCCAATCTCTTCTTAAACTCAGTCAGGCTCGGTGCAGCAATCTTCTAAACACCTCAAAAAATTCTACAGAAGAAAATTCAATGCATGAGCTGGTCTAGATATACACAGCTATCAAAGATGGACAGGATTTGTCTGCCTTAAAGTACACAGGTTTTTCTTTTTATTTTTTTATTATTATTGTTTTTTGGCGATTTAAGGTTACATCAGTTAATCTGGTTGTCTCCAAATGGAGCTGAAAGCACTGCCATCCCAATCTCAAAGCCCTGGGCTGTAGTCCTTCATGCCAGAAGCTTTTTATTATTTGAAACTGGGACTAAGCCTTCCTCCATAATGCAGCAGTAAGTTGTTTGGCTGAGTGTCAGAAGCAGCTGTTTATATAACAGCTTCATTTGCATCTACCTCCTGATTTTACTTTAGTTCTCCTGCAGTGCCTAAACAGTAATGAAAATAATAGTGGAGAGCTGCCATGGAAAGGTTTACAACATACAAGGAAAAAAAAAAATGATCTAATCAATGGAAGGAAGGGTATATTTTTCATTTTCCATTAAGATAAATATGCCTTCAGCTTTGATTGCATGCAACAGTTTACCTGCAGCTCATAAAAACTACTTCCAGAATGAGAATTAAAGATTGCCCTGCTTTGTTATGGATCTGATTTTTCCAGAGGCTTAAGGCCAGAGTTCGTATTGACTCTCCCATGAGCTCTGACTGCTCAGCACTGCCTGCAAATCGTAGCCTTCACTAATATCAAATCAGGGCATACAATTTAAATAAGCTCCAGTAAGCTAATAGAGTGCTTGTGCACTGCTGCTCTCTTGTGGTCTAAATTGTGCATCCCAGGAGAGACACCTGAGCCAGGTTCACATGGATGAGAGTCTACACGGTGGGTAGGCAAGTGGTGGACCTCTTTGGCAAAGGTTGCAGTATATGAAGCATCATTAGGCTGCCAGACAAACACCAAACAGATTCAAAAGCCCCTGCTCCTGCAGACATGGAGCTGGGAGCAAGAAAGAAGGCCAGCACTGGAAGGCCCTCTCCTATGCTCCCTCCTGAAGCAACAAGCAGAGACCCCTCATGGTCAGAAGGAGCTGGAGCAAGAATGGGGTGGGCAACCCATCACCCAGGATGAGCAGCAAGAGATAACAAATCTTCTTGGGAGGATTTCAAATGCCACCTCTGCCTAGATCCAAAGTTGGGTAGACAAAAACTGTGCCTTCTCCAGATAAAGAACATTTCAGATGTTGGGAGCAGGTAGGCAAAACTCCATCCCTCCTGTTACCAAGAGTCTCTGGCTGCCCCCCTTGTACTGCTTGGAGAGAAGCAAGTGGAGGGGCTCAGGGCAGGTACAGCACAGGTCTGCTCCTGATCACCAACCTGCAGAAGACAGTGAGCACTTTGGGGCTTGGGTAAGGGAAATGTACCCCAGGAAAATGAAAAAAAAAAAAAAAAATGAAAAAAAAAAAGAAAAAAACTTAATTCAAGAAATAGTTTTATTAATTGCATGCTTCTCCCTTAAGTGTCAGAAATATGCAGAAACAGCCTTTTTGCTGTGAGATGACATGAAATCTACCTGTCTGTAGAAAAGATGAGCACAATACTGGTGGTACCCTCCTTTTTTTCTCACACTCTTCTATTGATTCAGGCAATTCAGACTCAACCTCCATGTTGTTGGATGAACAACTAAGTGATTTGGAGGCATTTCTGATCTGAAAAGTAAGCTTGTGTGCTGAAATCTGTCCACTGAAGCAAAGCCTGATTCATAAGCTCCCTTGTGCATGTATTTGTGTAACTGCTGCAATGAATTCAATATCCACTGGTTTTCAGGAAACAAATGTGATTGCTGTATATAAATTAATAAACTCAATTGAATAGTGAACTGTTTGGGGCTGTGGAGTGTACGGTTAGTGGTAGATCTTGGAAGGAGGTAGACAGCAGGAGACTGAATTATCATTTTGTACCTTATGTTCTCAGAAAGGTAAGTGAGATAAGGGAGGAGAAACAGGGCATGTAAAGTTCCTGAGTGAAGTTATAATAGGAACTAAACAGATTAAATAAATCTGTAGCAATGAGGTAAAGCTGTAATGGACTGTTATATTTTAGGTTGTGTTCTGCCTTTAAATGAGGCCATTTATTTAAGGAAGGACTTTAAGATATTAGGACTAAATATAAATGAGAGGAAAAACAGGGAATTTGTTACTAAGATACCTATTAAGGGATATCCAAGAGAAGATTACTGATATACTTTCAGCCAGCTACAGAAGGCAGATAGCCACAAAAAGGCTGCAGAATAACAAGAGTTTACAAAATGAAAGAGATAGCTATCACAATCCCAGAGGAGAAAATCTGTATTTGTGAAATGGACTTCAGCATCAAATTTACATTTAATGTGTTTGTAAAGCACCTGAGACTATTGGGTGAGAGACTGCCGGACCATGCAAAACACAGATATTTGGAAGCAAGGAGAGCAGTTAAAATGCTTGAATGGCAAAACAAGACTGAGAAACTCGTCAACTTCTGGTTTGCAGTTTCTTTCTAAAGAAATTTCTTTAAAAATTATGCTATGTCTTCATGAGTCCTCATCTATTCACTTTCCAGTTTGTTTACTTGCATATCTGTGGCTAAATCAGAAGAGAATAAATAAATAAATAAATAAATAAAACTGCTAGACACATAGCATCAGTTTGTGCCTAATATATCTCAGGATCAGACTAGGGGAAAAGAGAAAATATGTGGAAAGGCAAGTTTCCATCTTGCTTTACTTCATTCATGGAGGATTCATCATGAGCCAAAGCACCTCCTTGTTACATGAGTCTCCAACCACTAGACAGAAAACTAGGAAAGATGATATCTTAATTCCATTAAATATTACTTATACTAGTACTACTAATAATAATAATGACAATAATAAATAATCCATAAACTTGGACCCATATTCATCCTGACTAAACATCAATATTAACTGAGGCTCCTTCCTAGTCCTTATGTTAGGGAAAGTGGTGTCTTTCCAAGAGCCATCAGCCACCAGAGGTCTGACATGCTGGTGTCTGTCCAGCATTCATGGAACCTTGACCATTGCAGATTAGAAGTGTCTGCAGCTGCTTACATTCAGTGAATGCTGAGCACTGCTACATGGTGCTTGGCTCCAAAGTGACAGATTCTCATCTTCTTTCTTCACTGAACAAATTATTTTCAAAGCAGAAGTCAAAAAGCCTCATTAGTAGCAACAAGAGATGAGGAGTTTTGAACATGTAATAGCAGAACTATCTCACTGAGGGTTCAGTGGCTGTCTGTGTGCTTTGGACCAGGTTCCTGACAGTGACATTGGGACTACAGGAGGAAAATAAGAAATTCTTAAAAGGAGGAGAAAGGCCGTATTTGCCTTGTAAACTAATAAAATAATTTTGATGAGTGGAACTGCAAGGCAACTTTGCCAGTCATGTATTCATTATGCTAGCACACACTCATATACTGGTGAGGGGAACAAAAAACATGACTTTGGAGAAGTGATTGAGGGAACTGGTGCTGCTTAGTCTGGAAAAAAATGAGGCTGAGGAGAGACCTCATCTCTCTCTACAACCACCTGAAAGGAGGCTGCAATGAGGAGGGTGTCAGCCTCTTTTCTCAGGTGACAAGTGATTGGACTCAAGGAAATAGTCTGACATTGTGCCAGGAGAGGTTTAGACTGGATATTAGGAAGAGTTTCTTCATGGACAGGGTTGTCAAGCATTGGAATGGGCTTACCAGGGGAAGTGGTGAAGTCCCCATGGTTTAGTGACAAAACTCTGTAGGGAAGGTGGGACTTTATGATCTTGAAGGTCTTTTCCAACCTAAACGATTCTATGATTTCATGATCAAGAGATAGTCCAAAAGATAGCTCCAAAGGTGATACTATTTTAATAAATCAGAATGACAACATATGTAGGTAAAATATTTTTATTCCATTTTATGTGCATAACAACGTAAGAATATTTTCAGGACTAGCCTGAAAAAAGAAATTCTTGGGTTTCAACAACAGACCCATCCTTCCTCTGACATTACTTGAGGATGAGACTTACAATTTATCTTCTGGTTTATCTTCATCATTTAAAAGGAGACACACAGGTAAAAACCCACAGGCTGGTTTAGTTTTTATTTTTCAATGCATGCCTAGACAATTCCCACAGACAGCAGGAGAAACGATGCTTATCTTAAAGCAAAGGCTTCTACACAGATGAAGTAGACAAAATGTTTTAACAGTCTGCTGGACTAAGCAAAAGTATTTTCTTTGAACAGATGCATTAAAATAACAAAAAGGCTTCATTGCATCAAATGTACACAAAAACTCTCAATTACTGTATAGTAGCTTACTGGACTCCCTCCTCCCTACAAGAAGCAATCATCAGCAGTAAAGAAAATACAAAGAGAAACCCAGCAGCTTTTTCCTAAAACTATATTACTTACACTTCCTGGATTTGCCAAAATGAGCCTGGGCATTTTCAATTAGCAAAGATGATAAGTTTAACTGTAGACAGGAAAGAAAACATCTAATTATTGAATCAGTTACACAGATGAGCATGGCTTGCAGAAAATGCTAATTCAACTATGCCTTGTTGCATATCAATATCTCTGCCATATGGTGAGGGTTGAAGATGAGTTGTTGTTCCTGTTTTGTTAACAGAAAGACATGTTTGAACTATGACATCAAATTACAGTGGGACTTAAGTAGCACAGTGAAAATTGTACACAAATTAAAGGTATCTGCCTGCGTTGTCTGCAGTGATAACTTCCTTAATCTCGAAAGAACATAGCTGATATTATACTTAGAGTAGAAAGAACAACGATGCCCAGAGGTACAAACTCATGCCAAGATGATTTAACCAAACATCTTTAAAGATTATTCTGAAATTGCAAAGAAATACAAAAGCAGATGCCAGCATATTTGCCATAATGATACCCTCACGGATATAACACAGCACGTAAGCTCAGTCTTATATATATACTTTGATGTTTCATAACTGTCTCTGTACTCAAAAATCAAGCTAGTTTTAACACCAGTCCTGACTCATGGAATTTTATACCCATATGTTTAAATAAAAGAGACTGATACATTTCAAAAACATTTTAATCAGAGATGTTAAAGTTAGATTCGGGATTCAGGAGACTACTTCATTCCATCAACTCCAGAAGCAATCTTATGAAACTAAAAAAAAAAAAAAAAAAAAAAAAAAAAAAAAAAAAAGTCAAACTTTTTTTCTTTCCAATAAATCCCCATTAAAAACAAAGATAAATATAACAAAGTGAGACTTAGGAGACTCAATTTTAAGATTATGCAAAAAAAAAGATCCTTAAAAAGACCAGGGTGAAGGAGGCAAAATAGCTTTTGGAAAGCTGAGGAATTAAAATTATTTTGAACAACAATACTTTCTTCCCTTCATGTCTACATATTATGATATAGTTTTCAATTACATGGCCACCAACTGCATTGCTCTAGGAACTCTGCCTTACCATTGCCCAGGTAGAAAATATTCCAATGAAAGGATCACGGGAAAGAGAACAAAACATTTCTGTATTGAAGAAGTGTTCATCTGTTGTCTTTGAATAACATTAAAAAGAAAAAAAAAAAAAAAAAAAAAAAAAAAAAA
>CM021731.1:25881267-25893917 GCA_011075105.1 Heteronetta atricapilla
AAAAAAAAAAAAAAAAAAAAAAAAAAAAAAAAAAAAAAAAAAGGATGATCTTTTCCTTTCTGCTCATTTGTCCTTAACTGGAAAATAGCTGGTAAATTAATTGAGCACTTTTAATGCAGGACAGATGTGACAAATGTGACAGATCCAAGCTACAAAATTCATCTTTGTTTTATCTATATTATATACAGAGTGGAATCAAAATATCCCTTGATTATATTATGGTATGAGACCTTCAACAGACAGCAGTAAGCCTGATACCTCTTTGAAATGAGTAGCAGTTCACTACAGCACTTAACTTTCTCATTTAGGATTGAGTAAGTCCTGGGAAAAGGAATTCTCACATAACAGAGAGGGCCATTGCTGCTGATGTAAGCACTGAGAAACAGTGCATGCACAGGGAACATTATGGGATGGATTTCTGTCACTCATTAACAGTGCCTTTTTGGAAGATATTTGAACACAGAGATTTACAGGCTCTAAATTTCTCAAAAATGCAAAATCTTTTTGTTTTCATAGTAAACATGATAAAAATAATTATGAAGGAAGTAGTTGCTTTTTACATTGTTCCACTCTGTATCTAAGAGCAGTTTTTCTGACAGGTTATTCACTGATATCTATGACATTATATTTTTATGTGGTGGCCTTCTTATATAATATCACCAAACACTTCAACAAAAGGCATTTCACTTCAGAGAGTTGTTCATTTTTTGCCATGTGAATGACAGAAAAGAAAAATAAGAAATGTCCAGCCCACATCTTTACTATTTTAACTGTTTTTAAGAACTTTTCTTAAGTGCTAAAAGTATACTGAAGAAGGTGGGCAAAATATTTGGCCAGATTAACTTTCCCTTTGCATTTCACAGAATAGGTATTTTGCTGAAAATCATTCATAACACACTCTGGCCAAAATATATCCAAAAACAATTTGTAAAAAATAATTCTTAATTGCTGTTTTAGAGCAATCATATGCAATTGTCTAAAGTAACAGTGTCATCTGTTGTAGGTAAAAATCATCACAAGCTTTAGAATACACTTGGATGTACCCCAAGAATAGCTTCTTTCCTACAGAAAAGACACAGGCTGACTTCTGATTGAGCACCATATACCTGCCAAGAAAGCAGCTTTGTTCAATATCTAAACTTATTTTAATTATTCATGCCTTTTAATTCAGTTGAGACTCTAACAAGTATTACATGAAATCTACATCAGCTGAATAACAATTCTGTGTAAGTCAAAGACTTGGATGGGCAAAGAAGACCTATTACATATGTCTCCTGAGGGGAAAAGTAGCCCAAGATCTGACATTTTCAATGAACTATCCTGTCTTCTTTTTAACCAAGGTGGAACATTTTTCTCCAGAACCAATTAATAAAAGAAAGCCTTACAAAGGTACTATGTCCGGCCCTCTGTATAACATTTCACAGAACTCAAAGATTTTAAACGGAAATCTTTCACATATGTTCACATGAAAGAAATATAGAAGAAAATTTTATGGGAATTAGCTCTTCTCATCCAGAAAATAACCTCTTTCTATGGTGACTCCCAGTAACATGAATGTGTTTGAGATGAAAGTGGAGGAAACAGGCTAGAAACAGAGAACCAATGTGCATCAGTGCTTTACGCTATAATCATAGAATGGTTTGGGTTGGAAGAGACCTTAAAGATTATCTAGCTTCAACCCCCACTGCCATGGGCAGGGGCACCTACCGCTAGACCAGATCGCTCAAGGTCCCATCCAGCCTGGTTTTGAACACTTCCAGGGATGGGGCATCCACAGTTTCTCTAGGCAACTTGTGCCTCAGCACCCTCTAAGTAAATAATTGGTTCCTTATATCTAATCTATATCTACCCTCCATCACTTTAATGCTCTTAACCCTTATCCTATCACTACATGTCCTTGCAAAAACTCTTTCTCCATCTTACTGTAGACTGCTATTACGTACTGCAAGAGTGCTGTAAGGTCTCCCCAGAACCTTCTCTTCTCCAGGCTGAACAACCCCAACTCCCTCAGCCTGGTGAGGGAGTGGTGCTCCAGCCTCTGATCTTCCTCATGGCCTTCTTCTGGACTAGCTCTAATAGGTCCACGGCCTTCTTGTGCTGGGGCTCCAGAACTGAATGCAGTGCTCTAGGTGGGATCTCACAAGAGAAGCTTAGAGGGGGAGAATCACCTCCCTCACCCTGTTGGCCACACTGCTTTTGAAGTCCAGTATGCAATCAGCTTTCTGGGCTGCAAGCACATGTTGCCGGCTCTTGTTGAGCTTTCCATTCACCAGTACCTCCATGTCCTTTTCCACAGGGCTGCTCCCAATCCACTCATTGCCTAGCCTGTATCTGTGCTCCAGCTCAGATGCAGAACCTTGCCCTTGGCATTGTTGAACTACATATTTTTGCACAGGCCCACCTTTCAAGCCTGTCAATGTCCCTTTGCATGGCATCCCATTCCCTCCAGCATTTTGAGCTTCAGTCATTCTTTCAGCTAAGGCATTTTTGTGCATGTATCTAAGTTAGAAAGACTATACAACTCCTGCAGTGTTAGAAGGAAACACAGCAACATAAAGTCATATTTCTGCAAGGGGAATAAATCCTGTAGCAGACAATGACTCAGCTGGTTCTTGCTATTTTCTATTTAATTATGTATGTTTCATGTCTATTGGACAAAAGCAAATTGTTAGAAGTAGATAAATTAGGAAATGAAGAGCTAAAACCAGAATGAATTCACTCTTGGCAGCACTCAAAGGCTCAGAACACAATGTCTATATGGGAAGGTTTTTTTAGCATCATCTATCTTGTACTCTTCACTATAACCAGTGTAATCTTCCCTGTCTATCAATTGTTCTATTAATTATTTATTCTTGGACAAATAAATCCTTCTTAGCATAGTAGCAACAGAACTTCTAACATGGTTTAGAATTGAATGATGCAGTTTATAAAATTCTAGCTGATGTTTTAAAACTTCTGTTGCACATCTAGGAAAATAACATACTCCCTCACACAGTATAGCAGAATGGATGTAAACTGAAATAATGAATCTGTTAGTAAGGGTTATAGACCAAATTATCTCAATGGGTATATATAAACTATATTTGTTTTATGGAGACTCCCAAGGTAAAGAAATGTTGACATTATTAAAAGTGGATGTTGTAAGGTTACATGGATTTAGTGCTTTACCAAAGGGGACATTTCACTGCATAGATTATGGCCTAGCTGACTGTAAGGATGATATGTTAAAATTAATGTTGAAACTTCACTTTGACTAATAAATTTCTGGGCTAATTAATTTAAAATCATGTATTATATTTTTAACAAGCCAACTACCCTCTTTACAACCACTACTGTCATAATTTCAATCAAAACCTCAGATTTAAGGAATAAAATAAAATAAAATAAAATAAAATAAAATAAAATAAAATAAAATAAAATCATTTGTGAGCAGCAAAGATCACAAAAAAATACAACAAAATATTTTGATGTCTAGAGACTGATGCTTATGGGTTCCTCCAGTAGTCATTTTTCATGCTTAAGAAAATGAAAGTCAGAGAAAGATATAATATGTCTTTATAACTGTACATTCACCAGTGACTACAGGTTCCTGGAACCACTGCCAGCAATCATCGGTTGTTACTGATACATTGATATCCATTTTGCAATGAATACAGAACAGTGAAAATTATATAATACAAACATTATTTGTAAACATCTACATAAACTCTGGAGGCTGACTTCTTGTTCTCATTTCTAGTCTGTTCACAAGCATAGCACACATGAGTTCAGCCTGTGATTTTATATATTTCCATATTGTATTTTTTTTTCTTTTTTTCTTCTTAATTCCTATCTCAGCAACCCAACTTTTGTGCAATTTCACATTTCTTATATTTCTAGTGATGTCTCACAGCTCTTTCTCCCAATGACAATTTCCTCAGCAATGTTATGCAGGTTATGCAGCTGGGTCACACAGAATAGAGGTGAGGATCATTGGACATTGCCAGGGGAAGGTGTTGTAGGAGGGTTACAGAGAGAAGGGGTTATGCAAGTGACTGGTTAATATGAAATATTACCTTATCCCTTCACATGTGCATACATTTGCAAGTACATACTTCTTGTACTTCTCAGAGAGAAAAAACTACTTTCTGATGGTAACTGAGGCACATCTTACTTCAGAGGCAGCAAATTTAACCAGCTTCAGCTAACAAGATAACATCTGCTGAGCCCTCCCCAAACCTGCGTAGATGAAGTGAACTCTGAGCTACAGGAAACTACCAAATACAACATAAAAATGAGAGACTTGTGTTTTACAAGCATGCAACTTCAAACTACATCAACAACTGATACCATACAATATCCAAAGATGGATACAACTTTATTATTATTTGTGGAGAGGGATAGGAGGGCCGTACATCCATGTAACCATGGACCCATCATATGATGCATGAGAAAGTGCTATGCCATCCAATGCTAATGATAAGCTAAGACCCCTCCCTCCAGCTTCTCCCACCTTGTATCTGTTCCTGATACCAGATTTGTCTACAAGCCCGAGAAAAATTTTCAGAGTTTCAATGACGTTGACCACCTCAAGACCCACAGAGGAGTCTTGAGGTGGTTAACTTTTGTTAGATGCCAATGACAGCTTAAGATACTACATTTTTTTGTACCTTTGAAGATACCATCAAAAGTACTTTGTTTTGACATATAAAACCTACACAGGAAGAGTAGTTAATTGTGCTTTGTGCTGTTAACAGTTCATGTTCTGAATTCTGTACATGGTGTTACATTAATAATCATTTTGGTCAATTTGCTCTTGACCAACTATTCAGAAATTAAAAACTTATTCCCCTAAGCATTATAATGACTTTTGTCACACAGCAGGAAAAGAAAAGAAAAGAAAAAAAAAAAAAAAAAAAAAAAAAGATTAAATTTCACATTAGTTTTAGAACTTGCAGACTCCTGGACACACCTAGTTGTGATAGGATCTCTACAGCCCACTCAGCTTTTTATTTGTAAAATTCAACTAGCTATTTGGCTTACAAGATCTGCAAGTTACATAGGATTATCAAAATATATTTTGTTATGCAAAATTTAATCAAGAAAATGTGTTTTCTTATAGCTTGAAGTAATTCCTAAAAATCTCATTAAAATATCTTTAATTAGAGTTGGCAAAATTGCTAAAGCATCAAAGGAGATCACGTTCTCTACCTCTAGTAGAAATGATAAAATAATTTTGCAATTTATATGCACTATCATTTCCGGGAAAAATGCAGATGTCTGGCATTTTGTAAAGAAAATGTCCAAAAGTGTTCAAAGAAAAATGTGCTTTGATTTGTGCTGACATTGTACTGTTAGTAGAAAGAATAAAGAAATGGTGCTTATTCCACCAAAATCAGAATTCTGAAAATATGTCAAACACTGTAGCAGTCAGTGATGTCTGGTGTTGTCTGATGTCACCAATTTATAAACAATTGTGTGAGGCAAGCTGCTATATTCTGTCTGATGGTGTATCTTTGGGTCTGATAGGTGCCAAAGATGCCGACAATGACAAGCTAAATCTCATTCATGCCGGTGACAGGGAAAAAGAAAACTTGAGAGGATAAATTGGAGGGACTCAAAGGCTTTTCCTCTCTCTGCGGAAGCAAAACTTGCATAGGTATACCAGTTCTTGGAAACAGCGGCATGTCCATTGACATGCACACAGATAAGGGCTTGAACCTTTGCAGTGTAGTAGTCATGTCCACTCTGCCTTTCATTAGATGCCCCACAGAGTAAACCAGTTAGTTATTCATGTCTTGCATCTCACTTTACTTTCTGCCAGCTGTGTGCACCATGCCCACCACAGAACATTCCATAGAAAGTTTTGTACATGCCACAGCCTCCAAACGCTTCTCTGAACATCCTTCTAAATCGTGGAGCAGCCTTCTGGCAGCTTCATGGCTGACGGTGAGCTAGATGAATCTCACCACCTGGGCCAGCATCTCAGGAGCATTTTATCCCTCTGCCAGGAGAAATAGAGTGGGGGTGCACACAGGACTGGTGAGGGTGTACAGTGGGAAGACAAGAGGGAATGGACAGAGAGAGAAATAAGGGGAGGAGAAGGAGGACTGGAGATAGGGTGTAATAGCTAAAGCAGAAATGGGGCCACAGAGAATCAAAAACCATGTCCCTGGGGTGTGGGGTGTCACAGAGATTC
The DNA here is from genome assembly GCA_011075105.1 of Heteronetta atricapilla. Lineage (NCBI taxonomy): Eukaryota > Metazoa > Chordata > Aves > Anseriformes > Anatidae > Heteronetta > Heteronetta atricapilla. Next base: position 25,887,446 of record CM021731.1, read on the forward strand.
TTCAGAATCAACCAAAAGGATGGTGTGAAGATAGGGGGTCTCAAAAGCGGGGAGACAAGGGGAGGGGGCAGTTGGAAAGGCACAGAAGAAATGCTAGCTGAAGCAGCCCTCAGTAACTTCAGTGAGCTCAGCCAACAGAAGCTATGAACTATGCAGTTCAGTGACATTTAATACAACTCCTAGTCCAAAATCACCAGCAGTCTACAAGAGTCAGTAAGAAGGATCCAAAAGTTGCAAGTTAATCCCAGTGCACTGTTTCTAGTCTGATCTGTTACACTCCTTTCCATGAAGCATGGCAGAACAATGGAGGATAGTTAATACCAGCCATCACTCAGCAACACTCAGTGCATTGATTCATGCCAGACCCATTGATGCCTTACTGCTTGTCCTTCTTCTGCCTAATGGAAACTTACCTGGAAAGTGAGCACAGGCACTGTGTACCAACAAGTTGCTGGCTGCCAGAGCAGAAGAGTTATCTTCTTCAGTGGGAGCACTTCAGTACTGTCAGTCATGGAAAAAGACATGGGTGTGCTCATAGCAAATAGCCAGAAATCAGGAATGCTTAAAAGGTAGATGCAGACAAATAAATGTGCAAACACGCATCATTAACCAAAGTAAATCTGCAGCAAAGATTTCTCCTAAACTCAAAATCAAAGATCTGGCACTAATTACCTTCTCCCTTCCTTCAGGCAAGAAGTACAGGTATAGGTACAAACTAGGGGGCACAGACCAAAAAAGAAAATCCAGGTCTAGTTGATTAAAGTTCCATCATAACTCCTTCAGTAACCCAAAAATGAGACTTCCCTCTTCACTTTGAATTTACTTTCCCTCCTGCATTTGAGAAAAACCTACCCCCCTCCCTGAGTAACAAAATGCTTTCTAGCAGCCTCATTTTCTTTCCTTTCTGTGCTATGTTAAAAACTTGAGCATCATTTCTGCCTCCTTTAGTTCAGCAGGCTCAGTCTTGTTTTGTGAGTACCTCAATTAATATTAATATATTAATTATGTAATGTAAACATAATATATAGTATAATTAATAAATATGATATGATATGATACAAAAATATTAATTTATTTCTCACTCCAACTGCATATTTCAGATTAAGCTTTGAAAGATCTCTGATGCATATTAGAAGTGGGGGGGGAAGGCAAGAGAGGGAGGAAGGTTGCTGAGATAAATACTAAATCACTTCCAACTTGAAATAGAAGGTTGACTGTCATTTGTATAATTGAAGTATGATGCTTTCAGAGTTAGCAGACATTCAATCCTTAAGACATTCATAATAAATTATGTTGTTTCTCAATAGGTATGAGTGCAGGTGTGCTGGAGTGATCAGATAGTAACTCCCAGCTTAGTTTCATACTGGTGGTATTCTTACTGACTGGCTGCTGCTCTGGTTATTACTATTATAATTAATGCTAATAATAGTGATAATAATATTATCTAGAGCTAGGTAGAGCTCTGAATTAACAGATTTCAAAATACTTTCCAAGAATTATTAATTCCCCAGTTAGCCATAGGAAAAAATGTGACTATCTAACGAGCCATTTACTTATCAATGTGAATCACTGTCTGACACTAATAAGGCTGACTATAAGGCCATCATAAGGCTATGGATTTTATCTATTTATGTGACCATAACTGGTTATGGTTTTGAAGTGTTGCCATAAACTAAGAATCTCAAAATCTCAGATATTTTTTAATAAGCTGCCTTCCAGAAGAGAATCAGGAAGGAGATTAGCATATGAATTCTTTATAGACATCATTAAGTCAGTGAAATGACTGAGTTAGTTTTTCATGTTTTTTGTGTTGTTTTTTTTTTTTTTTCCCCATAATGAAGATGTAAACTTTCCATGCTTTAAAATACTTTTACTTTATATATACATATATATATAATTTTCAGCAGATAATTGCCTAGTGCATCAGAAAAGCCAATAGCAGCTCTGGGTTTTGTCACCTGTGCACCAGTCTTGACTCATGCTTGTACAGAGCATCAACCAGTTTGATGTTGAAACATAGAAATGTTTTGTTTAAGGATGTCTGAAAGAAGGAATCCAGAGAATGGCTTTCTCTTTTTGCCCCAGATGATTCAGGAGGATGAGCTCTCAGGGGGCATACAGACTTGGCTGCAGCACAGCTGCTGAGGTGCACAGGCTGCTTCTGCACAAGCTAATGGGGTGAGTGGAAGCATTGAAGGGCACAGCCACTGTCCTGGTTTCAGTAAGGACGGAGTTAATTTTCCTCCTAGTAGCTGGTAGGGTGCTATGTTTTGGATTAGGATGAGAAGAGTGTCAATAACATGCTGATGTTTTAATTGCTGCAGAGCAGTGCTTACACTAAGCCAAGGACTTTTCAGCTCCTCACTCTGTCCTGCCATAGGGCAGGCTGGGGGGGCAGCAAGAGCTGGGAGGGGACAGACCCAGGACAGCTGACCCAAACTGGCCAAAGGGGTATTCCATACCATCTGACGTCATGCTGAACAATATATAGGGGTGGCTAGCCAGGGTGGGGCGCCGGCTGCTCGGGGATAGGCTGGGCATCGGTCAGCGGGTGGTGAGCAATGGCATTGTGCATCACTTGTTTCATACATACTATTATTATTGTTGTTATTATTAATATTGCCTATCTTAATAAACTGTCATTATCTCAACTCACAGGCTTCACTTTCCTGTTTCTCCCCTCCACCCCAGAGAGGGAGGGGGGAGGGTGAGCGAACCGGGTTAAACCACAACATCCACTGAGGGGCCAGCCCAGCTCAGAAGATGTATAGCCTGATTCTCCCTAATGTGCTGTGCCAAATGAAGTAACTAACTGAGGTATTACATGACCCAAATGCAGGTACATGGCTTTGAAGCTACTGGAAACCTTTTATTTTCTTTTTCTTTTGGTGTGGGTTAGAATGCTAAGGTCCCAAAACTTTTACCTCTTCTTCCTTTTATTAAAAGTATGAGCAGGGAATAAAAGGCGATGAGGATGAGTTAGAAATTTTTTATTTATATATATGCACTGTAAAATTGTCTGCTGGAAACAAGCACAATAGCAAGTTAAGTATTATATTAAAATTTCCAGGATTTTTAGTAGTACCTTCATTTCTCCCCTATAGTCAAGTAAAAATTTGTCTTTATTATATTATGGTCATATATCATAAGTAAAAATCACATTTTAAATTAATGATTGCAAAGTTAATTATACATTATAGGATTCAGAACAGACTGGTATAGCTGAAAAGCTACGCTGTTATGTGACTTATGTATTTCACACTATAAAAGCACATGCTGAACACAGGTTATAAAGTGCACCCCCTGGAAATAATGTTGTAAAAATTAATATATAAGCTGCTAGCTCAGATAATGCAAAGGAAAAAAAAAAAAAAAGTTCTATCTTTTACAGGGAAGGAATAACAATAAAAGGTCAGTTATGCAGACAGAGAGGCTGGACTCAAATGAAGATCTGTAGCCAAGCAATTAATTAAGAGGTGTCTTTTGCTTCCAAAAGTGATAATTTTTACAGCCCAGTCATTAAAACTGCACTTATCATTCATTACCTTTTGCCTTGGCTGTAACAATGCATTGGAATATCACATCTGAGTCATTAGTTTATGAAACAGTACAAGTGCACAGATGAGTCTTCTGCAGACTTAGCACATGATCCAGAGGTGACCTAAACCTTTGTCTTCACATCATTGTTAAACATTAATAAAAATCTCTTGTGTCATGCAATGTTTCGTCATAGCATATAAACCTATGTGTAGTAGGCATACACAACCCTCAAAAAGTCTCCCATTTCCAATACTTCAAAGTTAAAGTGGAGTACCTAATATCTTAAACACAAAAATGAAAAAACGGTCCTTTTCTGCCCACTGCCAAGGTAAACAATTCCTCTGCCATTGCAAATAAATCCAACCACATCCAAGTCTTTTTTTGTGTGTGTGTAGGCACTGGAAATGAGGTGGAACCTGATGGGAGTTCATTTTGCTTTTTGCCATTTACAGTGCTCTCTATGGTTTATGACAGCTGACAGCACTCTACAACACCCCTCCATGCATATTCTCTAAAATTTAAGAGGAGTTGACCAATATTTAAACTGAGTGACATGGTTCTGAAAAAAATTAAAGCACTTGGAAAACTTACTATGGGAACTGGGAAATACATTGAGCTTAATTGCTAACAAAAGTCATGGGAGACCTGTGAGAAAGATATGTAACATGGCGTGTAAGCACTCCATCTGCATTCTTTTCAGGGAGACACTGGCACAGCCAATGTACTTCTTTCTCTTTATATTGTTTAACTGCAGGAGTGAGAATTCTGCAAATGGGAATGTTTCCCTCCAAACCCTGTGCTAAAACTGCCTCCTCAACATTTCCCTTGATTATGTAGAAGTGTGCCTTGAACTGAATGGAAAATAGTAAAAATATCATTGTAGGAAATAAATGTTGGAAAAGGTAGTAAATACCAGTCTTTTCTCATGGACATATTCTGGCTCTTGTTACCAGGAAATTTACATATTGCATATTATGTTTTGAGGGTTTTTTAGACTGAAATAGACCATTACTTGTAGCATTTTCATCCCTTTAGTACTGTTGATAACATAACTCTACTTGTATGGATTAGCCACATATGCATGCTAAATAAGCTACGTATGCATGCTAAATATTGACGGCAGCTATATTTAGTAAACTTCATTACTTCCTTACTATTTGTGAAGTACAGAAAAGTACCGGGCACATATAATCCTTCAAATGTTTATAGCCCTTCTTTTCTACCAGACAAGGGCAGTTAATCTCTGGAGGAGAGGAGGTGAAATGTGGTTTTAGTTTGCTGTTCTCAATCCCAGACACGGTTTTCTTTATTTCTCCTCCATTCCTTCCTAAAACTAACAACTGGTTGTCTGCTTCCTGTTCCCCATTTGTTCTGCTATTTCAGTCTGCTTGCCTGAATCTCCTTGAGGAACTCTTTCTTCCAAACAATCAGACTTCAAAAAAGATGCACCAAGGGGGCAATGACTGTCACTCCATGTAAGTAAAGATGACTTTTCCATTTACTGTTCTCCTTATGCTTTTCCATACGCTGAGATTTTTCATACGGCAAGGGCTAGTTTTTATTTCATTCAAAATCATCTTCTCTCTCTCTGTTTGCCTCTTGTTTCACGGAGGCAGAAATTTGATGGGAGCACATACCTGTGATGATTACTGAGGGACAGCCTGAGGAAGAAAGAGGATGGAGGTGATGTTAACAACAAAGCTGTTGTTGACATAGGTTGGAGACAGGGTCCTGAGGCACATAGTTCTGCCAGGAGGAGTGCTTTGAGAGAGAATTGAAGGTGGGCTTTTAAGAAATTGAAATAATAGAGAAAGGTCCAGAGAAGAGGAGAATGCAGTGGGAAAACCTTCTGTGGTGTGGAAGAGAATACAGTGGGAAAATCTTCTGTGGAAGATTTAGGGTTAGGGGGAGTACAGTTCAGTCCCTGAAACAAAGGCATCTAGTGATATTTGAGATATTCTGTGGTAACTTAGACATCTGTGTGGAACTGTCAGCTAACATACAGGATATAAATGAGCTTTTCTGGACTTGCAGGTGAATACACACAAGGACATTTCAAAGGTGAATAGATTCCTATGTATATATAGTTTACTTATGCCTAGCAACAAGTGAAATTTGGGGAGAAAGAAGAACTGATCTGAAAGGAAAAAAAAATGGCAAAAGGAAAGCAGAGAAAGAAAAGGAAGAAAGACTTGACAAGTCATATAAAATGGAGAAAACATGCCGAGAAGTAGAAAATGGAGAAACAAGGGATCTCTGGGAAGATCAAGCAGAAAACTGCAGTTCTGCTTAAAAGTTTAAGCCACATACTCCACTAGCAAGGTACTAGCAGACATTCAGTACACAAGACAGGTTAAACTTTGAAAATATCCATGTCCCACAAGTCCCAGAGTTCAGCAAAGCTATTATTCTGCAATGTCAGACATTCATCAGTGAGTATATTGAACTGGTCTATAGAGGTACAGATGATATGTGATTTTTTTAAAAAAGTTCTTACTTTAATTTATTTTATAGATTAAAAGCTAAACCTAAGGCCATTCCATAAGTGAAAAACACTGGACCTTCCTGAGACTCTATAGCATGACTGTATATTAAAAGTGACCAGATATCTGGCCTTCTCCACTACATACTCCAGAATGTCTCTATAGTGTCCAAAAAATAAGATAGCATTGTGTGCCAAATATTTTTTGAAAGTTATCTAAATTAATATCTTAATAGGTCACTGCCCCCTGTCTGTTCAATTCATATTTCTTAACTTTTTGTTTTGCCTCTCTGTGCTGAGAGAATCTGAAGGGAAAAGTATTTCAAAAAAGAGAGAATAAATACAAAATGAGAAGAGAAAAAAGAAAGAAAGAAAGAGAGAGAGAGAGAGAGAGAAAGAGCAAAAGGAAGGAAGGAAGGAAGGAAGGAAGGAAGGAAGGAAGGAAGGAAG
>CM021731.1:25899662-25912244 GCA_011075105.1 Heteronetta atricapilla
AAAAAAAAAAAAAAGAGAAAAAAAAGAAAAAAAAAAGAAAAAAAAAAGAAATCCAAGGAATCCAAGGAATGCTTCATGATTTCACAAAATCCACAACAAAAAAAAAAAAAAAAAAAAAAAAGTCCATTATTCCTTTGTAGTGAAAAAAAAACACTTGCACCAAGTTTTGAGTGAAAGTGGTGACATAAATTTTCTCCCTCTGTTAAAAATGTCACAACTGTATATAAAAAGATGATGCAGAGTTGCAGAGGTCCTCCCCAGCTTTGTTGTACGCTTACTGCTAATGTGTTGCTTGAGAGTTTGTCCTTTTTTCCCTTTTTCTGTGGTCATTCCTTCTAACTAATGAAATTCCTTCTGAAACACGTCCGGACCTATCAGGACTCTTGTTTTTAGATGCATTACAACTGGTAATTTCAGGGGTCTGATACCACTGTTGTTACAAGCTTCACTTATCTTCAGCAATAATTCAGCAACTAGATTCCTTCATTATTTGATGGTTTACATGCTGAGTTACAGTTTTGTGTAGATGGACACCCTCTCATTAAGTTGCCAGCATAGAACTGAGCTAGGATTTATCTGTCAAGCGTGCCACCAAACTAAAGAGTAGAATAAAAATATTTAAGATATTTTATATATTCTACCTGTGTATGTTTTAAAATAATTTTTTTTTTTTAAAAAAAAAAAAAAAGCATGGATTTTTATTTACATTTTTCCATGTGAGTTAGACTATCAAGCTTTTATCACAAACACTCCAGTGTTTGTGATAAAAGTGACATTACTGACATTACATTCGTTACATTTTGCTTTTGCTTTCAGTGGGAATATAATCCAGATGAGAGTAGTGGATAAATAAATCCACCAAGAGCTCAGACTGCATAAGTGTAAGTTTGGCTTTGATTACACTTAAAGTGTAATATATACATTCCTTTGAGGCTTATATGCTATAAATAACTAAGAAGTTAGACTTCATGAATAGACAAATGGACTCTGAAGACAATAGTGTTCCTAACACCAACAAAAGTTAAGAGTTTAACTATGAAAAAATAAGCTGGCATACTACATTAAATGTGATCAGCAATATATTAACCAAATAGTCTAGTCAGAAGATATTTTTGCTGCTATGAACAATGCAAACAGGTTGCACTCTGCTTTTGTGTAATATTGAGAAGGAATTCTGGGCATATTGCCCATTCATTCATTGCCTGCAATGTTCAGAATGTCTCTTTGATGTTTAACAGCAGCAAGTACCTCCATAACGTGATTCTGCTGGAACCCATTAAACCTACTTTATCAAAAAAAGTACTTATTACTAGTCTGAAGTTAAAGTTATTGATTTTGTTCTCAACTGAGATGTTATAAATACTCAGATAACACTCAACTTTGTAGGCCACACAGGGCCTTCTTAAGAAACAGTTCATATGCTTGCAGTCCCCATCAGAGCCCAATTTCTAAAAAAAAAAAAAAAAAAAAAAAAAAATCCCATTTTTGTTTGTTCTAAATAATAATAGATAATGATAACTGCAATAATAATGGTAATAATAAAAATGTAAAAGCAATGACAAATGAATATGAGGATTAAGTTGACAGTGAATTTATGAACCAGTAAACAGCCACCACTACAGAGGAATTCAATGGGAAATCAAATAGTTAAGAAAACTGTCCTTTACAGGTGTTTCTATTTTCCTTTTATGGAATCACCACTGACCAAGATTTAAATCTAAGATTTTTCATATTTCTTGCTATGCTAATTGCTAATGTTTCAATTGGGAAAAAATTTGGAAAAAAAAAAAAAAAAAAAAAAAAAAAACAAAACCACCTTGTACCCTGGTGTAGAAGGGGGAGAAAGATACAGCACTTCTTGAACTAGGAGCTTCTGTATTGTTCTGTATTGCACCAAGTTCTGAAGCAATTAACTCACTACTGGGGCTCACGTTAGACTCTTACAGCTCCCAGTATAATTGAAAAGGTTTACCTTCCTACAAAGAAAACAGCTTTCACTGGATATTGGAGAGCACTTCTCAGCCACATTCTTCTTGGCTGCTCTCCAGAAGGTCATAGATGGCTGATGTGCTGCAGCACTCACTGGAGCCTTTTCTTCAGGGACCAGTGTCATGTACAGTGTTAACTTTACATTGTGTCATTAAAAGGAGAATAAGTTTCACTGCACATTTCATTGGCATATTTTAGATAGGAAAAAAGTGTTTACTGCAAAGTTCCTTTTATGATCCATTCAGTTCCTCAGATGTACTCCTGGTATTAGCCTCTGTACTGGGTCTAGCTGGGATGGTAACTTTCCCTGCAGCAGCCCATACAGTGCTATGCTCTGCACTTGTAGCTAAAACAGCAGTGGTATCACATTGGTGTTGTGTCTGCTGCTGAGCAGTGCTGGCACAGCATCAGGACTTTCTCTAGCCCTCCTAGGGGGTGGGCAAAAAGTGAGAAACATCACCAGGGCAGCTGACCCAAACCAACCAAAGGGATATTCCATACCATATGATGTCACACTCAGCAATAAAAGGTGGGAAAAGGAGGAAGAAGGGGGGGGTGGGCTCTCGTTGCGAAAACGTCTGTCCTCCTCTCCGAACACCGGCTACGTGCATTGAGGCCCTGCTTCAAGGACGTGGTCAAGCATCGCTTATTTGTGGGAAGTAGAGAGTAATTTTTTTTTTTTTCCCCTCTGCATTTCCACATAGCCTTTACTTGTTTTGTTATTCCCTTTCCCCCTTCCTCTTCCCCTTTTCCCTTTCCTCCCTTTAGTTGAATTGTTTAATTAATAATAATATTGTTAATAATAATAATATTGTTAATAATTGTTTAATTAATATAATATTTCCTTGATAATATATTTCTCTCTTTATTAAAATTATCCTTATCTCAACCCGTGAGTTGTTTTTTTCCCTTTACTTCTTCCCCTCCTCATCTGAGGAGGGGGAGTGAGAGAGCGGTTGTGGTGTTCAGTTGCCTAATACGGTCAAACCACCACAGCCTCACAGAGTTACATCAATTTTTATTTTTGCTTCCAGAATACAGGCTGTATTTACAGCTGTACGATACTGTGCTAAACATCACACAGTACAAGTCTGCACCAGGGAATACATGCTTGTTCATAAGGTGCTCAGGAAATTTAAGCAATCAGTATGGAAACAGAGAATTACCTGTGTGCTTTGCATAAGTTTTGTGGTTTACTTTTGGCTTACTAACTCACATGAGGCAATGTATTCATATAGAAATATGCATAACCAGAAATATCTATTCAGATTTGGATTTGATGCCAGTTTAATCTAAATGATCAAGTTAAACCAAATTCTGTAGGACACTTTAACATAGATCTAATGATATCGAAATAACATGCTATGAAATTTTACTCCAATATAGCTAAAGTCTCCTGAGATTGACCACATGAACACTGCTTCCAAGTTAATTCAAACCCCAGCACATTTCCAGAGCTTCAAATCCCAGACAGTGGTGGTGGTTCAGGTATTTCTTCATCCCAGTAGAACCAGAAGGGAGACATTCAGGCCCACCTCCTTCTAATGCATGTGGCTAAGAATCTTGCAGGCGAATGGCTGTGTTTTGTGTGTGTGTTCCTTTTTTTTTTTTAATTAAGTCATCAGAAATCTTTTAAAAACAATTACAGAAACTTATTTTAGCCTTGCTATAGGTAAATAGCGGCTAGCAAATGTGACGCCCATCTACAAGAAGGGCCGGAGGGCAGTCCCGGGGAACTATAGGCCTGTCAGTTTGACCTCAGTGCCAGGGAAGCTCATGGAGCAGATCCTCTTGAGAGTCATCAGGCGGCACTTGAAGGGCAAGCAGGCGATCATGCCCAGTCAGCATGGGTTTATGGAAGGCAGATCCTGCTTGACGAACCTGATCTCCTTCTATGGCAAAGTGACGCGCTGGGTAGATGAGGGAAAGGCTGTGGATGTGGTCTACCTTGACTTCAGCAAGGCTTTTGACACCGTCTCCCACAGCATTCTCCTCAAGAAACTGGCTGCTCTTGGCTTGGACTGGCGCACGCTTCGTTGGGTTAGAAACTGGCTGGATAGCCGGGCCCGAAGAGTCGTGGTAAATGGAGTCAAGTCCAGTTGGAGGCCAGTCACTAGTGGCGTCCCCCAGGGCTCGGTGCTGGGGCCGATCCTCTTTAATATCTTCATCAATGATCTGGACGAGGGCATTGAGTGCACCCTCAGTAAGTTTGCAGATGACACCAAGTTAGGTGCGTGTGTCGATCTGCTCGAGGGTAGGAAGGCTCTGCAGGAGGATCTGGATAGGCTGCACCGATGGGCTGAGGTCCACTACATGAAGTTCAACAAGGCCAAGTGCCGGGTCCTGCACCTGGGGTGCAATAACCCCAAGCAGAGCTACAGGCTGGGAGATGAGTGGTTGGAGAGCTGCCAGGCAGAGAAGGACCTGGGAGTGATGGTGGACAGTCGGCTGAATATGAGTCAGCAGTGTGCCCAGGTGGCCAAGAAGGCCAACGGCATCCTGGCTTGTATCAGAAACAGTGTGACCAGCAGGGCTAGGGAAGTGATCGTCCCCCTGTACTCGGCTCTGGTGAGGCCGCACCTCGAGTATGGTGTTCAGTTTTGGGCCCCTCGCTACAAGAAGGACATGGAGGTGCTTGAGCGGGTCCAGAGAAGGGCGACGAAGCTGGTGAGGGGCCTGGAGAACAAGTCCTATGAGGAGCGGCTGAAGGAGCTGGGCTTGTTCAGCCTGGAGAAGAGGAGGCTCAGGGGCGACCTTATAGCTCTCTACAGATACCTCAAAGGAGGCTGTAGCGAGGTGGGGGTTGGTCTGTTCTCCCACGTGCCTGGTGACAGGACGAGGGGGAATGGGCTTAAGTTGCACCAGGGGATTTTTAGGTTAGACGTTAGGAAGAACTTCTTTACTGAAAGGGTTGTTAGGCACTGGAACAGGCTGCCCAGGGAGGTGGTGGAGTCACCATCCCTGAAAGTCTTTAAAAGACGTTTAGATGTAGAGCTTAGGGATATGGTTTAGTGGGGACTGTTAGTGTTAGGTTAGAGGTTGGACTCGATGATCTTGAGGTCTCTTCCAACCTAGAAATTCTGTGATTCTGTGATTCTGTGAAATAGCAGCACTGTCATTAAAATACCTTTAAAACACAAAAGATAAGAAAGGGCATATAATGAAATAGGTGAAGCAATGCAATCTGTTATCAGCTCTGCTGCAGAAAAACTAAAGAGTCCCAAACAATCACTGACCAGTGGAGTATCTTGTGTAGATGATGCGGTATGGCACCAGCTCACCATGCTCACATATGAGCAAAAACTCTACTTAAACTCTTTCACTAGATCAGCTTCCTGTCACAGGATGCATTTAATTAAACACCATCTTAATTAAAATAAAATAAACTTATCAATTAAATCAGATGTTTTTCAAAGGCTGGGAAAGGAAGACAATCATTGCTGTTTCTATTTTTAAATCTCCGTGAGGAACTCTGACACTGCAATGAAAGTAAAAAAAAAATAATAAATCTGAAGCAGGCAAATTAATTTTCTAACTTCTAATCTAAAGTATTATTATCAGGTCTTCTATGAGATGTAATAGTGGTCCTGAGGGCAATACAGTGATGGAGACATGTTGCTTCGTGTTATAAACCCATATAATATTTTCATTTCTGTCCCTTCATCTTTTGCAACATGTCCCCCTTGCACGTTAGGGAATGAGATGAAAAGCACTTCTTGCCAGGGAGATTTGAGCCTGGAGAGAGTGAAATGTGCTTTCTGCATTATCTCTGTAAAAAATGGACGATGCTTCCTTTTTCCTGTACCAGTGAGTACTGCTGAATCCAGACATTAAAACATGAAAATATTAAAATATTTCACATTTTCAGAAATGGACAAATAGACATAGGGGCCAGAAAATGTTCAGGCAAATGACATTGCACTGGAGATTCCATGCCATTTAGAAATCAGTTGAACATCCAGAAACTCACATATTTTTACTTTTCTTAAATCATGAGTTATATAAACTAGGGGAAAAATATTCTTTGTCAGCATAGGAATTTGGTTTTTTAGTACATGCAGTTTAAATTACTAAATTACTTCCCTGCAAAATAATTTTTAGAATGAAGCTGTAACATCAGTTTTGAAGAATTTATCATATGTCCTTGATGCCCCATCAATGTAATTTAAATATCTTAGTTTTAAAAGATTTTTTAAAGATACATATATAAAAAGCAAGACATTCCATGCCTTCAAAACCTAGATAGGTTACAAAATTAAACTTATCTAGTATATTTAAATTCTACACTCTGTCATAAGGATCCACATTTATCTCAAGGTAAACAATGAGATCTGTTTTCGTTTTTTAGCTTCCAACTCTAGAAAATTTTAGCTACACAGTTTTTGAAAAGCACTTTTCAGATATTTACATAGCGCAAATCTGAAAACTACAGAAATAAATATAATGGGTAGAATTAATTCATCATATCCAGCAGTATAATGAAATTGTTTGTAAATTATTTTTTTCAAGCCACCTTTGAGAGATCATGTATGGAAAAACTACCGAACTGAAGTAAGGCCTCAAAAATCTATGAGGATCTAAGCAGCATAACCTTTAATGGAAAATGTTGTCTAGCCTTTACTATATATCCAACCCAGTATAGCATTTCAAAATGTGTGAAAGTTTTATCTTCATTAAAATCAGCACAAGGAGCATAGAATAGGAGCAAACAATGATTTTTTAGAATATATGGGCCAAAGAATCACAGTGAATATAGTCATTAGTATACTGTCTGCACAGTGCTTTGAAAAACTAATATTAATTCATCCTATTATGTGAAAGAGTATGCATGTGATAACAAAAAGGCCATGTTTCACAAGCAAGCAACCCTGTGGAAAACACCAGTTAACTTCCCTTTTAAAGATAACAAGTTGAAATAAACTGTGAATTAATTATGTTTTCAGTGAAAAAAAATAATAATAAGACATAAATCAATTAAATAAATTGTATTTTGCAGTAAAGTATGTTTAAAGTGCAGACTTTTATGCAGACTTACAGTGAGCATGTCTACAGCCAAATTCATACGCATTCATGATGAAAGCTTGCTGAGGTACACACTATCTACAAAACATACTGACATCCTAAAAGACAATTTTTGGTGAAGAAAGTCATGGTTTTAACAAACATTCACCCTTAATCATAACACTGCAGAAATTACACTATATTTCATCACCTGAAGGGTTGAGCTGAGGATCCATCTCTGTTATAATTCACAGGTTCATAGTATTAAAATAAAGATATTTGAAGTACAAATTATGACAGGCAGTAATGGAGTACGTTTAAACTACAAACTGTGATAGGCAGTAACCTCTCTTTAGTTGTCAGGGAAGTATTGCACTTTTAAAAATCCTGAAACATTGGTAAGACAGACCAATACAGCCCTATAAATCTAGTGAAGATGTCATAGTGACATCATAGTGACAAGTTTCAGGCTGCAGTTACCATAAATTTAACTCCTGACAACTTTCATGTTAGGGTGCATCAACCATAACTGACAGTAGACAGTCAATTATAGGTCTCCTGACTTGGACATCAGTGAAAAACAGGACAGTGAATACTCAGGAAGAAAGTAAAAATGCTGGAAACAGAAGTAATACAACCCATAAAATATCTACAAATAGCTCTAAGTGTATAAATATTTAACACAATCAAAGTTATTTGTATAGTGTTCCACTTAAAAATTCAGAATGTCATGACCCATAATAAGCATGAGTAAAAAATAAATAGCATAGGAAAAATAAACAGCAACATTTTTTGTATTTTTTATAACCATTCAAAGTTTCAATCTACAAGCAACTCTTGTAGAATAAATTCTTGTCTAAGTGGAGACTTGTATATTTTTTAATACTTAACATTAACTACTTCAGAAAGAAATTGTAAAACTTAACCTAATTGTTTTTCTTATGTTGAGCATGAAAGGAATAACTGCTGGAACAGGGACTACATCCAGCCAGGGTATTTCTTCCTGCAGAGTTCTTAATCTGAAGCTTATAAGCAGTCCAGACAATTTCATTAAGAACATTTAAATATTTAAATATCTCCTTTTCAAATCAAGGCTACAGACCTAGTCTAAAAATGTTAATAAAAACATAAATGCACCAACACTATAAATATATATATATATAATAACATGAATAAACTCAATTATATAAAAGCTCAGTTTTACATCATTCCTATCATGCTGAGAGATTATCTGTATCTGCACATTGCTTGGCTTTTATCAGTTCCTTTTGAAGCATCCATTTCTAGACCCTCACTGCAATAGAACAGTGAGCTATTCCAGCAAGGTAATTTTTGAATCTCTAGGAAATGTCATGAAATCATAAAAGGTGCTAGCAGTCCTTCCTGGCAGAAGGCACTAAGACAAAGAAATATATGTTACTAAGCATTTTTAAACTTTATGTGCTGTTTCATTTTTCCAGCTTTCCAGTATATCTGCCAAGCTATAAAAAGTACCAGAATAAATAGGTAAAGGTATAGAGACTTGATAAAAACTAAGCAAAAATAATTATTTCTTTTTTTTTTCTTCTGTCTCAGAATCATGGTGGCTTGACACTAAATGCTTTTCATGGAGGTTTCCTGGTTTTTCTTTTTTCTTGTCAAAAGTCAACTAATATTTTCCTTTTATTAAGGCTTTTTCAATGCATTCCTGTCACTGAGATCACTTTTTGTGACTAATTCGGGTTCACCTATAGTACTATATTGTATAATATATATTGTAATCTCAATAATTTGTTTCTTTTTCCTCTCACCCATTTTTCTTTCCATTCTATATCCTTCTCTAACCCCCAGTTTCACCCCATTGCATTTTTGCTAACAAGTGAGGAAAAGAACATCTACTTCTGCAACTACCACTTCCCACAAATACGTTTTCTACATATGGGAAATGTGGGAAAATTATTTTCAGTATGATGATAAAATAAGAAAAGAGGAATGCTAGCTTCCTAGAAAAACTTTCTATTACCATAGTAGTGGCCAGTGAAAGAATCTTCTCTGTGTTATCTCTGTGTTATCTGTGTTCTCTGTGTTAAAGCTCTGTGTTATTTTTTTAGTATAGGAAAACATCATTTAAAGGTGGCTAGGCAAGCATTACTCCTGACATTACTCCTGACTCCAGTTACTTTTGCAGTGTTTATAGTCCTTTTATCTGTGAAGATCAAGAGCGGGAAAAACTATTCTTATGACCTGTTGGAGACAGGCTGTAAGACCTTCAGAGCTGGGATTGGTGTCATGATGGTGACAAATTACACACAAAATAACTCCAGCAATTTCTGTTTCTTAATTCCAGCAGGCTATTATACTGATACAGCCGTTCAGAAAATCCTAATAATCTGTACAGCAATACTGAGACTTTCCTCAATGTAAAATGTTTGCAACACTTATGTATCTGTTTTGTTAAATTGTTCGCATGATGTATCTTATGGTATTCACAACACTGTATCATTTTATATTACAGTACGCTATACTAAAGCATTGTTCTCCTGCTGTAAACACTTTATTAGCCATATCTACACACTACTTGTCAACAGCTGAGCCCATTTTCTTAAAAAGAGTCTTGCTGAAATCAGAGACAGATGATACAGCTACAGAAAATTAGACATAAGCATCCTCTTACACCATACACTACAAATACAGATTGATAACACAACATTAAATGGGCAGGACTAAAGTACACCCACAGGTCAGCATTACTCAACTCAGTACAGCTGATTTGGTAATTATGGCTTATTCAGAGAGCATTCAGATGTAAATATGCACTTCTGTGGAGTCTAAATAGCAATATTGACATGTGCTGTAAGTGCTTTGATTGTGGTTGATGAACTCTTCAGTGCATGCTTTTCAGCATTTTAGGTAGGAAACATATCTTGAGGCTGTTCAATCATAAAAGAAGCTATTAGATCACCTTTACTCACTTATTCCAATATAATTTGCATTGGAATTAGCCATAGCAACTGACTTCAGCTACGCAGCTACTTTTACACAACAGTTAAACATAACTGATGTATTAATTGTGTTTTCATCCTGTACATGCTGCACTCAGTAGGCCATTTATTTACTTATCTGTCTATCACATACTTAACCATAGACAGGTTGAGTAGATCAGCCTTTTACCTAAATCAATTCCAATAAGATCCTGTTAAAATGAACAGGGCTAGTCATTTGAGAGGGTTTTTCTAACTGTTAGGTCCCTGCTGTAAAATATAGTAGAGCCTCAATCACCTGAAAGTCTCTTGTAACACATGAAAATCATGGATAATTAGGGACAGCGGGGTAGAGGTTGTTGACTGCACTGATGCTGCTGTGGTGGTTTTACTCAGGTGGGCAGCCACGCTCCACCACAGCCACTTTCTCACTCCCCCTCCTCAAAGGTAAAGGCGAGAAAATACGATGAAAAGGGCTCAAGGATTGAGATAAGGACAGGGAGATCACTCAACAATTATTGTGATGGGCAAAACAAACTCAGAGTAGGGAGGCATTAAGATTTATTGCCTATTACTAACAAGCTAGAAAAGTGACAAACAAAGTAAATAAACCAATAACGCCTTCTTCCCACCCACCCTCTTTTACCTCCTCCCCCCAAGGGGTGCAGGGGAATGGGGGCTGCGGTCAGTCTACAGGACTTCATCTCCGCCACTCCTTCACAATCACTCTCTGCCCCTGCTCCACGTGGGGTCCCTCCCACAGGATGCCGTCCTTCCCAAATTGATCCTATGTGGGCTGCTCTTCAAGAACTGCTCCAACACAGGTCTGGACCACAGGGTCCATCCCCCAGAAGCAAACTGCTCCAACCTTGGTCCCCCACAGACAGCAGCTCCCCCCAGACCTCCTGCTCCTGTGTGGGCTCCTCTCCACAGGCTGCAGCTCCGGCCCGGGGCCTGCTCCTGCGGGGGCTCTCCATGGGCCGCAGCCTCCTCCAGGCCACATCCACCTGCTCCACTGGGGGCTCCTCCACGGGCTGCAGCATGGAGATCTGCTCCATGTGTGACCCATGGGCTGCAGGGGGACAGCCTGCTCCACCAGGGGCCTCTCCACAGGCTGCAGGGGAACTGCTGCTGCCTGCATGGAGCACCTCCTGCCCTCCTTCTGCATTGACTTTGATGTATGCAAGGCAGTTTCCCTTCCCTCTCTCTCCCAGCTGCTGTTCCACAGCAATTTTTTCCCTTCTTAAATCTGCTCCCACAGAGGCACAAACAGCACTGCTTATTGGCCCAGCCCTGGCCAGTGGCAGGGCCCTTATCTAACATGGGGCAACTTCGGGATTCTTCTCCCAGAAGCCACCCTTATGCCTCCCCTGCTACAAAAACCTTCCCACGTAAACCCACTACAGCTGCATATATACATATAGCCAAGTATAAAGGCTGTTTTTATTATGTCCATAAACGGTTTCCCTGTGTCTGACCTAAAAACTACCTGAGTTCCCTGCCTGAACTGCAGACTTCCTCTTGGCTGTCTAGCAGAAATCCTGCTAGCAAGCTGCAAATATTTGCAGGGGTCTGGGAGCATTAGTTTAAAGAGGCTTTGGAAAACGGAAGTTTCTGTGTTCCTGATTTTTAGATATTTTTACTTTATATTGCTCATGTACCATTCCCACCCCCAATGGTAGCACATGACAAACTCCCCAAGAACTTGTTAAAAACATAGGACTTAGAGTAATTAAAGAAATTGTACAGGCAAGAGTGTTAGATTGACAAAAAGTAGCACCAAGGATAATCACTTATTAAAATGTGGGTTTGATGTTTTAAAAATAAACATTGCTTTCACATTCTTGTCAGATTAGAAAAAGAAAGAGGAGGAGAACATCAGCTGGCAGCCACAGGCAGCATTATTAGAGCATTTCTGCAGTGCAGAACCCACAGGCTGAACACTGTAGGGCTGATCCCACAGTGGTGTCTGCAGATATTAATTTGGGGAAAGCAAAAAGAATAAAACAGGATAGAAAACATCTTGAAGGTTATTCTCCCCTGTAGTATCTCCTTCCAGAGACACTGTGGTTCAAAGGAAAGCAAACCAATTAGCAGCTCATGAGCTGTACCACTTGACTCAGTGAGTGTAGTACAGAAACTGTTACAAACCACTGATGTGTATTTTTATATGCTTCCTCCTTTGAATATACCATTGACTTTGTTATAGTGTTAATAGTTTGATTAATTAAAATTTTACACTCACAATTGTCTTTTATTACAGGTTTTGGAGGTACATCAAATAATGCAGCTCTCCAGTTTTGGACTGAAAGCCCAAAGGATTGGAAAGGGCATTGGATGATCAAACTTCCATGTACCTCAACAAGCTCATTTCAAATGAGGGATCTCAGCACATTCATACTGATGAAGATACCAGAGCTTGCTTTACTAACCGCTTTATGTGGCTTTGCTGAACAGAAACTAAATGTATAATGGTTCTAGCCCTTCTGACCATGACACTAATATGCTTTTACAACAACAAGGACATAGACATTAAACTAACAAAAAAGGAGCATTGAAATGTAGATGGATGTTCTGGTATAACCATTATATCACATTCCTGACAGTCAAAAATATGGAAGGGGAGGGCAAG
>CM021731.1:25932764-25951535 GCA_011075105.1 Heteronetta atricapilla
AAAAAAAAAAAAAAAAAAAAAAAAAAAAAGTTTTTGTTTGTTTGTTCATTTGATTTTAATTCCTGAAATGATAGAAAACCTGAATTTATTAATGTGACAGTAGTCTAAACTGGCTCCCTTTACGAGTGTCCCTGGCTTCACCAGCTGGACAGTGAGGAGCACACCACAGCTCCAATCTGGTATCAGGCCTCTGCATTACCTTTCAGACAGGATAATTAACGGAAAGATATCTCCCAGATGGATTTGAGGAAGGAAGATAGAAGACTCACTTTTATGTATAAACAATTGACGTAAAATGCAAGTAAAATTTTGTTTTAACACTTCTTCCTAAGATATGATTGCTAATCTGGCATGACAATGAAAAGGCAAAATTTAGACCGGATATGTGAAAATAGTAAGACAGAATATGATAAGTAAATACAAATGTTGAGCTGCTATGATCACTGTGTAGAATAGCTGCACTGCTGAACTTACGTGCTCTTTTAGCAGGTCTACCATAAACCTGTGCTGATTCACAAAAAAAAAAAAAAAAAAAAAGAAAAGAAAAAAAAGAAAGAAAATTGGCTGTGGAAGTTGTGTCTAAGGAAATTGAGCAGGAAGCTAACTTGGAGATGCCTACACTGATGGACAGGGACTGACCGTGGCTTCTCTCTGCTCTGCCTTAGCACAGGAAGCAAACAGCTGTAGCTGTACAATGCAGTGTGGCAGTGAGTGGGAGCAGACAGACCTATGCCACTCTGGCAGACAGGAGTGGGGTGCTTCACCCTCATCTGTCCTGGAAAGTGATGCAAAAAACCTTACCTTTGTCTGCACCCATGCATAGGAGTCTGCCTGTTTCCTCATCTAAAGAGACTTGGGAGGAGCTTGCTACCTCCTAGGAAAGATGGTCCCAGCCCAGACTGACTCATGCCGGCAGCAGACTCTGGGAGGGGTTTCTGGGCCAGAGGAGCTCCACATCAGCCAAGCTGTGGCCTCTCAGGCAGCACAGCAGGACTTCGCAGCCTGAGGAAAGAGCTCCTGTGCATGGCAGGGCTTCACAGTGCTCCAGCAGAGAGGAATTAACATGCTTTAACATCACCCCCCTCTCTTCTTTATTAAATGGACATAGACACGGACTGTAAATAAAAGAATTCACCAGGGAAATTACTTTCTGTGTCACTAACTTTTCTACAGACTCTCTATCCAAAGGCCTGAAAAGACTGATACTGAGCAAACAGGCAAACATAATTAACCTCTTTGCCCTTCCAATTGATCCACTGTTACCATCCTCCCCTTTCTTTGGCTACTCGTTTTTGAAATGACTTTCTTATACTTTACTGCTGGTTGCTGCATGAGAAATGATGAGAACTACTGATGCAGAAAGAGCTTATAATTAATGATCTGAGATCTTCAAAAAGCCAAGCCAAAGGGTCAGAGATGCAATCTCAGCCCTTAGCACGCGTCCAGTAAAAGTGACTAGCTCACGGTCAGAGCCCAGCATCCCACTGGCAACAATCTGCACTGGCAGGATTAAACCCTTAATCATAAAATATTTTGCATGCAGAAAATCAGTTCCTATGCTAAAATGAAACAGTTTGAACAAATATAGGTTTGTGCTTCTAGTGAACCAGCTGCATAGCTTTGTATATATTCACAGGTAACATGTAATGTACTTCTGCCTGTACCGTATACCCCTTTTAACACTGCTTATTAAAGTGGGGGTGGAGAAGTGGGGGTGGAGCTAGTTCTAAACTTGTGTTAAAAATAAACCTCAAGATGCCATAGATTTCTCAGTATTCAAAAAAAAAAAAAAAAAAAAAAAAGACATTTTCATTCCAAAATCTTCTTCTGAAGATTTTAACCAATGAATTGTGGAAAAGGTTGGAAAGTATTTTGTAATAATTGTTGCATATGAAATTTAGTGCTCTTTCACTGATGGTTATGTGCTATGACCTAGGCTGATCTGCTGTGTATCATCTTAATTTAAAAACCTACATGAATGATAGCTCCATTCCTCCAATACCGCCTTGACAGTTCACAGAAATATTCTGTACCCAGTTTCTAGCCAGAGAAAAGGCAGAGGAAATCAGAGGTCATATAGACAACTGTGATGATAGCAAGGTTTTCCTTGGTGATGTCCTACATCTCACAGATGGTGATGGCGCTAAGCGTTTTGGAGTGTAAGGGCTGCTGAAGCGAGGAGAGAAATGGAGCCTTGCTTAGGTTCACAGGCAATGCTGTACTTCCTGGAAGCAGAAGGGGTAACTATGGCAAGCAAGAAGCTTAGCCATGACCATGGAAATTGCTTTCCTGGAGTATCACAGGTCCTGTCTGCAGATCTGAGGAAAATTGTCTTGGAGAAAAGAGACCAGGGGAGTGTAGATTTGTACGATTTGTTATCTAGGTTGTGTGGTTGTCTGTCAATCAGGGCAGGGACATAGGAACTCAGTTCCTAAACTAGTCCAATGAAAACAGGACAGGTGGCCTGCACACTAGATCTCAGGGACCATGGGGGCCAGAGCAATCCCACTGGTTTCCCCTCCTGAAAGTTAGCTCTGTGGAAGACAACTGTTGTTATTCTGCTATTGACTGTTCTGGACATTTTAATTCCAGTTTGCCTCTGACTCATTGAGTTTCTGAGCCTGCGTTCAGCTTGCACCTGATTGCTCTGTGTCTGCAGTGCCTGGGTTTTACTTCAGGAATTGCCAACCTTGATTAGAAGATCAGGGTAGTTGTTCCCTGAAAATCAGAACAGTTCTGGCCTACATGGAAACACAAAATTACTGTTCCTCTTCCTTACAATTAGGACTAATCAAAATGACTAACATTTTACAGACTGCATTTATTGGCCTCTTTTTAACATGAAGCCTCGAGTAGCTCTTGAGTGTCTAACTTCTCCCTTTGAATCTCTTTCTTCATCCCTGTTTTAGTCTGATCTCTTTGGACTGCTGCACCTAAGTCACTTGTATTGCTACCCAGCAGGACTTGAACATATACTGTACAAGATAAGGTGGAGACCAGTATTACTAATCTTAAATGATCTCCTGTATAGGTATTTATCTTGTCATGAACAATTACTCCAGAGCCTTTTATCAGAACTAGCAAAATTAGTAATTCAGTGGTAGGTCACGGTTATTGGAGACCTATGTGGAAAAAAAAATCAAGAAGAAATCTCTAATCTTGCACACTCTACTGATTCCTACATACAGTTCTTCTGTGAAAAAGAATCACAGAATCACAGAGTTGTAGGGGTTGGAAGAGACCTCAAGAGATCATTGGGTCCAACCCCCCTGCCAAAGCTGGTTCCCTAGAGCAGGTTGTCCAGGTAGGTGTCCAGATGGGCCTTTGTACTGGGTCTGGCTGGGATGGTAACTTTCCCTGCAGCAGCCCATACAGTGCTGCGCTCTGCACTTGTAGCTAGAACAGCAGTGGTATCACACTGGTGTTGTGTCTGCTGCTGAGCAGTGCTGGCACAGCATCAGGACTTTCTCTAACCCTCCTAGGGGGTGGACAAAAAAAGTGAGAAAGAAACATCACCAGGGCAGCTGACCCAAACCAACCAAAGGGATATTCCATACCATATGATGTCACACTCAGCAATAAAAGGTGGAAAAGGGAAGAAGAGGGGAGGGGTGGGCTCTCGTTGCAAAAACGTCTGTCCTCCTCCCGAACACTGGTTACGTGCGTTTCAAGGACGTGGTCAAGCATCGCAAGCATTTGTGGGAAGTAGAGAGTAATTTTTTCCCTCTGCACTTCCACATAGCCTTTACTTGTTTTGTTTTGTTACTCCCTTTCCCCCTCCCTCTTCCCCTTTCCCTTTTTTCCCTTTAGTTGAATTGTTTAATTAATAATAATATTTCCTTAATAATATTTTTTTCCTCTTTAATTAAATTATCCTTATCTCAACCCATGAGTTCTTCTTTCCTTTACTTCTTCCCCTCCTCATCTAAGGAGGGGGAGTGAGAGAGAGGTTGTGGTGTTCAGCTGCCTAGCACGGTAAAACCACCACAGCCTTGAATATCTCCAGAGAAGGAGACTCCACAACCACCCTGGGCAGCCTGTTCCAGTGCTCCGTCACCCTCACCATGACAAAGTTCTTTTGCATGGTGGTGCGGAACTTCCTGTGATCCATTTTTTGGCCGTTGCCCCTTATATTGTCCCCACAAACCAATGAAAAGAGGTTGGCCAAATCCCTCTGTCTCCCACACTTAAGATATTTGTAAACATTAATAAGATTCCCTCTCAGTCTTCTCCAGGCTGAGCAGACCCAGGTCTCTCAGCCTGTCCTCATGGGGAGATGCTCCAGGCCTCATATCATCTTTGTGGCCCTCCACTGGACTCTTTCCAGGAGATTCATGCCTTTTTTGTACCGGGGAGCCCAGAACCGGACACAGTACTCCAGGTGAGGCCTGACCAGGGTAGAGGGGGAGGATCACCTCCCTTGACCTGCTGGCCACACTCCTTCTAATGCACAACAGGATCCCATTGGCCTTCTTGGCCACCAGGAAGAAGGTGGCTCATGGTCAACCTTGTCATTCACCAGCTCTCTGCAGAGCTACTCTCCAGCAAGTCATCCCCCAGCCTGTACTGACACATGCGGTTGTTCGTTCCCAGGTGCAGGACTCTACACTTGTTCTTGTTAAACTTCATTTAGTTTCTTCCTGCCCACCTCTACAGCCTGCCCAGGTCCTGCTGAATGGCAGCACAGCCTTCTGGCATGTCAGCCACTCCTCCCAGCTTTGTGTCATCGGCATACTTGCTGAAGGTGAACACTCTTCCCTCATCAAGGTCATTGATAATATTGAACAAGACCAGACCCAGCACCGACCCCTGGGGAACATCTCTAGTCACAGGTTTCCAAACGGACTCTGTGCCACCGATCACCACCCTCTGAGCTAGGCCAGTCAGACAGTTCTCAGCCCACCTTACTGTCCACTCATCTATCCCACACTTTCTCACCTTTGCTAGCAGGATGTCATGGGAGGCAGTATCAAAAGCCTCCTTGCTAAAGTCAAGGTAGATCACATCCACTGCTCTCCCCCCACCTACCCAACTGGTGATGTCATCATAGAAGGCAATGAGGTTGGATGAGCACAATTTCCCCTTGGTGAATCCATGCTGACTACTCATAACCTTCTTCTCTTCCAATTGCTTGGAGATGGCATCCATAACAAGCTGTTCCAACACCTTTCCAGGGGCAGAGGTGAGACTGATTGTCCTGTAGTTTCCCAGATCCTCCTTCTTGCCCTTCTTGAAGACCAGAGTGACAATGGGTATCCTCCAGTCTTCAGGCACCTCTCCTGTTCTCCAGGACCTTTCAAAGATGATAGAGAGTGGTTTGGTGATCACCCCTGCTAACTCCCTCAGCACACATGGATGCATCCCATCAGGGCCCATGAATTTGTGTACATTGACCCCACTCAGACACTCCTGAACTACTCCCTTGTCAACCATGGGGGAGCTCTCCCTTTCTCAGAGTCTTTCTCCTCCCTCCAGGGTCCAGGAGTCCCAGAGGAGAGTCTTTGAAGCAAAGACCAAAGCAAAGAAGGCATTCAGTATCTCCACTTTCTCAGCATCCCCCATTACCAGGACACCCCCCTTGTTCAGCAGGGGACCCACATGTGGAGCTATGTTTAAATGAGAAGGGGCATGATTTAATTACAAGTGCACAACTCAGGCTTTGAAGTACTGTGAAGATAATGTAGGCCCAGGACTGATAACCTTGAGTGATGTTACAGCTAAAATATGCAGAACTATGTTCGGGAGGAGAGACGGCACCGTTGTACCATTTATATTAGTGCTAGAGACATGTGCATAGAAGTTAGACCAATCATAAGTTGTTGTCTGCGCATGATGTAATGATAGCATATATATACCTTGCTTGAACATTCATTAAATGAGAACGATTATACTCGCATCGAGGTTGCGTCGTTACTCCAGGTCACTCCCATTCTGACATCTGGTAGCAGAGGATGGTTACTCGCCAGATAGTCCAGCTCAACTGAGTTCTCCGAGACTGCAGTAAACAGCAAGAGGAGGGGAATGGGAAACAAAACGTCTGGGAGGAGGGATGCCTGTGTGCGAACTGGGGGCACACACGGACCTCCCCTCCCAGTGGAAAGCGCAGCTATGGAGGTGGAAGCTGCAGCAACGTTGCTGGCTGGAATACTCTCTAAGAGAGGTATCGAGACAATGGGAAAGAAACTGATCCAATTGATCAAGTTAGGACAGCGATGGGGAAATTTTAGAGAGACGACTCTGTTACGGAATGGCAAGAATTTGGGAATACCATGTGGGAAAAGACTATAACGGGAGATTCAAAAGATAAAAAGAAAGTGAAAACTGTCCGCGAGTTGTGGCGTACAGTAATACACACGTTAAAAACCATGAAAGCAGAAAAGGAAGTAGCCTGTGCTGCTGCTCAAATGTTAATCCCGGGGACGGTCCCTAAAAAATCTGGGGATTCGAAAAGAAAACCCAGGACTCTTGCGCGTATTTTTGGGCTCTCTGCGGTTAAAGGAATGACCGGGGCTCCGTGCTCGGCGGTCTCCGAACTCCTATCGCACATTGACGGTGATGGGCCGGGTAACGGGCCGCCCCCACACTACGCAGGAGTCCCGCCGGACCCACCATCGACCGCAATGAAAGCGGAAGTTGACGGGGCCAGGCCAGAGCAGAGATCTGAGCCACTTGCGGAAGTAACACCCCAGGACACCAAGGGGGGAATGTCCTGCACCGCCCGCAGGCGAGGGAGGGGAGGCACGCCAACCCCCGCCCTCGGCTCCGCCTCTTCACACGCCCCTGCCGCTCCCTGCTGACTCCTCTGCTCCGGCAATTTCACCTCGCGGCGACTGTGTAGAACCACCCCTAGAAAATTCGGAAAACTTGTTAGAAATTGTCCAGCAGCGCCTTGCGGATCTGGACCTGCGGTTAAAAGACAAGGTATCAGTAGCGGATCGTTCCTCGTTGAGCGGAGAGGAGCCCACCCCATCATTTCCCCCCGCTGCCCCACCGGCGCCAGTTAGACCCATGCGATGGAGTGGGGTCATACAGGATGCTATCCTGGAAGGACAATGGAGTGCAGCCGCTAGCATCGCTTGTCCTGTGATACACGGGAACGGTGCAGCAAAGTGGGAGCCGCATGACTGGAAAATTTTGCAACAAGCGCGAACCACCATTGCAAATTATGGAGTAAAATCTGAAGCTACTAGGAAAAAAAAAAGGGGGGGGGCGAGAAGGTAAGGCCATGGTTGGCCTCCTCCTCACAATCACCGCTGTCATTGGTTATTGCCAGACCTGGGTCTCCATCCAACCATGCTGCAACATCTGGGTCACCCTCGCCAACATGACAGGACAAGAAGCGATGTGCCTGTCCCTGGCTAGTGCTAATGACCCATTTATGACATGTCTGGTGGGGCTCCCAGCAGATAACAAAGACTGGACTGTCCACTTGCTGTGATTGCCCCTAGAGCCACGGGAATTAGATACTCTGGGAAGTGTAACAGCCACACCATGTGTAAGGTTCAATTACATGGGCAAAAACCAAACCATGAAACAAATTGTCAAGGCCACACTCGCTCCTTATCGCAATGCATCTCTTTGGTGTAGTTATACAAAACTAGAATAGCATCATTCCTTGCACCAGGAGCCGCTCTGCTTGGCTGTGGGATCGACTGTGGAATGAACGCCCCTAGGTGCACCCCGAACATTTTCCTCGGAGGGGTCTCCACTCTCAGCCGCTCACCACGGGAGTAGACAAGGACCTCCTGAAGCCGCAGACAAATTATTTTAAGTGATATTTTCTTGTGGTATGAATGAAAGGTACAAGAGGCCTCTGCGTGATTGTGTGATTGTGCTGTGTGAGTGAGAAGCAGCATCGCTGTAAAGCACTATCCTATTTTTACCCTGTTGCTTATAGTGCCTTGCTTATTACAATGTTTGCAGTATTAAAGGTAGTAGACCAGGCCTGGGTTGCTCAAAAACAAAAAGGGGGAATTGTGGAGATATGTTTAAATGAGAAGGGGCATGATTTAATTACAAGTGCGCAACTCAGGCTTTGAAGTACTGTGAAGATAATGTAGGCCCAGGGCTGATAACCTTGAGTGATGTTACAGCTAAAATATGCGGAACTATGTTCGGGAGGAGAGACGGCACCGTTGTACCAATTATATTAGTGCTAGAGACGTGTGCATAGAAGTTAGACCAATTATAAGTTGTTGTCTGCGCATGCTGTAATGATAGCATATATATACCTTGCCTGAACATTCATTAAATGAGAACGATTATACTCACATCGAGGTTGCGTCATTACTCCAGGTCACTCCCATTCCGACACCCACATTATCTCTAGTCTTCCTTTTACTGTTTATTTTTTTTACCTTAAAAAAATAAATAATAAAAAACTTCTTATTATCTTTTATCTCTTTTGCATGCTATTCATCTCCAGGTGGGCTTTAGCCTTGCTCGTCACATCACTGCAGGCCCTGACAACACTCCTATTCTCCTCCCAAGAGGACAGGCTCTTTTTCCAAATTTCATAAACCCTCCTCTTCCTTTTGATCTTGTCAATGAGCTCCTTGCTCATCCATGCAGGTCTCCTGCCCCTCTTTCCCAATTTCCTGCTCTTAGGGATGCACCGATCCTGAGCTTGGAAGAAGTGCTGTTAAAAAGAAGAGGTCAACCAAGTAAAAACTCAAGGAATATCAAGATGTATTAAGCTGATGCTACATAATATGGGAATATAGTGGTTCTTTAGCAGACATGCTGGTTCACCCACATCTGGCTCTCACCAGAACTACAGAAAACAAGCATATACATAATTTACAAATAAGACTCTCCAATGGGAACTTGAGTAATTCAGCTACCTAGCTAGTGTTTTGAAGGCTAGCGTGGGACACAGATAGGCCAAAGCCTTCTGCAGACACAGGGCTGAACAAGGTAGACAAACACTATAGCAATAAACACAAGCAGCCTGGTGAAAAGGCCGACTATAGCCATCAGTACCTGAGTACACCAGGATTCACTACTGACCCAGGCTGTGTCACCCAGAGCTGCAAAGCGCAGAGGGGAGTCTTTTGATGTGTGAATCATAGAGTACCCGGACTTGGAAGGGACCCACAAGGGTCATCGAGTCCAATGTGGTATTACTTTAAGATGGGTATGTTATCTGTCATAAGCAAGGTACTTTGGCTATACTGCTTTGGATTTAACGTAAGAAAAAACACATATTTATCAACCCCTTACTCCCATACTGAACAAGGAGAAAAAATATTATTTTCTGGATTTGATCCTCGGTGAGTTAGAATTAATTATAACAATTGCAACACTGCAACTGTAGTCCCAAATTACAGGAAACAGGAAGGACAAAAGAAGTCGTAATCACGAATTACAGAAACGGAGAAGGACAAAGTAAATTGTAATCCCAAATTACAGGAAATGGGAAGCAGGAAAGGAAGAAACACAGAATCACACAATCACAGAACATTAGGGATTGGAAGGGACCTTGAAAGACCATCTAGTCCAACCCCCCTGCCAGAGCAAGAACACCTAGATCTCGTCACACAGGAACACATCCAGGCGGGTTTTGAAAGTCTCTAGAGAAGGAGACTCCACAACTCCCTTGGCAGCCTGTTCCACTGTTCTGTCACCTTCATCATAAAAAGGTTTTGCCTCATATTTAAGCAGAACCTCCTATGTTCCAGCTTGCACCCATTGCCCCTTGTCCTGTCATTGGGTGCCACAGAGAAAAGCCTGGCTCCATCCTCCTGACACTCACCCTTTTCCTGGTTTCAGTTAGGATAGAGTTAATTTTCTTCCTAGTAGCTGGTAAGGTGCTGTGTTTTGGATTTAGGATGAGAAGAGTGTTGATAACATTCTGATGTTTTAATTGTTGCAGAGCAGTGCTTACACTAAACCAAGGACTTTTCAGCTCCTCGCTCTGTCCTGCCAGTGGGCAGGCTGGGGGTGCAACAAGAGCTGGGAGGGAATAGACCCAGGACAGCTGACCTGAACTGGCCAAAGGGATATTCCATACCATCTGATGTCATGCTACACAATAGATAGAGGTAGCTGGCCAGGGTGGGGGGACCAGCTGCTTAGGGATAGGCTGGGCATCAGTCAGTGGGTGGTGAGCAATTGCATTGTGCATCACTTGTTTCGCACACATTAGTAGTGGCAGTGCTACTACTACTACTACTGTTATTATTATTATCTTTTCTGTCCTAATAAACTGTCTCTATCTCAACCCACAGGCTTAATTTTCCTTATTCTCTCCCCCCTCCCAAAGAGGGAGGGAAGACAGTGAGTGAACGCCTGTGTGGTGCTTAGCTGCCAGCCAGGTTAAACCACAATACTCCTTTTTGGTGCCCAACGTGGGGCATGAAGGGTTGAGATAACGACAGATCTGACCAGTGTGTTAAAACAAGATTCTTGTAAGTATTACATCAGTTTAATAGTTGCTAATCACAATGCCAATTTTTGTGATCTCAAGTCTGCCGTGCCTCCTTTCAAACTGAGTTATATAGAACATTACTTAGTGTATGTGCTCCCTGTCAAGTTGCTTATCACTGCTCGGGGTTGGTACAGGGTTACTATTTTGCTGTACTGTGTAACACTGGCTTATGATGTGATAAATTACCAGCCATGATACTAATCTGGTATGCGTACTCAGCATTGTCGTCAACTCCATACATGAGTCATGCTACCTCAGAAACTATTAATAATTACACCTTTCACGCTTTTTCTTTAGGGATCCTATCTATGGAGGGGTCAGGGGAAGATGTTTTTATCGACTTGTTCACTCTCCCTTTCTTCTCCTCCAGGCAAGTTATGGTAGCTTTCCAAAACTTCTAATATCCTTGGGATGTTCAGACCAGCATGTTCGTATTGTTATGTCTCCTGAATGCACCTCAGGTTTTCTCTAAGGTTAAACAAATACTTAAGATTGTCATCCAGAGATCTGTCCTGAGGCAGGATAGTTACGAGTGGCAGGGAGAGTGGGAGGATATGGGAAGGCATCTAGAGCAGTGGGCACCTCCAGTGCTTTGGAAATTCACCCCTGAACAACTGAAAAATCCTAAAAAGCTGATAGAGTGCTTGAAAAAGGTGTGTCATCACTCTGGCAGTACCAGACATTCACAAATCACTGAAACATGCTGGGGCTTGGCCTATGCTTACCAAGCTGCATTCAATGCCAATATAACCCCAGTGACAGACCATGCGGCCACTTCCACCCCTGAGACAGGCCCAGTGGCTACTCCAAGCCCTAAAATGGGCCCCAAGGCTGAGCCAGAGAAACAAACTGTACCAGTGTTGGTTGCACCCATAACCAAGATGAAAAAAAAATGGATTAGAGAGTTAGATCATTTAGAACACAGAGAAACGCCTGCTAAGACTAGGTATGGAGAAGACAAGGCCAGGCCATCAGACGAACAGGAGGAAGAAAATGAAGATGTCACAAAAACAGTAACTACCCAAAACCTATACCAGCATGAGCTACAAGATGTGCAAAACGATTTTGATCATTTTATAGGTGAGCACCTTTTCACCTGGCTGCTCCAGTGCTGGGAGCCAATAGTCTGGAATTAGAGGGCAGGGAAGCCAGGCAGCTGGGATCCCTTGCTACAGATGCAGGTATTGACAAAGCAATTGGAAACGGAGCACCAGGCTACAGCCTCTGGAGGCGTCTCCTGTCAGCTGTGAAGGAAAGGTAACCCTTCAAG
The DNA here is from genome assembly GCA_011075105.1 of Heteronetta atricapilla. Lineage (NCBI taxonomy): Eukaryota > Metazoa > Chordata > Aves > Anseriformes > Anatidae > Heteronetta > Heteronetta atricapilla. Next base: position 25,944,464 of record CM021731.1, read on the forward strand.
AAAGAACTTGTATGTCTACCAGGCAAGTGGACCACTATGGAGAAGGGAATCCAGTACCTGAGGGAATTAGCCATATGGGAGGTGATTTTGAGGGACCTAGATAACAAACAAATATTCACAGATCCAGATGAAGACAAGTGTACATGACCCATGTGGCGGAAGTTTGTACGGAGTGTACCATCTTCATATGCCAGCTTATAGGCTGTAATGACTTGGAAAGACCACGAGGAACCCACAGTGGATGAAGTGGCTAAACAACTCAGGCAGTACGAAGAAAGTCTCTCCTCTTCCCTACAGGCCTGCATCTCAGCTGTGGAGAAACTTTCTGAAGAGGTCCACCGACTTAAAATGAATTTATCTTCCTCCCCACCTGTGCAAACCAGTGTCTCAGCTATTAGGGGTAAATGTCCTTCTGTGCAAGGAGGACAATGTAGTGGGTACACACCCCATGCCACCCTGTGGTTTCACCTACGTGGTCATGGAGAGGACATGAGAAAATGGGATGGAAAATCTACCTCGACCCTAGAGGCACAGGTATGTGAACTGCAGGGAAAAACAATCCAAAAAAAAAAAAAAAAAAAAAAAAAAAAACAACCACCTTTTTTATTGTCTTCCATGTCTTCACCTCTAACTGAGTTTTGGCCGCATGAATTTTCTTCCCACAAAGGCAAAGAGCACCTCTGTAGTCCTCCAATGTCACCTGACCTGACTACCTGACTTCCTGCAGCCATAAACTTTCTTTTTCCACCTAAGCCCTAGAAGAAGATCACTAATCAGCCTGCTTGACTTCCAACAATTTGGAATTGCCTGAACCTGTGCTTTTAAGAAGCAGTACTTGAAAAGTGACCAGTACCGACAAACCTTCAAAAACAGATTTCTTGGGGACTTTACTAACTAGTTCCCTGAGTAGCCTGAAGTCTACTCTTCCCAGAGTGTTGAATTTTTGGTGGCAGACTTCATGTTTTCATTAAAGAATTTAAATTCAACTACTTCATGGTCCCTATGGCCAAGACAGTCACCACTTCACCCATGAGACCCGTTCTGTTCACAAACAGAAGATCTAGGAGGGCTCTGGTTTGTATTCTAATGTTAGTTATACATTTTAAACAGCCTAACATTTTAGATATACATGCTTATTCAACTATATATGCGCATGTGTGTATATAAAGAAAGCAACAAATAGAATTACAGAATACTGCAAGGCATTTACAGAGGACCACTGTATCTTGAAATACATAGAAAAGAAGCTCCAGTCTTTGATATTGAGAAAAACATGACTGATTTTTGATTACTCCCTTAAAAACCTCCCTAGTGGAAACTAATTAGCAAACAGACAAAAAAGTAAATAACAGCATTACAGTAGTACTCAGAGATGAAACAAAGAAATGCACACAATTATTTCATACAATTTAAATGTTATTCTTCTTAGACTATTAATATTTTTATTACCAAAACTAAACCTTTCGTTAGCTCATGTAAGATTCATACCCCATATTTTTTTTCTTTCTTTAACATAACGTTTTTCTGAGTTATCTGCAACTACAGAAATCAATACTTTTAAACACCTAATACTGCAAAACAAATTTAACTTACACTTTCCAGTCTTTATATTGCATGGATGATTATTTGCTTACCTGCCTTTTAATTACATTAAAAATGCAATGACCAATTGCAATCCTGCATTTTAGGAAGATGTTGCAATTTCATTAAACACCTTAAAATTTATTGCTTATTTGCTTCTTTCTCGAGTTACTGAAAAGATAGTTGTTCTTCAGTAATTACTGTTAGGCCCATAAAAGCCTGTTTTTCCTCTAGTTATGGATCAAAGTTTTATATGGAAAATAAAAAATATATATATATATAAAAAAAAAAAGTTATATATGCAGTACAACACTCCCTGCCTTTTGCAGCAAGATGTGTACAGACACTGCAAGCCAATTTGCTGTTTAAATGTGAGATGAGAAACAAGTGCTTGTAACAACTGCCAGGTGCCAGAATGGGGAAGGGTGGTAACAAAGAGCTAAGTGCATTCAGCAGAACTGCTCAATACCAACCCCATCCACTCACAAAAAAAGAGTAACTGGCTTGCTCTGTAAATAACAGATGCAGCACAGAAAAGACACAAAATTCTTCGTGTTGTATTGAATTCAGGCTATGACTATTCACTCCTCTTGGATTCTACTGGAGTGATGAAGACTTGCCACTTTCAATTTCTGGTTACTGACTCTATCTCAGAATTACTATCCTACAGCTCCATGTAATCAGAATAGTACTTTTGCAAACAACAGCCAAGTATGTCCATGTGAAAATATTACATAGTATGTGAATTATTTTGTGTAGTGCTTCCTCATCATCTAAAAAAAAAAAAAAAAAAAAAAAAAAAAAAAAAGTTGATCACTTTAAAAGGCAAAGCCCATAGAGAATGCTTCCATGAACCTCAGAAGTGAAAGCCAGCCCCTTTTAGTCTGACTAGAAGGCAGTAACAAGCAGCTGGTGGCAAGCTCATCCTAAATCACCACAGATGCTTACTAAATAAACATATATCAACTACACATCTGGAAGTGGTATAGCAATTGGGCAGCAGCCATCTGTGAAGTTTCCTTGAGGGGAAAGCAATTTAGCAGGTTTCACACATGTTCCATGAGAGAGGTGAGCCACTGGAGCTCAGTGGGGAAACTGCTCTGTAGACACAACAAATGGGGTGTGATTAAGGGTCTGTTCTTATGGCATATTTATGAATAGGGTGAAAATACTGCTAAACAAGCTCACTTCCTTATAAGAGCAAATCTAGCCATAGGAACATATATAATCTAATTGTGCTAAGAAAGCTGTACTATCATACAAGCTAGTACCTTTGTTCGCTGTCTCTGGTGCAGTGCTACTTTGAGCTGGGATTTTGATAGTGCCTCTGACTAGACTGTTTACTGCACAGTGTTTATATACCTTTGGAAACAAAATCTGCTATTTTCTTAGAAAAATGCATTATAGAAAAGCCTGATTATCAAAGGTAAGCATTGCGTAGCATTTCATCAGATGCTACAACCTACTGGAGAATATTTGGCTATTTCAGTGCTGTTCTGCAAGATTGCTCCTGATGGTTGCCCCAGTAAAGCTGCTTTGATAAAAGACTGCTCTGAGGTAACTTTTTCAGGAAATCAGGACGTTTCTGAAACGCTCCATGAATATATATACTTTATGTATGTCTACTCCTGTGTGTGAAATCAGTCCCACTTAGGACATGTGTGCTATAGCCTTTTAGCACATACCACCCATGCCAATACTTACTAAGGGGAGGATCATAACATTTTTCAGATGTGAGGTGACCAACATCAGGCATCTAATTTATGGATACAAAAAGACACTTTTCATAGCCTCACAACAGAAGCTAGAATAAGCCATCAACAAAGACAAACTAATTTCCAAGATATATATACTCTTTCAAAAGTGAGTGAAAGCTCCAGGAAGGTGGCTACATATGATCCTCTAAAACTACCTGAAAGAAAGTTGTAGCAAGGTGGGTGTCTCTCTTCTCAGGTGACAAGTGATAGGGTAGAAGGAAGTAGCCTCAAGTTGCACCAGTTAGATTGGGTATTAGGAAGAACTTCTTCATGGAAATGGTGGTTAGGCATTGGAATGGGCTGACCAGGGAAGTGGTGAAGTCCCTGTCTCTGGAGGTATTTAAGAGATGTGTGAATATGATGCTTAGGGGCATGGCATAGATGTGGACTTGATAGTGTTATGTGATGGTTTGAGTTGATGATTTTAGAGGTCTTTTCCAACCTAAATGATTCCATGCCAGGAGGATTGGAACTAGATGATCATTAAGGTCTCTTCCACAAGCAATTTTTATGGATTTTATGAATCTCTGAAATCCTTCTAAAGCAATTTGGCATCAGTTCCCTGGAGCTGGTTTAGCTACCTGCACAACACAGCTGCTGCATTTCAGAGATGCAGCATGCCTAACTGTTCTGGGGATCATCTATGGAACAAACAATCCCATCAAAATGTTAGATATCCCCCAATATTCTTTTTCATATTCATCTCCAAATAAGGAACAAGGCTAATCATATAATATGTACTTGCTTAAATAACGCAAAACTCTATTAAGTTTCATAAAAGCTCAAATTTTGAGTATTCCTGTGGTTTTGACATAGGATATTTCCCCAGACTGACCGTTCAAGAAAACCTAGTCTCCTGAACCTTCTTCACAGCGGGATGGTTAGTAGCCCAAATGGACAGCTGGAACTTGCTGCTTGATGAAGGACTCCAACACCAAGGACAGATTATTTTTTATCATATAAACAAGGTGTAATCTTTAGAGGCAAATAGCAAAGCAACATGCTGTGCCACTAGGTGGCAAAAAGTACACGTGGTAAGCAGCAACACGTTTCTAAGACAGCTACTCTCTTTACTGAAATAAATTAATTCCTTCTTGAGCAGCACAGGCTGGAAGGAAACAAGGCAGTGTGAAAGTCCTGTCCAAGCATGAACTGGTCTTTGGAAAAACCTCTGCCTAATTATGCATCTCTCTCTCCACAGAGATGGGTTTCTCTTGACTAAGGACCTTGTTCTAATCTTAACAGAAACAATGAACATGGGAAGTATAAAACAACTCATGTTGTAAAACTAGCTACCACAAAAGTTTAAAAAAGCCTGCAGGTGAACCGCCACGGAGGCCATGGTGAAGCTTCAAGGACAGGGCACAGCAGAGATAGGGAAACTGTAAGACACTGCGAACCTCTACAGTGGGAGTAAAAGAAGGGGTCAGGGGGAAGTTCTCATCCGCTGTGAAAGAGTTACTTTGCAAGACTCCTAGTTTGCCTATGGAGTGACTGTGGGACACACGTCTGTGGTGGTTTTACTCAGGTGGGCAGCTGAGCTCCACCACAACCACTCGCTCACTCCTGTGGGGAATAAAAATGTTGTTTTTGCAGAGTTACATTGTTTAAAGGTAAGGAATGTGGTATTGAGATATGCTTGCAGTGATAAAAAAAATTAGCAGGCAACCTTGTAAAAAGAAGACAACCAGACTCCTTAGAACAATTAGGTGAAAATCACGGTGTCAAGTCAGATAAGTGAAGAAACATTACCACTTCAAGCAGTAAAAAAGTCAAAAGAAATTTGAAATTTAACAGGCCAGCAACCAAAGGCCATGCATTGTCTGTGAAGCATCAATAGATTGTGAACCTGGATTACCCACTCAGTGGGGAAACAGGGGAGGGTCCTGTCATCAAAAAGTATATAAACTGTGTTTTGGAACTAGTAGGCACGCTCCTACTTGTGGGACGCTCGCCATTGCAATCGCGAATAAATTACTACTTCCCTGAGATCCTTGCCTGAGCCTCAGTTATTGGCTACAGAGTGTTTCTCACACTCCCCCTCCTCAAAGGGAAAAGGGGGAGAAAATGACTTCCAGAAAACAGACTCCACAATCAATAAGATTGTAAAGTAGGTATGTTTATTCAGCACTGGGCAGCACAGGGGGTAGTCCCACCAAAGTCATGCACACCTGATGCAGCAGCTTGCTTTGGTTACATGCAGTAAAGAGTTACATATGCATGAAGTTTCACAATATGCCTATGCATACTCACAACCTGTCCCCGCTTCTTATTAAAATTAGTTCCAATGAGTCATTTCCATAAACTCCTCCCATCTGTGCTTGCACAGTGTATTCTGGTGGGGGTCGTGGGGATGAAGATTGATGACTCTTCCTCGTCACTGCTAGTTGACTTCTTGTCTCTGTGCAGACTCAGTTGCTCCTTGGCTCTTGTCCTTCTGCAGGTCCAGTTTCTACCAGTTTCTTAAGACAGATTCACACTCTTATTAGGAGACTGACCTTGGTAAGGGGCCCAAGGCTTCTTGCTTTAGTTAATTTGCACAATGCACCATAGTTAGCAAAGACACTAAGTAGCATCCTAGTTTAATGCCGTCAGTGCTCTATCTATACTTGATAAGATTATCCTAGCTCCCTCTCTCAAAAATTTGATGAAAAGGACTCAAGGGTTGAGACAACAACAGGGAGATTACTCAACAATTATTGTGAAGGGCAAAACAAACTCAGAGTATGGAAATTAATAAAACCTATTGGCTTTTACTAACAAGCTAGAGAAGTGAGAAACAAAGGAAAGAAACCAAAACCACTTTCCTCCCATCCACCCTCTTCCACCTCCTGCCCCTAAGTGGCACGGGGGAATAGGTGCTGGGGTCAGTCCCTGATGCTTTGTCTCAACTACTCCTTCACAGTCACTCTCTGCCCTTGCTCCATGTGGGTACCCTCCCATGGGAGTCCTGGTTTCAGTTAGAATAGAGTTAATTTTCCTCCTAGTACCTGGTAGAGTGCAGTGTTTTGGATTTAGGATGAGAATAAAGTTGATAACACACTGATGTTTTAATTGTTGCAGAGCAGTGCTTACACAAAGCTAAAGACTTTTCAGCTTCTTGCTCTATCTTGCCAGTGGGAAGGCTTTGGGTGCAGCAGGAGCTGGGAGGGGACCAACCCAGGATAGCTGACCCAAAGTGGCCAAAGGGGTATGTGACATCATGGCCATATGATGTCATGCTGAACAAATAATATGGGGTGGCTGGATGGGGTGGGGGGGACCAGCTGTTCAGGGATATGCTAGACATTGGTCAGAGGGTGGTGAGCAATTTCATTGTGCATCACTTGTTTTGTACACATTAGTAGCAGTACTACTATTATCAATATTATTTTCCTTTCTTTTCTGTCCTAATAAACTGTCTCAGTCTCAACCCACAGGCTTCATTTTTTTCTGATTCTCTCCCCCATCCCATAGAGGGAAGGGGGGAGGGTGAGCAAATGGCTGTGTGGTGTTTGGCTGCTGGCCAGGTTTAATAACCACAAGGTCTTCCCAAACGGAGGCCCCAGCCTCCTCCAGGCCACATCCACCTGCTCCACCGGGGGCTCTTCCACGGGCTGCAGTGTGGAGATCTGCTCCATGTGGGACCCTTGGGCTGCAGGGGGACAGCCTGCTCCACCAGGGGCCTCTCCACAGGCCGCAGGGGAACGTCTGCATGCCTGGAGTACGTCCTGCCCTCCTGCTGCACTGAGCTT
>CM021731.1:25991535-26063996 GCA_011075105.1 Heteronetta atricapilla
TGTGCGTACAGGATGGAGGCTACAGTGTAGAGTTGAAAGAAGGTTAGATGTGTTCCAACTCACAGGCTGACCTAAATGGAGTTGTTAGGGCAGTCTTTTCAGGTCAATTTTTAGAACTGATTTTTATTTATAATATTCCTTATATTCAGTACCTTTCTTCATCTTGAGATGTTTCACTGAAAGTGCTATCATCCAGTATTTGAAAATGATTCCCACTAGAGGAACTCATCTTCTGATTAACCTTCTGCTTTGAAGACTGTCTTTTACTCTCAGTTTTCTTCACATCTTTTGCTTTCAGGAAAGATTGACTACATTAAACAGAAAGAAAGAAAACCTCACCAAGTATCATACATAAAATATGAAGCGTGTGCTCCAGAAACAAGGCCTGAAACAACCAAGACTAAACACATCTGTGATAAACCACAGGCTTGACTCCCAAGATCCTAGAATACGCTGAATTATTTAAACATGAGGAAAATTCTGGTAAGCTGGAACACATCACTATCCCCATTAGAAGAAGTACCCAGAGCAGAGATTCCCCTCAGAGGGACAGTAAAAAATGCTTGAGGTTACGTAAAAGCATCTGCAACTTCTTTAGACTTTGTAGATAAAGTTGCTAATACTATCTTTCCCTTTTTCCTGACAAAGGCAATCTAAGCTTAATGCAAAGGAAAACACCAACTGCATGAGGATCACTAAAGTCTCCTAGAAAAGGGAGAAAGCAAAGTCAGTCCCTACTTTTCTGTGTGGTTATTTCCTAAGACAATAACTCTTTCTTCCAATCTCCCAGCCCTGTTTTTGATAACATGCTTAGCCTCAATATTGAGGATTAAATTCACAAGATCTCTCTCTCACCCCCCACTGCAATAAATTCGAGCTTCCATTATGAACTTAGCTCTTTCTGAAAATATTATTTTTCTTAAATGCTTGAGAGGCAATGGACGACTCAGTGTGGCTTTCAGCACTGAGGAAACTATTCAAAAGTAATTGTAAGAAAATGTATCTAAAGTAATTTAGAACACAAACAAAATATATAAAAATGGAAGCTTAATCTTCATTTTACAGTGCCTAAACACAATGCCATTCCCTGACATTTAACAGAACTCTTCTAATGGCAGTGAAGCCATGAGAATGCTATGAGCCTTTGGACTAAGAATGAGCCACCACGAGGGCACTTGACTCCTTCTGCAATACCTTCTAAAGCACACGTGTGCCTTAGCAGCACCTCTCAGTAACCAGGGGAAGTGTAGATAAAGGGTTCCATGCAAGTGAACAGGACACCCACAGCAGCTCAAAAGCACTTCTTGGACCTCTACTTCAGGGTGCCCATGGCTAGGGAAAGACAGGCTGAGATAGCTGCTGGTGAGCGGTAAGTTACAAAAGCATCACTGGCTCAACTCCTAAGACAGGACTCCAGAAGTGGTCTTGGGCAAAGCCAACTTCAGAGAGGTGGAGTTCCACCTGCCAGACCTGGAAAATGCTGTGGGCCTGTGCCATGGCCTGTGAAGCAACTGAGCCCGCCGGCCTTGCTGTGACTCTCAGCTCATCCTTCCTCCACAGAGCAGCCTGCCCTCAGCGTGCCCTTGCAGATACTGCTCTGCACATTCATTTTGACCCATAAGGACAACTGCATCTGTGTTCACCTGCTATGTATGGCAACAGAAGGAGCATCAAGGAGAGAACAGACAATTCACAATACAAGAAGCAGCACTGAAAAGAACAGAGGTATGAACATTAATAGACAAAAAAAGAAATCACAAAATCCTGCAGAATCCAGAGGTCACCTTTACCTTTCACACAGCTAGTTTCAAGGGCCCAGCCGCACTCTGGGGAGGCCAGTCTGCCTCCTCACTACCACCAGCCGTCAAGGCAGAGGCCAGAAACTCCCCCAACGCACACGCAGGGCCATAAGTCTCCACTTGTCAGTGCCAAGCAGAACACAAGTTTTGGAGGCAGTCTAACTCCATGAAGACTGTGAAGTCTGTGTAAGCTCCAAGTTTTTCCACAGTCAATCAAGCAGCAGAAGGGTGGCGAATGCAATTAATTGCAACCTGTATAATGATTACAGGTGGAAATGTTTCTGCTTTTTTCTTTCATTTTCAGGTATCTCTCCTATCCCAGCTCTATACAGCAGATGGTAGTGACATCACTTAAACTGGGACTTCTGTGAAGTCGGGGAGAATTTCTTCTATCACTAACAATAATAAAGTGTCAGCAAATTTAAAACTCGTATCGGGTATGCATTCATGGGGCATGATTTCTTAAAATGTTGAGCAACACCCACATTAGTATGAATGGTACTGTTCCTTTGGGAATTGAAATCAGTTCTCAACACATTACAATCCCACTTTTAGCAAACATTTTTCACTTTCCTATGGTTTATAATTTCTAAACAGTTAAATTAAAGGAAGGAAAACAAAAGTGTTTTTTTTTTTTTTTATATAAGCTAAAGTGTAGCTAAACTTAATAAATCCAATTATGATGTATTTGGATCCACAATAACATACTTAAGAGTCCTTTTTGATAATTGTATATAGCTGTAATATGCACAGGTTTGCAGAGTTGTTTCTAAACTGTAGTGTAACACAATGAATCTATGTGGTTCTGAACGTGCTAGGGTCTTCTGTTACACAAAAATCTCTTACTGTATTGAAAGCAAAGAGACATTTCTTGTTCCTCACTTAAAGGAAGTCTAAAAACATCCATTCTGCTTTGTCAACAGAAAGCTAGCTGTTAATCCTGATGAAGATTAACAGACTGTGTGTTGGCGACGGAAGGAAGACAAGGTCGCTCAATATGAGTGATCAGCAAGCTTCAATTTATTGGATAGCTCAGACGCCTTTTATTCTCTAACATATAATTAGCTCATACATATTGCAAAAGTTAAGCTCATGATTGGTTCCCCTACTTATCAGCTTCTTTCACATTCCTTTCGACCAAAGTAACATAGACAGTACTTTCCCAAGCCACCAACAGACATTGTATCGTTGTGTCTGATTAGCTTTAGACAAGTTGTGTCCGACATCTGTCCAGCTGCCTTAAGTCTACGTGACCTTTCTCAGCTAACCATTCCTCTACAATTCCCCCGTTTTTATTTTGGACTACTAACACCTTTTTTGTGACTTGTTCAAGCTTCTTAGTTAAACAACTAAAAATTACTCGCGCAGTTATTAGTATCAATATAACCATAAGCAAAAAGCGAAGCCCCTCTTTGATTAGATTCACTAACCAATTAGACATACCCCCAAAGATAGATTTTAGCCAATCATCAAACCAACTAGTTTGCACAGTAATTTTCTTTGTATGCTCTTTCAACCATTTCAAGTGGTAATGAATTGATTGACCATGATCCGAAAGATTAAAACAACACATCCCTTTGAAATCTTCACATCCATGCCCTTGTGCCAAAAGCAAAAAATAAATCGCTGCCCTATTTTGTAAAACTGCATGCCAAAGGCTATCCATATCTTGTGCCATTTCTGCAAGAATTTCAGTAGTTACATTTGATTGTTTAACAGCCCAACAAGGAAGCTTATTAATACTAGCTAACACATGTGCAGTTCCAATCCCTGGAACAATCGAGGCAGATATTCTTTCAGCAACGCCCCATAGTTCCACACCATCGTCACAATCAGAACCCAAAGTCTTAAGAGTCCGTTTTGATCTCCGAGACAAGCTCTGGTTCCGGAGAATGTGTAGGTCCAGAGCGAACAATGTGAGTCGTCCCAGATAACACGGACCCCCAAATGTGTTGGCAGGTATTCCTTGCCATGCACGGTCCCCGCAGATCAAAAACATGCTAGGTGGCAGAGCCTTTGCAGTGTCATTATTCCAGATTGATTTTGGGCTTGCCTCAGTTCCTAAAGCCCCCAGTCCTTGCTTCCTGGCATTGGTGCCACAATAGTCCCTTTTATTTCGGTATCCAAATCCTTGTGTTGCGGGAGATACATTAGTCCAACCTGTGCGATTAGGATTCCGGAAAACATTCAGTCTTTGCTGATAAGTACCCAACATAAAACATGTTTGTGACCAATTTTCACTACTATTTAATGTGGTTAATGTTCCATAGCTGCATAAACTGTTTTAGTGGCCCACTATTATAAGCTGGACCATTGTCAGTCTTGATGGTGCTAGGTACCCCTAACACCGCAAAACAACTGGTAAGGTGACGCCGCACGTCCTGAAACTTTTCCCCTGGCTGCACAGTAGCCCATATCATGTGGCTATAGGTATCTATCGTTACATGCAAATATTTTAACCGTCCAAGTGCTGTAACATGAGTGACATCCATTTGCCATACTTCATTAGCTTTCAACTCTCTTGGATTAATCCCACATCCGAGTCCTATTCCTGAATTATGATGACTACATATAGGACAAGCCTTCACGATCGCTTGAGCATCAGTCTTAGACAAGTTGTAGGCTCGAGCAATTCCTTTCGCGTTCTGGTGAAATATGGAGTGAGCTTCTCGAGCCCGGCAGAACGGTGATAGAATTGTTCGTCGTGGCTGTAACGGAGGAGCTAACAATTCCAGTACCACAGTCTCTCCCAGCTTCTCCCCCGTTTTTATTTTTTGAGCAACCCAGGCCTGGTCTACTACCTTTAATACTGCAAACATTGTAATAAGCAAGGCACTACAGGTAACAGGGTAAAGATAGAATAGTGCTTCGCAGCAATGCTGCTCCTCACTCACGCAGCACAATCACACAATCACGCAAAGAGGCCTCTTGTACTTTTCATTCATACCACAAGAAAATATCACTTAAAATAATTTGTCTGCGGCTTCAGGAGGTCCTTGTCTACTCCCATGGTGAGTGGCTGAGAGTGGAGACCCCTCCGAGAAAAATGTTCGGGGTGCACCTAGGGGCGTCCATTCCACAGTCGATCCCACAGCCAAGCAGAGCGGCTCCTGTTGCAAGAAATGATGCTATTCTAGTTTTGTATAACTACACCAAAAAGATGCATTGGGATAAGGAGCGAGTGTAACATTGATATTTTGTTTCACGGTTTGTTTTTTTCTCCTGTCTTAAATCTGCTCTCACAGAGGCGCAGAACAATATCACTTATTGGCTCAGTTTTAGTCAGCAGTGGGACCCTTACCTAATATGGGACAGCTTCTAGATCCTTCTCACAGAAGCCACCCCTGTGGCCCCCTGCTACCAAAAGTTTGCCACGTAAACCCACTACATTCCACCCCTCGCCTCTGTGAAAAGCATATTTAAGAATAATCACAATATACCCTTTACAATTATCACAATCTTCACAAACTCCACTTCCATCAAAAGAAAAATAATTCCCCACACCAAAATAAACATAACATCATCACAACACCGACAAGGTGGACAACTTATAGACACCACCCCTCGTCCCTTCACCACACTAATATGAAACATACTCCTTCACAATTACAACTTTCTTGAATTCTTCACAATTTTTACATTCATAAAAATGTCCAGTCCATGTTTTGCCCGTTACTTCTCTTGACTGTCATCCTTATCTCAAATTCCTTGAGCCCCACATTGGGTGAGTAAAAAAACCAGTAAGTTATCATGGATTTGGGATAGGAGGTTTGAAGAAACCAATCTTCCAGCAGTATCGGACAGTAAATGGCACAGAAACTATAGTAATGCTGATTTGTACTGGAACAAACAATTTGTGAATAGCATATGCCAACCCAAATGTGCCTGTACCAGCAGCCCGTTTAGATTGCAGCAATGACTCACTGAAACCAAGTTTGAAGGGAACTGCAGTCACGTCCACACTACTTGATACAGCCAGGTAGAAGATTCCTAGAGATACTAATGAAATTTCAACATGACATGACACCCCTACAGCACCATATTCTTTGAAAACTTTTTTCAGCTGCTGGGATTTATTCAGTTTCTTGTGTTCGCTGCTGAGGTCTGTGGCTGGCTTTTCAGGGGATCCACCCACACCCTTGGCCGAGCTGCCGGCGGCAGCGCCCGCAGAGAGGGTGGCGTGATGAGGGGGTACCGGCCCGGGGGACCGGGGAGGAGGGAGCCGAGGGCTGGGCAGGGCGAGCGGCCGGCGGGGCTGCGCCGCCTGCACCGCCGGGCTGCACCGTGCGCTCAGCTCGCGGGGGGAGGAGGAGCCGAGGGCGGAGGTCGGCACGCCTCTCCTCCCTCACCTGTGGGCAGTGCAGGACATCCCCCCTGGGCGTCCCGGAGTGTTGCTTCCCCAAGCGGCTCAGATCTTTGCTTTGGCCTGGCCCCGTCAACTTCCGCTTTTTCCGCGCTCGATGGTGGGTCCGGCGGGACTCCGCATAACGTGGGGGCGGCCCGTTACCTGGCCCTTCACCGTCAATGAGCGATAGGCGTTCTGAGACTGTCGAGCATGGAACCCCGGTCATTCCTTTAACTGCAGGGAGCCCAAAGATACGCGCAAGAGTCCTGGGTTTTCTTTCAGAGTCCCCAGATTTTATAGGGGCCATCCCCGGGATTAGCATTTGAGCAGCAGCACAGGCTACTTCCCTTTCTGCCATCATGGTCTTTAGTGTCTCTAATACTGTGCGCCACAACTCACAGACAGTTTTCATTTCCTTTTCATCTTTTGAATCTCCCATTATAGTCTTTTCCCACATGGTATTCCCAAATTCTTGCCATTCCATAACAGAGAACAGCAGGGTCGTCTCTCTGTTTTTCCCCATCGCTGTCCTAACTTGATCAATTGGATCAGTTTCTTTCCCGTTGTCTCGATACCTCTTAGAGAGTATTCCAGCGAGTAACGTTGCTGCAGCTTCCACCTCCAAAGCTGCGCCTTCCACTGGGAGGAGAGGTCCGTGTCTGCTCCCAGTTTGCACACAGGCAGCCCTCCTCCCAGACGTCTTGTTTCCCATTCCCCTCCTCTTGCTGCTTACCGCAGTCTCGGAGACACAATCGAGCTTGACTATCTGGCGAGTACCCTTGGCTAACCCATATGCTAGTAAGCCTGGTAACTCCTTTTTGCAGTCTATACCATGCGTGCTCCGCTTTTCTAAAAAGCATTTGAGCAAATTATATGTCGCTTGTCTCTCCATACCTCTATCTACTGTTGCAGCCTTTGCGAGACCTCGGCGACGCGTGGCCGGCGGGACCCTCTATAGGTGCTCCCGGGTGCGGGGATTCAGCTTTGTCGTCCCTTTCACGGTGCGGGGATTCAACGTTTTTGTCCCTTTCACCTCCTGAGCTGCATTGCAGGACCGGTTCCCGTATTCTGTCCAACCGTGGCTTCGCAGGTTCCACCCTAGCAGGGTCGCTGTACCAGCAGGATCCCTGTTCTAGCAGTGTCCCTGTTCGGGCACCATTTGTTGGCGATGGAAGGAAGACAAGGTCGCTCAATATGAGTGATCAGCAAGCTTCGATTTATTGGATAGCTCAGGCGCCTTTTATTCTCTAACATATAATTAGCTCATACATATTGCAAAAGTTAAGCTCATGATTGGTTCCCCTACTTATCAGCTTCTTTCACATTCCTTTCGACCAAAGTAACATAGACAGTACTTTCCCAAGCCACCAACAGACATTGTAACATAGACAGTACTTTCCCAAACCACCAACAGACATTGTATCCTTGTGTCTGATTAGCTTTAGACAAGTTGTGTCCGACATTTGTCCAGCTGCCTTAAGTCTACGTGACCTTTCTCAGCTAACCATTCCTCTACAACTGTGTGCACGGGATACAGTGCAATGGTGTCAGACTGGACTGGGAACTAGCAAAACTGCTGCTGCACTCAGCACATCCACGGGCTACACAGGGTTCTCTTTACAAGTGGCACACCAGGAGCACCACCACAGCTCCAGCTCTCCACCTAGACAGAGCTGAAGCTGTTACAGTCTCTACCTGCAGCATGCATGTAACTACCTAGTTCTCTTCAAAGACCCAGGGCATGTAATGCAGAAAAACACAAACTGCCCAGATAGCTTTTCTGAGTTGTACCCCCCTCCTATAAACACAGGAGTTGCAAAGCAGGTGTAACAAATCACCAGAGGATGAGCAGCACATAGTTATCAGCCCAGCAAGTCTTCACTGCAGTTTTTACTTGTTGGTAAACAAAATACACACTGTCATTGTGTATTGGGGGGAAGATAAAGATTGGAAACAGAGAATTAGACTGCCATTATGCACCTCAGATCTACGCAAGACGGTGAGCTAAATTATCTAGCTGTAGCAAATCACGTCAAAAGAAAGTTGGGCATTCAATGGACTAACTCAAACACCAAAGCTTACATAACACTTAAGCCCTATTTAGAAATCTTCCTGTGGTATGTGAATCTTGTACAGGGTATCAGCACAGGAATGAATCGCCTCATGAAGCCAAGAATAGAAATAGCATTTACTAGATGGTGCTCAGAGAAAGCTACAGATTAGCTAAGTAGAACACATTGAGAGGATGAAGAAATACATCAGGAAATACCAATATCTAATAAATAAGTAGAATTATCTAAAAGAAATTAAAACCAGAAACAGATTGAAACTGGGCACTGGGATGGATTGTGTTTACTCTGTATTACCATCTCATAAAATCCTACCAGTGCTTCTAAGGTATCTGGAAGAAAACAGATACACCTGGCTAAAAATGCATTTTGTTCTCCATTTTTCCATTAAATGGTTGTGCTAATCAAGGAGATGCTCTCAAAATAGCTGCTCATAGAATTTACGTTTTACAAGCTGGATTTACTTGGCTGAAGTTTCAACAAAAGGGTGTGTTTTAAAAATATATATATATTATTATTTTAGCTCTTCCTTCTGAAGATCAGGTCTGAAACAAAAGAGCACTGCTAATACACCGGTAATGACAGAAGTGGCGGGTACATCAGCCAGCTTGGTCCAAGAGCGGCCCGCAGTTAACCCTCCCCGCACACCGCTGCCGCAGCAGCCGTTCAGCGGAGCCCCCGCGGCGCCCCCAGAAAATGGAGGCGGCCCCGGCCGGGCTGCGCATGCGGAGAGCCGCCCCGCGCCGGGTGGGCGGGCAGGGTGCGGGGCCGGGGGAAGCGCCGCCTGGCGCCTTTCCTGAACGCCCCCCTGCCTCGCCATGAAGAAGATTTTCGGCTTCGGGAGGAAGAGGAAGGGGCAGCCGTCGCCTCCCGGCGGCGCCGCCGCCTCGCCCTGTCCCGCCGGTGCCTACGAGCTCCGCCAGAAGGAGCTGGGCAAGCTGCACCGCGCGGCCGCCAGCGGCGACCTGGCCCAGGTGCGGCAGGGGCTGAAGAAACACGGCATCGACGAGCGGGACAAGGCGCAGCGGTAAGGGTGGAGCGGGGCTGGGGCCGGAGGCGGTCAGCGTGGGGTGGCGGCAGGAGGAGCAGAGGCTGGGTCACCCGGGCCTTCGGGGACCGAGCGGCTTTGCTGGCACTGGAGGCGTTGCGTTGCTGCGATGGGCAACGCTGAGAGCTCCCATGCTCGCTGCCAGCACGCATCCTGCGGACAGTCTTCTTCCAGCAGAGACCTCTCCATTCGTCGCAGCGGGGTTGTCAGGACAGGGTTTAGGAGGGTGACGACAGGGCTCCAGCTCTTCCGAAGGCTTTCCTGTTTGGGAAGCTAAGGGTGACTTCTTTAGGGTTGTCACGTTTCCTAGTGCTCGGTCCTAGCAGCTTTAAGGTGATCACAGACTCCTTCAGAGTTGGGTTGGTTGTGGTTATCCGTTGCCCACCTGAGGTCTGTATAGCCAGCTGCTGTCATGCTGTGCTGGGTGGCTTCCAGGTGATCACAGTCAGACCTTCAGAGGTGAAGAAGGATCCTGCGTGCTCCTGCGGGAGTTTCTCCAAAAAGTGGAAATAGTTGTCCTTGAGTGACTGCTGCTGTTCCCTGTCTGTAGCAAGACATGACAGGTTCTCTGAAGTTTTGTGTGATTTACTTGTCTTCATCCTTTTTGCCTTGTCAAAAGCTTTCTTTGTATAGGAGGCTCGTTAGCTGCCCTGGGATGGGAAGAGAAGTATCTGCATTAAAAATAGCTGTGTTCCTGAATCATGTCAGGGCATTTCTATACCTCTCCCTTTCTGTTCCCACCTAGCCTGAGAGCAGTTGTGCTCCAGTCTCTCAACAAAATACCCCAACAGTTGTTTTTTTCCAAGGTTACTGGAGGCTTCCTAAATGCAGAGAAGGATCCTACCCACAGTGATGCAGTTCAAATAACAGTGGACTCTTTCTCTCTCAGTTCTTGAGGAACTGCAGGATTTTTGTTGCACGGCCTTCTTCTGTGGTATTCTATTTGTATGACAGTTATAAATGTCAGGATGGTGACGTATTACTTTCCTGCAGTCAGGGTTATGGTGTTGCATCTGGTTTAATAGAGGTTGTCAGAGGCGCTTTGATGCGTATGTGTGTTTCATGTTTGCAGTAGTAACCAAGCTAGCAAAAAGAAAAAGCAGGTGTTTTGAAAAAGCAAAGCAAAACATCAATATTATTGCTATAAATCCCATCTCCTAAATGTCTGATATGCTTCTGGCATGTTCATGATCCTGTGAGAAAGAACTTAGAGGTTTACTTGCCTTAGACCTCAGATTCCCAGGCCTTGGTCTTCCGCGCTGTCATGGGTGCAGTTGTGCTGGAGGCAGTGACCAGAGTCTGGATACAGGACTATGTGCAGATTCAGTTCTGCAGTGGAGTAAATGTCATCTTACTAAGCAGATGCTGTGGAGGGGTTTTCCTAGCCAGCTTCAGGCTTTGGGTGTGCAACTGCTGTTACTGGCAATGGAATGAGCTTGGATATTTGTTCTGTTTCGGTATTTTGAGACATTAAATTTGCCCTATCTGTGTACCACAGACTGAAATAAATTTCTTCATCTAGCAGTGTGAATTTAATACATTTATTTTTTAGGACACCGCTGCATCTTGCTTGTGCAAATGGACATGTGGATGTCGTTACATACCTAGTAGAAAACAAGTGTAAGCTAAATCTTTTAGACAATGATAACAGATCACCACTGATGAAGGTATGTGGAATGTGTTACCCTCCTCAAAGTGGGGCTTATTGATTATGCATTAAATGATGACTATCTTGCTTAATTCTTTATGTAAATCCGTGTAGAAACAGGTATATGATAGCTAGGCTTGGAAGAGGCTTCCCAGCACTGGGAAGTTGCAGTATTCGTTGGTAGAGTGAAGCGTGACTGTTGCAATTTTTTTCCTTTTTTGTGTATTGTTTCCAGGCAGTACAATGCCAGCAAGAAAAATGTGTGGCTATTTTGCTAGAGCATGGTGCTGATCCGAACCTGGCAGATGCTAGTGGCAACACTGCCCTTCACCTGACTGCCACAGCTCCGAACATATCTCTAGCAGGGATGTTACTTGAGCATAATGCCCATATCGATGCTCAAAATAAGGTAAATTTTGAGATTTGTTAGGGAAGTTCTTTCAAAAAGTTGCATTAATATTCCTATTGAAGGGTTTTTTGTTTTGATTTTTAACTTGAATGACTTATCTTCCCTTTCAGGAGGGATATACCCCCCTCATGCTTGCTGTCTTGGAACATCATGAAGAGATGGTAGAATTTCTGCTTAAAAAAGGAGCTGACGTGCATGCTCAAGATCAGTGTGAAAGGTGAGGTGTTGGTCAAAAGTCTGCGTGGATCGCCTTAGTCGTCTTCAGGTTGGACTGATTAGAAGCACAGGAAAATGAGTGACATAGAAAGACATAGAAAGACTGACATAGAAAGAGCCACATAGAAGGAGTTCCCTGTGTGACTGCTGGAAACAGGTCTACAGAAGGCCACTGTCATGTGTCATTGCATGTTTTCTGCATTGAAGATTGCAGGAAAGCGATGTTTGTGGTGGCCACCATGGCAGGAGACTTGTTAGGAGCATTGCTGTTATGAAGGAAATGCTTTTTCAAATTGAGGAATAGTTCATATGTAAGCAGTGTCAACGTAGGAGCTTTGTCTGAGGATCAAACGCTTAATTTTCTTATTCCCTCTCACATTTTATTGTTGCTCTTAATAAGGAGTTAAAAATACTTCTTCATCTTAAACTAACGGGGATTTTTTTTGAGAGAATAAGTAAATAGGGATTAAAATAATTGCAATGTCTGTGTAAAATGATTTATTTAATGTTATATTTTGGATGCTTCAGAACTCCACTTATGACTGCTGCATCTGGTGGGGAGCTTAACTTGATAAAAGTTCTTCTTCGCTATGGTGCTGATCTTTCCCATAAAGACACTAAAGGATGGACAGCTGAGGATTATGCTATTATTCATGGATATTCTAGGTGAACTTTTAACTTTATTCTTAGAATTGTTAAGTTGTCAGTTATCAATGTTAGCTTTGGACTTTTCTGCTAACAGTACCAAGGTTTAATGGTATCTTGGGACAATTCTGTCACTAAGCACAGCTGCAGTTTTCTGGAATGTATTGCTCCTGTGTCTACTGCTGATTTGGAAGCTGAGGAAACACTTCCACACCAAATTCTGTTAAGTTTCAAGTTTGTGTCACTAAGCTCATACCTAGCCATTATAAACTCTTAAAAAGTTTCTGTAACGTGCAGTTATCCAGAGGTGGAACTGGACAAACAGGGATGTTTGTAAAGCCTTTGTTTCAGAGGAGACCCAGCTATTATCGCTTCTGTTAATTTACTAAGCAGTCTTGCTCCTCTTTCGTGTAAGTGTTATACCCATGGGTGTTCAATCTTAATGGAGGTTATGTGTGCTTAAACTATACTGAAAAAGTATACCAAGCAGGAGTGAATTTCATAGATATGAATATGCATCTGTAGAATGAACATGACTGTAGTGAGTATTTGGGTATGTAATAGCAATGCATTGGTAGAGCGTGCATTAACCTTAGAGAATACATGAGTTCATTTGGCTTTGGATATATCTAGGTTGGATAGTGAGTGGCTGATACTATTCCATTAAGTGGTGTATGCAGGTATGTGGTTATTCTTACCAAATGCATTTTCTCTCTTTCTGGTTATAGTCTTAGCAAACAACTGGCAGAATACACAGACTGGGAGAACACAGGAGAACCTTCTGCAGGCGGTAAACAAAGCTTCCCGGTACTTACAACTCCTCACAGAGCAGGAGCTGCTGGCTTTACGTTGGGTGCACCTGCTGTGGACAGAGGAGGTAGGATATTTAACTGTGGCGGAGCTAATGAGGAAAAAATAACAATGGCCTTTACTTTAGGTGTTGTATATTGTTCAAGCTTATTGCGTTCAACGTTGACTTTAGTGGAGGCGTCAGATGGAGTATCACAAGAAGTTTTATGAATGTGCTTGTTTGTTGCTAGTTGGAAGTCCATCTTACCAGCTGTGAGGACAATTGTAATTTGTGTGTTTTACATCAATTCATACGGTTGTCACCTTCAGCCCATCAGATCGCCCACTTATACAGGTTTTCCTTTCGGTGGGATGTGAGGGAAGAAAGGACATGTAAGGAACTAGACTAGACTGGCTTTGTTTTTCAGGTGGGCACTTAAAGATGCTCTTTCAGATTGTGCTGTAGGTTCATCCTGGTAGTTGGTTCACCTTTCTGTAGTAGGGAAACAGCGGCTGAATTAGAAAAATGAATGGCTTGTTGATTTCCACTGAATTTATATGTCTGTTTGTTTTAATAGGTTGACTTGTACTAAGCTCATTTTAGTGAGTTGCATTATTTCTCATTTTCAGTTAGAATTGCTTTTGTTTAGGTGCTATGGAGACACTTAGGAAAAATTGTCTTGGAAGAGTAACTTCATCAGCAACAACAATTCAGTGTCTGTATATACTGTATCTTCTTGGACATAGTTTGATTTATAATAAGGCTTTTCTTCCACTTTGATTAGTTTTATACAAAAAAAAAATAAAAGTTCATATAACTTTGTGATTTAGAAAAACAATTAAATTGCCACGTGATTAAAAGAAAGTGAGTTCATAAAATCCAGTCAACGCTTATGAGCTCAAATAGCACTAAAGGAATCTTAAAAAATTAATATTTTAATACAAATGAAATGATTTGATTTATACTTTGTTTCTGGCCTATCAGTAAGAGGTTTTATTTGTTCTGTATTTTTAAGGGTTTTATGCTAGAATTACGTGTCCAAGGGTCAGCAGTGTTCAAATGGAATTGCTCTTTTTTATTTTGACAATGTATCAAGAAATATGAACAAAAATGTGGCATGTTTTTTTCTTTCTGGACTCTTCACAAGAAGGAGAACTGAATTTAGACCTGAGCATAGGAACAGTTCTAGTCTTTGATCTAGTCAGAGATTTGAAGTTTCTTCATAGGCTTTTTTTTTTTTTTTTTGAAACTGTTGTTTTTTCAGCAGGACTTGATGCAGGTAGTTTAATCACCAGAACGCTGTGTTCACCCCAAAAACTTTGTTCTACTTTCTGTGTATGTGGATGGTTGCTCTGGTACCACATTGTGATGTATGACAGGCCTGTATTATTTTAAAATATGTGGCTTAAAGAGGACTAGTATTGTGTAATTCCAAAACTGGCATATGTGCAGGGAAATACAGGTTCTTTGATCAAATTTCTGGGATTTTCAATTTTGACCTTATTCTTTTTGCTGCTTTTGCACTTCCTCATTAGAAGAGGAGATTGTGTAGAATGTTGAAGTCTGCATTTTTAAGCTTGCTTTCTCATTGGAATGTCAGAACACGAATGTTTTTATTAATCGAAGACAGGTTTGCAAAAACCTCCAAATGAATGGCTTCCAGCACTAGTGTATCAAGTGATAGACTTTTTAGATTTTAAGTTGGAATTTCTTTTGGGGGAAACAATCCATATTTCTAGTATGTCTGTGGTGACAGCTTTAACTACTGCAGCATATACTACTCTGTTCCTTTGGTGTTTCCCTGAGTTGTTAGAGAAATTGTTTCTGCGGAGTAAAGTTCTTGAAAAATAAATGAGCACACCGGTGTGTTTTACATCTCCTGATGTCAAGAAAAGTTATCCTGTATCTCCTCTTAAGGAAACAGAGAAAAGCAGAAGGGATGAGAAAACATCTTGAGGTCGTTTCTTAACTGTTTAAGTGTATGATTTTGATAGTAGTCATTTTGTCACATAATTGCATGCATTTGTTATAAAATCAATATAAGTAGGCTGCCCTTCTGCTCCAAAACAACAGCTACAGCTTTGTCATAAAAGAATTTGGCTTAAGGTAGCTGCAATAACAGAGCTGCACTGTTCAGTTACCTAAAATACGAAACTTATTTGTAGGTGCGATGGGTAGAGCAAATGGATAGTAATTTTTAAATTCCAATACTTCTATTTTGCTGTACAGACAAATGTATGCTCATAGTCGCAGTGCATTCTCCCGCTGCTATTGCTTTGTCTATGTGCTTCTCATGTTTCTGAGATTTCAAATTTATTCTGATGTAATTGTTTCGTCTGTCCTTTCCATGCCTTTTCCTAAATGGATATAGGAATGCAACAATCTCCTAACCAGGCATCGAGAACAGGAGAATCAAGGAAAGGTATTCTGTACGGTAGCATTTTAAATATGGAATATGTTGTATAATTCACAAATACCTATACATCATACATACTTTCTGTCTCAGAGATCCACACTTTGATGGTTTGAGATCTATAAGTTAGATTTAAGAGTTGGTTTGGGGTGTTTTTGTTTGCATGTTTTTTGTGCGAGTCTTTTACTACTGAATTCAATGTTTGCTATTGTCACCAGTGATCATGTATCTATTTATTTATTTATTTATTTTCCATTTGTTCTCATGGTGCATTGAAGTGGGCTTCAATGGTGAAAACAAGCAATCCCCAGAGACTGGTTTTCTAGATCCTATTTCTGTGTCAGGGCGTCAAAGCCTTGGTTTTGGTCTGACTGAAAGCTATGTCATGAACTTCTTGCCTTCTAAAGGATGGTGTGATCTGGTTTTGATCATTGACTATATTTATTATATGTCAAAAGCAAATGTTCAGATATTTATTGAGCTGCTTTGATTACCTGTAACAGTACTAACTGAAAATACTGAAGTCACCTGTTGGAAGTTTGTAACTGTTCCACCCTAACTATTTCTGAGACATGGTTCTTTTCAGCTGTATCACATTGACAATAAGTTCTGTTCAGATCAGGAGGCATGCTCTTCAAAGTTCTCACCTAAACTCTGTTGTTAGGAAAGATAGAATTTGTACGTTCATTTATGGGCTACTGGTAGTAGAGATGTCTTCAGGTGTGGAGCTTCTTGGTTGTTGGGTTTGTTCGTTTGTTTTCCCTTGAATAAATTTTGTCCAAGGCTTTGGTTTACTTGCCATCAATTTTATGGAAGGTCCCCATGTCCTGCTTATTTAAAAAAAAATATATATAACCAACTGTTAACTAACTTCATGAATGCTGACACAGCTTCTGTGTGGAGATTAGGAGGTTATATGTGCTTGTTTTTCCCTTTTTGTGTTGGGAATCAGAGTCCTTTTATTTTGTCTTAGTTAATAGTTGAGGGTTGCAGCGCTACTCAAACTGTCTTCCTAGAGTGCAGACTTAATAGTACCTCAGTAACTGTAGCAAGGACGTGCTATAGTATGCTCTCATCAAGTCTGCAAACGTTCTGAAATTGGAGGGAATCGATGGATGTGCTTCAGCACAGAGCTGCCATTTGGAGGGACCTTGACAAGCTGGGGAAGTGGACCGAGAGGCTTCTTAAGAAATTCAGCAAAGGCAAATACCAAGTTGTGCCCCTGGGAAGGAATAGCTCCTTGCTACAAAATGTGATGGGACTGCCTGGCAGGGCCCAGAGAGTCTTGGCAGTGAGCAAGCTGAGGGTGCCCTGGCTGCTGAGAAGGTCAATGGCATCTTGGGCTCTGTTAAGAGCAGCCCAGCCAGGAGACTAGGGAAAGTGAATTGTCCCTGCCTGATACTTGTTGGACTGTCTTGATCCCGGGTTATAATTTTGAGCCCCCAGTACAGAAGAGGTTGAGTACAGCAGTAAGCAAGGTCAGTGGGGAGCCGTCAGGTTTGTCAGGGGCAGGAATACTTGCCCTGTGAGGAGGGGCTGAGAAAACAGGACTTGGTCAGCCTGAAGAAGAGGCAGCTTTGAAGGGGACCTAACAGCAGCTTCCAATATGTATGAGAAGACAAAGCCAGGAGCTTCCGTGTGGTACATGACAGGAGGTAGAGAGACAAGAGGTGTTAAGTGAAAACAGGAAAGTTTCTAACTCCATGTTAGAAGCGTTGCCATGATAAGAACAGTTAAAATAGGGAGGTTGTTTGGCTTTCCTCCTTAGATGTGTTCAAGACCAGACTGAATAAAGCTCTGAGAAATTTGCCTGACCTCATATCTGGACTGGCTTTGAGGAGGCAGTTGGCTAAGAGACTTCCTGAGACGTCCTTTTGACCTAACTTACCATATGATCCTAAGTGAGAGTTTCCTTCGTTTCACCAAAGAAAGTTTGTAGTATAGTATGTCGTGGTAATGCTGCTTTTGTCTATTGTATGCTCTTTTTTTTTGGTGTGTTATAGAGACATGCTGGTGATTCTTCTACTTAGAGATAAGCTTTAGGTCTTGACTATGCTTTTTCATTTTTCTTTAAACTTTCAAAATAATCCATAGTTGGGTAAAGTAGAAAATAAAGTGTGTTGTATGACAGTATAAAGCACTTAATGTTTAAAGTGTAAAACCTCTGCTTGTGGTGTGTGAATATGTGTGTAGTATGAGTACTTTGCAGATTCATCTACTTACTGTCTTCACAAACCACCACCATTTGTTAACTGCTGACTAACATAGCATGGTCATGCTATGCTGTTCTTTAATTTAGAAATATTTCTTAAACATAAGAGCCTGAAGAAGATATCACTGATCTTCTTTATTATTTTGTTGTCTTTTTTTTTTAAATTCCATATGATTTGAAAAAACAGGTGCTTTGGAAATGCTTTCATTCATGCTGTCTTGTATTAAATTGGCCCAAGTTTCATTCTGTTATGACTTGTAGTGTTGTTCATGTTAAATGTTTGTTTGTATTGATTAATTTTGAGCATGCCAAATCTAATTTCAACATGTCAATTAATATTTTAACAGCAATAGATGACTTTTCCCAAGGAGACTCCATAAGGTAAGACTTCTAAAATACCTAATACTTACTTGAAGAATGATATGAGGGAGCCACTATTCATTTTGCTTTGCTTTTTAAGAAGCTCTGAGAAAGAGGGGAGTGATGACAGTTGGCATACTTCTGAGGAAGAAGAACTTGATTTCACCCCGAAGGTATGGTGCCTTTACAGGAAAATTGTCGTGTAGAATAAGTGATTTGAAAACAATTTTCTCTGGGATAGAAAGAGACTTTTTCCAGCCAATATTATTTTCACTTTAAAAGCAGTCTCTGGTTTGACAGCTTTTTTACTTGTTCTGGTTCATTTGAGCCAGATTTGCAGACCCTGAAAGTTTATAAGTTACTATGTAACCTGTTATCCTCCAAACGTGGCTATTGTTTCCCCTAATTTATGTGATAGAGTTCTAACTGATAATGAAAAAGAGCATTTATTAACTGAAAACATCTACTGAAACTGTTCAGCACCTGATTCTCCATTCCTCCTCCTCAGGTTCCTCCAGTGCTCAATGAATGAGTTGGTCTGTTTATCCCCTTTCTTTTTTTTCCCTTCTTCTATGGGATAACATTGTATACTTGGGTATAATCTCACACTGAATGTTTTTATTCTTTTTTGAATGCTTGTTTGAATGCATGTGTTATCCCCTACCGTTTTTGCTAGTATTATGAAGGATTATCAGTTTCTCCAGTGATATCTGGAGCATCTGGCCTGTTGCGCTGGCATTCTGCAGTAATGAGGAACTGGTGTATGGTGGTGTTGAACTGGTGGGGTTCAACACACTCTGTGATGCTGAGGATGCAAGCCTGTGTAGTTTAAACATTATTTCATTTTCTTACATTGATTTAAATGGAAGTGATGCATTTTTCTAGCATGACTTTGAAATGTAGGGATCTTTTGGTAAGTGGACTTGCAGTGACTATGTTACGTCTAAGGAACTGTAACAGTTACGTGAGTTGTACACACTTAAAAGTAAGCATCCTACATATTACAAACATTAATTCAAAAACAGATTTTTAGACTTGTTATGCATGTAAATACAGTTTCAGAAAGAATTTGCTGCAGGGTATGTGAGCAGTTTTTTTTTTTTTTGAGGTAAAATAGTCACTGACTTGCATATGTGGGAGTGTTTGTGTAATTAGACCTATAGGATGTAGCAAGCACCTGAGAACTGTCAAAAGGATAGCCCAGTTGTATTTACTGTTCAAGATTTGATGTAAGTAAATGATTTGTTTTTAAAAACAAGCAAGCAAAAAATAGATCAAATAATTCTCTTCAAATATATTTTTATTTACAGAAGCCACAGAAGCCAAACTTGACGCTGTTAATGAATGCTTCCCAGCAGTTCAAGAAAAACAGTAAGCTATTTAGAAAAGACTGCATGATATAATGAGATACAAAAGTAAACTAGCTGAGTATTTTTTTTCCCCCTTTGACTACAGAAAGTGAGAACAGTAGTATTATACGAACAGAGCACATAGTAATTGTAGAGCAAAATAAGTGAGATCATGAAAATGAAGATACTGAGTCCCTTCCTAAGCCTTTGTCACTGATCAAGTCCTTTCTCCCATCCTGCTCATCCACAGAAATATTAGGTGGTCTTACCTTGCTAGGCAGCTGAACTCCACAACGACTGCTCTCTTACTCCCCCTCCTTGGAAAAGGAGCGTAATAAGAAAAGGAAAGAAACAACTCACGGGTTGAGATAAGGATAATTTAATGAAAGGAAAAAATAATTATTAAGGAAAAAATATTATTAATTAAACAGTTTAACTAAAGGAAAGAAACAGAAAGGGGGAAAAAAAACAACAAGCAAAGGCTGTGTGGAAGTGCAGAGGAAAGAAATTACTCTCTCCTTCCCACAAATGAGTGATGCTTGACCACATCCTTGAAGCAAGGCCTCAATGCACGTAGCCATTGTTCAGGAGGACAGATGTTTTCACAACAAGAGCCCCCTCTCCCCCCCGTTTCTTCCTTTTTTCACCTCTTATTGCTGAGTGTGACATCATATGGTATGGAATATTCCATTGGTGGGTTTAGGTCAGCTGCCCTGGTGATGTTCCTTCCTCCCCTCTTGTCCACTCCCAGCCTGCTGATACTGGGGGGTTAGAGGGAGTTCTGATGTGGTGCCAGTATTGCTCAGCAGCAGACACAATGCTGGTGTGATACCACTGCTGTTCTAGCTACAGGTGCAGAGCGGAGCACTGTATGGGCTGTTGCAGGGAGAGTTAGCATCCCAGTCAGCCGCAGTACAATCCCTTACCTGGCTCCTTTTCCAGACATTCCCAGATGACTCCTCTCCTATGCTTTAAGCAGGTAATAGGTCTGTTGCTGTTTTTGTAACTCATTCGGTTCATATGCCTTTTTCATTTTCTCATGCTTTAAGATGATGGTCATGGTTCTAGAATTGAAAGTCCTAAGTCACAGAAGAAAAACCTTAAACAAAGCACCCCGTCAGATGCAAATCTGAACAAAGGAGAGTGTGGTGAACTGTTGAACCAAGATGTTTCAGATGCAAGCAACCTGGAAGAAGAGGAATTGGATGAGGAGGAAGAAGAGGAGGAAGAAGATGAAAATGATGATGGAGATGATGATGAAGAGTATGAAGAGGAAGAAGATCTTACTCAAGATGAAAAGGAGGAGGAGGATCTGGAAGATGAAGAAACTCAGTCTAATGACATAATGGAGGAGCAAGGGGGTGAAATAGAACCTAAAGGGAAAATTAATCAGGAATTGGGGTGTTTTAGAAATGTTAAGTATGAAGGGGAAACTCAGTGTGGGACTGGAAATATCTCTGGTGATGATCAGAAAATATGTAAAGAACTTGATGAAAAGATGGAGGGATCTGTTGATGCTCCTGTGTCTTTCATAGCTGGGTGTTATGAAAGGTTGCAAGAAAATATAACAGTGATAGCTCCAAAGGTAATGAACAATGAATTATCTTACGAATCCATACCAAAACAAGCTGTCCTTCAAAATCTAAATAATTTACAAACTAGACAAGAAACTTTGAACAAGAGAAGCGTGATTCAGGAGAAGTTACACCAAAAGGGTGACTCCTGTTTTGCAGATTCAGAAACAACAGACTGGAATAAAGAGATCCGCCAGCCTCTCTCAGACAGTTGTGGTCTTAAGGAGAAAAAGTCAAGTTTTGGTGATGGCTTGAAAAGTATTAATGGCTCTCAGTCAGCAGCAGAAAACCCAAAACTTGAAAGTCAAAGACCAAAATCTGATATTCTTGAATATGTGGGTGAGGAAGATGCTGAAGAAGAGTATGAAGAAGCAGATAAGAAAGTCTGTGAAGCACTGAAACAAGAAAGTGAAAACATGCACTTAAATAGATGTGAAGAATACACAAGAGCAGTGTTTTCCTCAAGCACAAAGGTAAGTATATAGGGATGATTCAATCACAAGGTTTTTTTTGTTTGTTTGTTTTTTTAAGGGTAATACAGGTAAGAACCAGTAAGCTGTATTCCTATGGATACTTATTGCATACATCTGTATTTCAGTGATCATCTTTTGACACTAAAAAGCATTACTTCTAGCCAAAGTAATTTCTTAGGTATGAGAATAATGCCAGGCATTATTTTCAATATTTTTTATGTGTGATTACTGTGATCTTGAAGGAGAAAGATAAGAAACCTCATTTATATGGAATTGGTGAAATTTCTCTGTTATATAACTGAGAGAATGGATGTTATTTGTAAAGTGTTACTGCCCTTTAGTAAAATTCACAGCATGATGACTGCAACTGAGAAAACAAAACAGAATGAAATTGAGAGTAGGAAGCTAGTAATTTTCTGAGGACAAAATGGGGGAAAGAGGGAATGTGTTCCTGAATAATATGATTTAAATAGAGCTGGGGTTAGACTAACTAGGGATGAAGCTTATGACATGAGGCATTGCTGTTTAATCATGCAGATTCCCACTTGAAACCTGAAGGCCTTGGGAGACTTTTGAACTTTGCTTTACTTTTGTCTTTACACAAGAAAAGCATTTTTCAAGTTGTTAGTGGGTGTTGAAGAAGATGCTTGTTTCTGTTCTTTCCAGCTGTTTTGGTCTGTCTCTTTTAGGAAGAGTCACTTAAGTGGGAAGAAGAGGAGAAGGAAGATGCTTGTGGAGAGCTGCAAACTGCAGCTGTTGAGGGTGTGAAAAACTCTGTTCATAGTAATAGCCTTCTAGAACATAATGCTTCAGAAGACACTGATGATGAGAGAAGTGAGTTAAACATTGATCCCAGTTGTTCCTCTCTAGGTATTAATGTACTATAAATGAATTGAAATGGTGATATGGTGATTGACTTTCAGAGGTGGTAAATTCTTCTGTTGCCTGTGATTTCTAGTGTGCAGTGGCAGAGAAAGACAGCAGCTTGTTTTCCTTTTCATTCATTCTTAGGGAGCACAAAACATGTAGTTGGATTCCAAATGAACATTACCCAAATATGTGTGAGGCATAGTTTGTAGCTCTGTCAGCTGTCATGCTTAAACATTTTCTGCTTGAAAGGAGATAAGAGGAGTAAAGAGAACACTGTGATGTGACTGTGTATGAAGATACCATTGAATATAACTAATTTCTTAGTTTCTCCTGTGCAGAAGAACTGTTACTTATTCAGATGCAGGGTTTGACTGACGGGGAAAAGCGGAGCTCAATAAATGCTCACAGCATCTCTCTTTGTCCACCCTTTGTAGGTGCCTTGCCAGCTCTAGGAGCAGAGCAAGAGGAGGAAGCTGAATCTCCCTGGGACTCTGAGGTACTTTCTGTGAAAGATGCAGTGGGGTCCCAGTGGGGGGAAGGTCACATCCAGAACCACTTCAGAGCTTGCTTTTGAATTTGTCGCTGCCATTAATGAGGCTTGTTTACCTCTTGTTGCTTCTGCTGTATGTTTGTAACTAGAGGTCCTTGAAATGCTTGTGCTCTAGGCTTTCTAGTTAGAATCGGGACAAAGATCAAGCTAATGATGTGGGAATTCTAGTAGCTGGCCTTTGAGTTTAATGGCTAGTACAATATTGAGATGTGAGGTCTTCTGCTACTTAAAATCTTGTGAGCTTCTCAAAAGGGCTGGTGGTGTGAGGATTATTATTATTATTTTACCATACAGCTCTATTCTGCTGCCCCAGTCAGTGTTAAATGGTTGTCCCTACTGTCGGCAACCTAGGCATCTAGATTTTTCTGTATGGAACCCTTATCTTTTTTAAGGTATACTTCATCCTTTTTAGAAAGTTATTTTCAATAGATACCAAACAAGCTGGCTGTGTGTCCCTTCTGTCTGTGATAATTAGCTAGACAAAAGAGCAGGGTCTGTAGCTAACCCCCTCTGGCTTTTCATGTGAGGAAAAATGAATTCCTCCCCACCTCCTTCCTTAAAAAATACTAGACTAACATTTTTAAGATAACGTTAATCTCTGCTAACTTTGCCTTGTTAGTCTTTATTCAACTCAAATTTTTGCTCTATTTTTGCAGCATAGCGGTGAGTTCACTCACCACTGCAGGATACATGCTCCAGGAGCGTAAGCTCAAAATTGAATGTCAGGCACAAGTTTGCTACAAATGTTGGATCACCACAGAGCTACAGTTACTCATTCGCAATCCACATCTTAATTTCCAATGTTATTTCTCTTTTGTGGCCATCCCATTTGTCAAGGATTATCAGTGTTACAGGATAGTTTAGATGAGTTATAAGTGGGTTTGTTTAGCCACAGAACTGAAAATACACGCTACGGCTATGACTTTTCCACTGTGTGCTATGCATTGATGTGTCTTTTACAAGACTTCAATTACAAAAACCTTTTCATACACTTGATACCATGTTGTACACATTGGCTGAGTGGCAGCTTTTTTCATGGAAGTAAGTGGGGGGGGAGAAAGTTTGTACCAATTGTCTTGCATGTGTTCTAGATTATACAGACAGATTCTGAAAGTCTGAGAAAAGTATCGCCTGGTGTGTTGCTCCCAGCTGCAGATGAACATGGAGCACGCTTGCAGAGTGTTTCAGTGGAGCACAACAATGGTAACTTTCTGGTGGATTGTGTTTGTAAGCATTTATAGACTGAAGTGAACTTTTACCAGTGCCTTCCTTATGAGTGCTGTTATGCTGTGGCTGTGTGCCATAGCACTGAAGAAGTGCTTGGTACT
Source organism: Heteronetta atricapilla (assembly GCA_011075105.1). Taxonomy (NCBI): domain Eukaryota; kingdom Metazoa; phylum Chordata; class Aves; order Anseriformes; family Anatidae; genus Heteronetta; species Heteronetta atricapilla. The sequence goes on from CM021731.1 coordinate 26,015,634, forward strand.
TGTTAATTAACACCAGTTAACGCAGCACCTGATGGCCTGTTTGATTAGTAAAGGAATTTCTTGTGTGCATTATGTGTGTTCTTTGGACATGTATATTTTGGTTTCAGGTTGTTGCTTACAGTGGTAAAAGTGTGTGTGGTTTAGGACTGATCTGTCAGTACGCTTAGACGTTCTTGGATAATAACACAGCAGAAGAAATATCATCTGGCCAAGCATTTTTTTTTGTTACTTAATTTATGATAGGTTTACGTTGTGCTTTATCTAGGAGCTAAAATGTTCCTAAGGATTTCTTCCTGTAGCTTGTCAAATTTGCCTTTTGACCATCTTGAGTGTAGAAGAGCAGAAAAATTTTACTATGGGGTAAAACTCTTTTCTGAGGATTTTCTCCTTTAAAAAATGACTTGTCAATCCAGCTTGTAATAATGGGTATAATAACTTAGTTGTAGAGGTCAATTTTAGTTTAGTAGGCTGGAAGCAGAACTTCACAAGATGAGAGCTTTAAATGAGCTTGATTAGTTGTCATGAAAGTCTGTGTTGTATGATTCTGCTAGTTAAATTTGAAATCAATATGAGAAGGGGTTAAAAGTTGATTATGGTGATCTTTCTAATGTATTTCCGTATTACTAGATCACCAAGTTTGCTGAAATCAAATACTGTTTGTTTTAGTTATTTTTTAATATGAGAATTCTTCTGGGGAGCCATTCTTAGTAACATTTCATATATTTGTTTCATGAGAAGACTCAACCTGTAAGATGACTAAAGCAGAGAAGTCAAGAAATGCATGAGTTTGGAAGTATTTTAATGTTAACATTGGACAATTTTTTTTGAAAATGATACTTGGAGCAAGGCTATAAATACCCATTACAGCCAAACAACGTTCGTTTCATTTGTTTCCTTGCAAGCTAAACCAAAATGATCTGTTGAGAACTAGATTGATTTTACCTTGTTGAATGACACGTATATGAGATTTCTGTTCTGTGTCCTCGATCTCCCTGTGCTATCAAAGAGGAAAAATACTCCTCAACATTAAACACTTGTAGGATAATCAAAGTCTTTGTACTGTTGAATTGTTTTATGATCACTATTACAACAGACCAGCTTTGGCTTTTGACACAGTTCTTTTAGAAAGTAGAATACAGCTTCTTAAAAGGGACAAAATATTTTGATCTTCGGTTAACAAGCATGACCATACTGCTTCACATGAATCGTTCTAGTTCTGTGACTTTTTTGATTATTTTTTTAAAATCCAAGGTGCATGTAGGAAAGAATGTGTTATGCATTTCTTGTATACTAATACAAATGCTGTATGATAAGGTAATTGAATGTGAGGTATTGTACTCTCAATGAAATAATGCTTGTAACTAACTGATATTACATGGAGTAACAGATACCTTCAATTTAAAAAAAAATAATACTTAGTTTTTCACCACCAGGCTTTTCAGAGAAACCCAGCAATTTACAGGTAAACAGTTCTTTTGTTTCAGGCTTTTTGTCCTGTTCATTAAAAAAATATGTAGTTAGTTTGAAGTTGTGGTGTATTTTTTTGTTCATTGGATTATGTCTTTCATAGCTGAAGATTTCCGCATCAGTTTTAGAAATGAATGAAACATCTCCTAGAAGAGGAAGGCAGAAATCAGGTAATGATGACATCATGTTGTTATTCTAGGTTTAGCTTCATAATCTTTCTGGATATGCGTATTTAATTAAGCATCTGATTTATTTGTTTTTCAGATCTGTTGGAGGAATTTAGTTTAGGAGATGCAGAGGATATTGAAGGTATTCATAAGTCTTCTTGTTGTGTTCTTTTATGGACAGATACATTGTAGTTTAAGTTCTTTCTCAGTAATAAATTAAGAGTTTTGGTTTTGTCTGTAATACATAATAATGTGAAATCCATAGAACCATTCAGGTTGGAAAAGACCTCTAAGATCTAGAGTAATGTTTACCTCAGTGCTAAAGTCTACCACTAAAACATACTAGTAGTAGGTTCTAAATCTACACATTCCTGAAGATCTCCAGAGATGGTAACACCATCACTTCTCTGGGCAGCCAATTCCAATGCCTAACAACCATTTCATTAAAGAAATTTCTCTTAATATCCAACCTAAACCTCCCCAGGTGCAACTTCAGGCCATTTCTCCTATTCTTATCCCTTGGTGCTTAGGAAAAGAGCCTGATTCCCACCTCATTACTGCCTCTTTTAAGGTAATTATAAATTATATTAAGGTTTCCCCTGAGCCTTTTCTCCAAGTTATACAACCCCAGCACCCTCAGCTGCTCATAGGACTTATTCTCTAGACACTTCACTAGCTTTGTTGTCCTTTGGACATGTTCGAGCACCTCGATGTCCTTCTTGTACTGAGGGGCTCAAAACTGAACACAGTACTCGAGGTGTGGCCTCACCAGAGCTGAATTCAGAGGGACAATCACTTCCCTAGTCCTGCTGGCCACACTATTTCTGATACAAGGCAGGATGCTGTTGGCCTTCTTGGCCACCTGAACACACTTCTGGTTCATACTCAGCCAGCTGTTGACCAATATCCCCAGGTTCCTTTTTGCTGGGTTGCTTTTCAGCCACTCTTCCCCCAGCCTGTAGCATTGCATGAGGTTGTTGTGCCCCAAGGCAGGATGTGGCACTTAGCCTTGTTGAACTTCATACAGTTGGCCTCCACCCATCAGGCCAGCCTATGCAGATCCCTCTGCAGTGTCTTCCTATCCTCAAGCAGATCAACACGCACATCTAACGTGGTGTCATCTGCAAACTTACTGAGGTTGCGCGTGATCCTCTTGTCCAGATCATTCGTAAAGGTTTTGAAGAGAACTGTCCCCAGTACTGAGCCCTGGGGGACTCTACTAGTGACCAGCCTCCAGTTGGATTTAACTCCATTCACCATGACTCTTTGGACCTGGTCATCCAGCCAGTTTTTAATGCAATGAATTGTACATCTGTCCAAGCCTCAAGCAGCCAGCTTCTTCAGGAGAATGCTGTGGGATACAGTGTCAAAAGCCTTACCGAAGTCTAGGTAGACCACATCCACAGCCTTTCCTGCATCTACTGAGCATGTCACCTTCTACTAGGAGATCAGATTTGTCAAGCAGGATCTGCCTTCGATAAGCCCATGTTGACTGGACCTGATCACCTGGTTGTCCTGTAAATGCTGCGTAATGGCTCTCAAGATAATCTCCTCCATGAGTTTTCCCAGCACTGATGTCAGACTGACAGGCCTGTAGTCTCCCACATCTTCCTTTCAGCCCTTCTTGTAGATAAGCATCTCATTTGCTAACTGCCAGTGGACTAAGGCCTCTCGTGACAGCCAGGACTGCTGGTAAATGATGGAAAGCAGTTTGGCAACAGTCCCTAGTTGCCTCACTCACCAGTAGCCCCATAATGGCGCAATATGTTATAACATTGAAAACACAGAAAGGAAAGGCAGTCTTTTCATCGTTCATTTCATGTCAGAGGTTCTTCCTGTGTGTCTTTATTAATGTCTTTTTCACCCATGTGTTATCCTGAATGTAATGTATGAAGAAGTATATGTGAAAATTTCTCTCAAACTTCTGTTTGGATTTGTTTCAGCAATCAATATTTTTTCAACAAAGCATTATGATTACTGTGGGAAAATTATTTTTAACTCAGAAAGGGTTGAATGAGGCTGTTCTTAAGTTAGTTCATAAATCTTGTGAACATTTACAGTATCTTGTATGACTAAATGTAGAATGAGAGAGATGAAATTTCCCATTCTGTTTCCTTTGTTATTGACTCATAGTAATAATGTCTTGGAATATATTTGTGGGTCAAAATAAAATAGTGGTGTTCTTTGTAGATGAATATCTGCTTAGCTCTGTGATCTCCAAGGGAAAAAAAATAATTCTGAGATAACTTATGAGTAGGGAAATCTCTGAAGATAAAGGAAAGGTAAAGGCTAATTGGAAAGAAGCAGAGAAATGACTTTTACTGTTGTTAGAGAACAGGAAGAGTATAAGGAAAGGGATTTGTATCTTGTGGATACACAGGGATATCTATGAGTACTTACATGTGTTAGTCATAGGGTTGGATTCATGTAACCCCCACCGCAGGTATCCAATTAAAGAAACGTAATACATTGCAGGTAAAAAATATTGGAATTTAATTTACTCCATGAATTTTTGATACACATTTGTCAAATGACAGAGTCCTCAGAAGCTTTAGACTGGGGTTCTCCCAGCGTTTTGGTTAAAACTTTGCCCTGTCCTAGAAGTTAAAATGTCTTTATTTTTTCAGTGAGAAGTCATCCTTTCTTCACAATGTGTACAGCAATCAGTAGTACAACAAACATACACTTAAGAGTTCCTGTTCTAAGACTTTTTGATTGTAACAACTAACACGTGCTGTCCTTTTTCAGGTTATATTTTTTAAATTATTTTTCCAATGGCTTAGAGTTACTGACACCATAAGTGACAACTGGAATCCTTTATATGGGGGAATATTGTTGTCTCTCATCTTCCCCTGCCTTTCTCCTGGTTCTGTGCCTACTGTACAGAAATTTCAACATTGCTTAAACCTTACAGGAAAAAAAAATCTTACAGGAGCTGAAGTTGCTAACATATTTTGTAAAAGCTGAAACTTTAGACCCATAGCTGCTACTGTAAATTTTCCTCTTGGTCATGATGGGTAAGACTGAATAGGAGTTTGGCTTGCTTTCAGTTATGGCACCCAATTTTGAAATTTCTGGACTCTTAAACAGAATTCAAAACTTAAAGAAACCTGTGTGTCTGATTGTCTACAGATTGAATGAAATACTTCATAATCAGCAGGAGTTCATCATAACAACCCTGTCAAACAAGTGCTGTCAGCCCACTAATGATTAACGTGTATTGCCAAAGGCCTTCGCTGAAATACTCAAAAAAAACTTTACAGAAATCTAGGAAACAGCACTCACCAATGACTGGGGTAGGAGGAGAAGGTTGTGACTTCATACAGTGTAAACTTGAGTTTAGAATTGCACCCCTGGAGACGTCTATGACTGAGTAGCTTAGTTTCCCAATTCAGACAGAATTGTCTAACTATAGGCATGTATCTAATCTAATACCTTTCAAGAAGTGAAAGCTTGCAAAAGGAGTTGCCTAAAGTACAAAATGCTACAAGTGAGGTTGGCTGTGATTTGTTAATAGTGGATCCTTTTGTGTAGGTATAAGATACCTATTTTTTCCTTATGTTACTCTCCTTGGGAAGAACAGAGGATTGTGTCCCCTTTTAGCAGTGAAGTTTCATGGATAGAAAGGCTCTTACATGGAGACCACAGAATTATGGAGCAGGAAAGGATGTGCAAGGTTGTTAAGGTAAAAACCTCCCGTCTGTGTTCAGGTGCCACACCTGAGCTCATGGAGTGATAAAGGTTGGAAAAAACTTTCAACATCATCAAGTTCAACTGCCAACCTGACATGCCAAGAGTCACATCATTACACCCTCTTCCTTCATGTCATGTTCACCTGTTTCTTAAATACCTCTAGGTATGGGGACTCTGCTGCTTCTCTGGGCAGCCATTCCAGTTTTTGACCACCCTCTCCGTGAAGGAGTTCACCCTAATATCCAATCTAAACCTTCCTTGATGCACCTTGAAACGATTTCTTCACGTCCGATTGCATGTCACCTGAAAAAAAGAGACCAACACCCTCCTCAGTGCAACCTCATTTCAGGGAGTTGTAGAGAGAGATGGGGTCTCCCCTCAGCCTCCTCTCCTCCAGACTAAACTATGCCAGTGCTCCTCAGTTGCTGCTCATGTGTCTTATTCTGTAAGCCCTATACCGGCTTTGTTGCTCTTCTCTGCTCACACTTGAGCAACTCAGTATCCTTGTAGTGGAGGACCCAAAACTGAACATAGTGCTTGAAGTATGGTCTCACCACTACCAGATATAAAGGGGCAATCACTTCACTAGTCCTACTGGCCATACTACTTATGATGCAGGCTGGGATGGCATGGGCCTTCTTGACCACATGGGCACGCTGCTGGCTCATGTTAGCAGGCTGTCAGCCAGCACTCCCAGGTCTTTTTCTGCTGGGCAACTTTCTAGCCCAGTCCAGCCCAGCATCCAATTGGTATGACCCAAGTGCAGGACCCAGCACTTAGCCTTGTAGGATTTCATGCAATTGGACTTGGCTAATCCAGCCTATCTGGATCCCTCTGCAAATCCTTCCTACTCTCAAGCAGATTGATAGTCCTGCCTGACTTGGTATTATCTGGGACTTGTTTCTTTCTGAACACTTGATTGTTCAAAGTGGCCAGTGTCACTGTGTGTGTAGAAGACAGTGAGTTGCTCCTTCAAAGTTGTGGCATCTGAGAATTGGTGACTAGGGTTACAAAGTAGTTCAAAATGGGGAGCCCAGTCTGAGTGGCTGCTTCTAAGGAGTTTGTGACCTATACAAGTTTAATTAGGTGTTCTAAGAAAAGGATGGAATCCAGTTTTTCATGTGGTCCACGTGAAAGTTCTTGATCATGGGCGGTTTCTTAACATTTCACAAATCTTTCTCATTCAGTGTACTGTCTCTGTCTTCTGCAAGAGATAAGGCAGCAGTTTGACTAAAATGCTCAGTCTAGATCCATGTTTAGAGGCATTTTTCTTTCTTGTACAGAGTAAACCTGGGACCTTGAAGACTTAGAGCATAAGATTTTGTTCATGGATTTCTCCACACAAAGCAAAATGAAAAGAGTTGGAGGAACGTAGCTAGTTACTGTATGGCACAGCGTGCCGCATATATATAAATTTATATATACATAAACCATTCCTGTTTCTTAAAGGTGTGTTTGTGACCATTTATATTAATTTTCAGAAAATTTCCCTTATACATGAAAAAACAGAAGCTCACAAAGATATGTATTAAATCTGTGTTATCATGTCTCTAAATCATAAATCATGCATTTGAGGGGATATGCTAGTTTGTGTTAAGATTTTTCTCATAAATACGATGATTCTGGATGTACTCTAGCTATAAATAATTTGTATTAAGTCATGTTGGATATAAAAATGTGATGTTTTCACTGTAGGTGAGTGCTCAGACTCTACGTTTCACGTGTCATCATCAGGTGAAAAAGAAGCGATCAAAGATGCCATTGAAAACCATGGGAGGCAGGTATGTGGAACCAAGTGTCTTGAATTACATTCTGTAAACTGTATTAAACATTAAAGTAAAAGAAAGCTTACCAGTTAGTAAATGGTGCTGAAGAAAGTGTCCTGTACATGAAGGTTGTATTGTCTGAAGTAAAGTTGGATACAATCTTATGTTTGTGTAAAATGCTTGCCATTATGATGGGTGTTTGACATTAATTATTCCGATTTGTTTCCAGCTGATTTGCTTAAGCATTGACCACTGTTTTTCTTTGAGTGTGTGGTGCTGAGAAACAGTGCAGTCAAACGTGTTCATTTTTCCTATGCAAAATGCATATTCAAGTGGGGAGAAAGCTTTTTCTATCATCTCCTAACCTGTTGGATAAAACATGACAGATATTCCTCTTTGTAAGAGAAAGGTCAAGCAAAAATCTGATGAGATGATCTGCCAGATGCTTTCTTTGCGCATACAAAATGTCCCTTGGTTTATCAGGTCAATAAGCATTTGAAAAGAATGTTTGAAGGGCCTTTTAGAGGAGTATAAAGCAGGTATTCTGTTTATATTAGGCATACAGGACAGGGCTGCGTAGGAGTCTACAGTGAGTGTCTGGAATCTGCCGTAACATTCAAGGGACAGTAGAGGAAGTAATTTCCACCCTGCACACAGGCACCATTGAAAGAGTGTCTTGAGGGTCATAATTTCAGCAGGCAGAGTGTGCTGAATAATCACACAAGGATATATTTAAGGATCAATAACTTCAACAACTTTATTAAGGACAGGCTCCCTTCTTATACTATTAGCTCTACAAGCGGTACTTACCCACTAGCTATTCATTGGTTCAAAACTTTGCCCAGCAACTGCTAACATTTAGCAACTTCCGTATCTTAACGGTTGGAGAACAAGCAGTTTGAGACAGCAAGGGGTCCTGTGAATCACCACTTCTTTGTTCCTTCTAATTTCTTTACATTCCTCATGGCTTCATCCTCACGAGTCCGATGTTTTCACCAAGCACGGGGTTTGTAGACCCCCATGGCGATACTCCCACAGTAGAGCACCAAACTTGAGGCATTTGGAAGGTGGTGAAAGTTGGGCAAAGGGAACGGAGCTTGGGAATGGAGTGGCTGAGACAGGTGGTGCCTGGTTGAGATGCTACTCCCCATTGTGACAGGAGGAATTTCTGCAGTTAAAAGGGGGAAAAGGACCTGTCTAAATAGAAGTAGTGAGAAGTTGGATGGTCTTGGCCCCTTGGGACACCAAGGCTGCAGGCCCTAGTTAGAAGGGAGCACAAGTTGAGGAGGCACCCAGGCAGGGAACATGCTCAGGGGAGTGTGGCGCATACGAGCAGTCAGAAACATTGACTAACAAAGTGCGGGTGGGGTCAGGGATCTCAAGAGACTGCAGAGAGGAGCTGGTGGAGGGGTTGAGGCATTGTACAGGCTTGATAGAAGTTTGGGTTCCTGTTCTGGGGCTGAGGGAAGGATTGGACAGCCTTTCCTAATAAATATCTTCCTTTGGAGCTTGGAATGGAATTTAACATTTCTGATTGGGGTGGGGAATAACATAGCCAGTTCTCCCTGTGGTAGTTAATAAGCTTTTTATGGTCGCTTGCACTATATTAGCTCAGCTGGCAGGAAATTGTAAAACGCCAAACAGTAGAGAGTGATGAAGGAAGCAGTACTTGGAAAATTCGGGAAGTCATGCTTTATTTGTTTATTGTGTTGGGGGTTTTGTGTGTGGTTGTTGTTTTTTTTTTTTTTTAAATAAAGTTTTTTTTAAAGTAAAGTAATAAAATATGAAAAAAATAAACTACTTAGTGACACCAATTGTAGAGAGCAGGCAGGCTAAAAGGTAAAAGCAATCCTCAGGTCTAGAGAAATCTAATTGAAGAAAAAGTATTATTTTTAAAGTAAGTCCTTTTATTTTAAAGAAAAAAATGAAAAATTGAAGAAAAAAGTGATTCAGTATCTTTATTTCTGTTGTATGATAGATAAGCTTGCAGCATAAATTACATGGATTAACTGTAACTTCCTTTCTTTTGGTAATCTTTCTGTGTGTACCTGCTCACTCAAGGAAAAATATATTTTAGAAACTACCAACTTGATAGAAAAAACAGCACATGAAAATCAGGCTGACAAAGCAGAAATTTCACATCAGGAAGGCCTAGCAGAAAATGATGAATCCCACAGTGCTGACAAGCAGTTAAGCTCAAAACCTTGGGAAGAAAGGTATGAAAGAATGTGGGTTGAAAATGAGAAAAGGGAATTGAAAACAAATTTTAAAAACATTACAGCAGAGCTGAAGCAGCTGTTTGGTGAAGTCTGTGAACCTGTGAAAACTACTTCCTTTGTGGAAGAAATGTCAGAAGACAGCTTCAAAGAAGAACTGAAGAGTTTTCACGTTGCTTCATCTGGCGTGACAGAATCAAATAATAAGTTAGAAAGTAAAGGTGAATTTGGAGATACTAAACTTAATGCAGACCTAAAAGAACCCAAAATGGAAATTGTAATTCCAGGCCTTGGTGTTCTTCCTGATCAAAATAACTTGAATGTAAACATGGAAGATACCTGGAGTACAGATGAAAGAGATTGCACTAATGATGCAGATAATAAGAAAGTGCCTCTAACAAAAGAAGAGGAAAATAAAATGCCTACTATGGAAATGGAAGAGAACAAGTATGGAAGTAGTAGAAATGCAGAGGGAAATCCTGAATACTCCCTGAGACACTGTTTAAAAACAAATATTTTGGATGACATTTCTAATATTCGTCCTAATTTAAGACCTGCTTCTACACATGATGAAAATGCACTTTTTGTAGGAGAAAGGAAATTTGGAAAAGACTTCTGTCTTAGTGACAATATTTCCAGAGACTACCCTATCAAAAACAATAAAATAGGAGAAGCAGAAATGGAAAATATTTTCGCAAATTCTCAGCAACCTTGTGGCACTCTGAAAACGAATCTGGATGAAGAACTAGAACAAGATGTGGAAAGATTTAAGAGTAAGGTAGGAATGCTGCAAATAGTATTCCTGGCTTTGGAGAAAGAGAAGGTACAGCTACAAAAAGAGGTAGAAGTTCACCTGCTACACCTTATTCTTTAGCCTTTCTGCATATCAATGGTCCTGTTCACATTAGCTATTCATCATTAATGGAAGGTGCTTTGTGCAATTAGTTTTTTGCTTCAGTGGAAGTACATTACTTACGAATAAAGAGAGCAATGGAGAGTTGTCCTTCTCCACATTATTTAAGTAGGTTTTGAGAAAACAGAATGTATTATTGTTTCAGTTTAACAGTAGGTGACAGTCAGTTCCAGTGTAAGTAGTTACCACTTCATTGCCATAAAAAGAAACGCACACAGCTATACCAGTTCTGATTCTCAATCAAAGAATGAAAATAGCTTCTGAACAGGGTCTTGACTAATCTATTCATTTGCTGTGATTTATGCATGGTGTGCATTCATCGCCCTTTGCTAAAATTCCTGTTTGCTGTGAAACCATTTCTGCTTGTGGGTTTGAGATTCCCCCCTGCTCCTCCCCATTAAGGAAGTAGCCCAGCACACTTCCACTTGTATTTTCTGTGTATTTACAACTAACGGTGTGTAGTCCTTCTAATTTCTTGTCCTCTGGTAATGCTTTCTTTTCTGTTGTTCATGTTTTAAGATAAACTATTGTTTTCTTTCTAAAGGCTGCGTTTTGTTATGCTTTAAATCACAAGTGAATTCAGAGTACTTTCATTGACTCTGTATGCTTTGTAGTGTAATTTTTATGAAAACATTTCCCTATATGAATTGAAATGTTCTTATTTTATTTGATTTCAGAAGTAAAGCTTGAATTACTTGATCATGGATAAGATGTTTCTCTCGTGTAGAAAAAGAGAAATATATGAAGCTGAACTTTCTTTTCATAGGTTGAGAATGAAAAAAGGAAGCAGAGACATTTCAAAATGCAGACAGTGGAGAAACAAGAAGATCTTGATAAATTAAATACACCGGTAGGCAATGCCACTAGTCAGCAAATGAAACAAAAGCTTAATCTCAGGAAGAATGAATGTATGAAAACTGAGGATGAAAAAATAATAGAAGAAAAGCACAAAAAGGATTTTTCATCTGAGGAGACTTCAAAAGTAAATGAAATGCCAATAAAAAGGTAAAGTGATTTAAAAAATATATCTCTAATTCTTATTTGTATTATTACGTAGCTTTAGGGCTTGCTTGTTTTTTTTTTTTTTTATCTTACAGTAGTTGAAGTAGTTTCCTCAGTGCTGAAAGCCACACTGAGTTGTCCATTGCCTCTCAAGCATTTAAGAAAAATAATATTTTCAGAAAGAGCTAAGTTCATAATGGAAGCTTGAATTTATTGCAGTGGGGGGTGAGAGAGAGATCTTGTGAATTTAATCCTCAATATTGAGGCTAAGCATGTTATCAAAAACAGGGCTGGGAGATTGGAAGAAAGAGTTATTGTCTTAGGAAATAACCACACAGAAAAGTAGGGACTGACTTTGCTTTCTCCCTTTTCTAGGAGACTTTAGTGATCCTCATGCAGTTGGTGTTTTCCTTTGCATTAAGCTTAGATTGCCTTTGTCAGGAAAAAGGGAAAGATAGTATTAGCAACTTTATCTACAAAGTCTGAAGAAGTTGCAGATGCTTTTACGTAACCTCAAGCATTTTTTACTGTCCCTCTGAGGGGAATCTCTGCTCTGGGTACTTCTTCTAATGGGGATAGTGATGTGTTCCAGCTTACCAGAATTTTCCTCATGTTTAAATAATTCAGCGTATTCTAGGATCTTGGGAGTCAAGCTTGTGGTTTATCACAGATGTGTTTAGTCTTGGTTGTTTCAGGCCTTGTTTCTGGAGCACATGCTTTATATTTTATGTATGATACTTGGTGAGGTTTTCTTTCTTTCTGTTTAATGTAGTCAGTCTTTCCTGAAAGCAAAAGATGTGAAGAAAACTGAGAGTAAAAGACAGTCTTCAAAGCAGAAGGTTAATCAGAAGATGAGTTCCTCTAGTGGGAATCATTTTCAAGTACTGGATGATAGCACTTTCAGTGAAACATCTCAAGATGAAGAAAGGTACTGAATATAAGGAATATTATAAATAAAAATTAGTTCTAAAAAATGACCTGAAAACTAAAAGTACGTTTTGTAAATGGAATGCATACAATGATTCTTCTTTCATGTGACAATTTTATCTAATGTCCTTTATGTTCAAAACCACTTGCTTAGAATTCTTTGAACATATTCTGAATTACCTGAATGTATGCACACATTTACATTTACAGATGAGCACAGACACATTTTAAAAATATCTTTTAAGGGACATGGGAGAATTATAAAAGGCAAAGTTGCACATATGATACAGATTTATCTCTTTTTCTGCTGTTTTTCTTCTGCCTGCTCGAAAAAAGAGAAATATTATCTTCTTTGTAGTGCAGCACAAAGACAGCTGTATAACCTTTGGATGTTGCTCTAGTATCTCTATAATCCATTGTGCTGTAGGGTGTGAATAACAGTTTTTCTAAAACGAGTTCAGTGATACTTGGCATGCCATTGAGCTGTCTCAGATCAAGAAGGAAAAACTGCACAGAGCTTATCAATACAGGTTGCAGGCACATTGTTCTTGCTGAAGAGCAGTTTTCCCTGATTACTCGACTTTCTTTTTTTAAAAAAAGTTAATGTTTTGCTGGCCTGAAACTACCTCAAGTGGAAAGTAGTGAACTCAGGATGTCTTTTGTACAAAAATAATCGTAATGAATAAAGAAGTTTGACTGAACGAGCAGTCCTCAAACTGAGAGTGACACCATCATGCCTAGATATCCCGAGTCTGGATGGGGTGGAGTTAATTTCTTCCTGGCAGCCCACACCGTGCTGTGTTTTTTAGATCTGTGACTAAAACAATGTTGATAACACACCAGTGGTTTAGCTGCTGCTGAGCAGTGGTTTCACAGTGCTAGTGCGTTCTCTGTTTCTGACTTTGCCAGCACAGCATGTAGGTTGGGTATGGGCTAGAGGCTGGGAAAGGACACAGCCAGGACAGCTGACCTACAATGACCAAAGGGATATTCTGTACCATGTAGCTTTATCGTGCTCACCGCTAAAACTAGGGTGTAGTCTTGCTCAGAGACTGTCTGGGCACTGGTTTGCTGCTGGGAGGTGGTGAGTGCTTTGCATCCTTTTTTTTTTTTTTTTTTTTTTTTTTAACCTCTCCTCCCTTTGTTTATTTATCCCTGTTTCTATTTCTTCCCATGAGTTTTTCTTGCTACTGGTCTTCTGGTTCTCTCCCCCAGAGGGGGTGTGAGCAAGCAGCTAGCGAGTGCTTAGTGGCTAGCTGGGCTTACCCTACCAGAGCTCACTAGAGGTTGGACCTGATGATCTTTTGAGGTCCCTTTCAAACAGGGTTTTCTATGGTATTATTTTTAGTATCTCTTGGGAAAGATAGCCTTCCTGTACATGTAAGTCATTTCTTCTGTCTTCAACTAGATGTTGAACATTCTTATATTAAATTCTAGTTTAATTCACTTTTGAAATTAAGTTTTCAGAGCAACTTCAGATATTGCTTGTGATGCTGAATAAGCATTTCAGTAATGAAATGTATTTGTGTTTTCCAGACCTGCAGCAAAACCAGGGAGTGAAAAAAACAAGGTAATGTAGAATTAGTTTTTTGATCATTATTCTGTATCAATTTTTAATCACTTAGATACGAACAGCTTTTACGTAGTGGTCCAGCAGATGCACAAATTTCTGCTAGTATGCAACTTCACACTACTTGAGCCAAATCTGTGGGCTGTGAATGAGAGAATGAATTGTTCTTGCATCTGTAATGATCTATAATAATGTGTGGTTGTATGCAGAAAATACTGTATCTTTTATAGGCCAGTGTACAAATGGATGTTATGGATAACCTTGATTTAACACAGTCATCTGACACAACTACAGAGGATGTTGAATTGCCAACTCCAACCTACAAAGAAGCTATGTTGCTGTTAGAACAGCTTAGTGTGGATCATACAGGTAAGATTTCAAATCACTGTTTTCTGTTACGAGTTCCTCTATTAAAACCTGATTTCTTTGTATGCCTAATTTTTCGGTTTTCTGTTTTGATCTCATGTTCACGATGAGAGACAACTCCTGTCCACACCCCAGAGAAGTACGGACTTCTTTAGCACTGAATGTGGAACTCATCTCACCTAATCCTTTATGTCTATCTATTGTCAGCAATTGCATCTTACTTATTGCAGGCTATGTCTCTATTTGGAAATTGGAAAAGCAAGTTCTTGTAAGGTACAGATCACCTCATTCAAATACAGTGATCAAAAGTTAGCAGAATCAATTTTTTTCCTGTTTATGGCCCCAATATGTAATGACAACTCACCAAATTAATGGCTTTTCTGAAGAAATATATAATAAAATGTTGTAATATGCTTGCATACAAACATGTCAGTACTTCTTTTCTTAAACTATGGTAAAGCTTCATTAGGCAAATGTGGGTTAACCTTGGCTATAGGCCAAACTCCCACCCACTTGAACTATCACTCCCACTCGTCAACAGGACAGTGGGGGAAATAGGATGAAAAAACTCAACGAGTGAGGTAAAGACAGGGACATTACCAATTACTGTCATGGGCAAAACAGAATCCACTTGGGGAAAATTACTTTGTTTGCTGTTTAAAATAGATTTGGGTGGTGAGCAAGACCAAAAAATATAAAAAAAATTTCCTCCCACCGCTTCCTGGTGGGAGGTGGGAACCCCCTTCCCTGGTGGGAAAGGTGGGAACCCCTTTCTCAGGCTTAAATTCACTTCAGTCCCACCACCTGAGCAGTGCAGGTAGGATGGTGGGTTTGCAGTCAGTACAAAGCAGTGCCGCTTCTTCCTCTTCGCACCTTTCCCTACTTGAGCACGGGGCCTTCCACAGGCTGCAGTGCTTCGGGATAAACCTGCTCCAGGATGGGCTCTGCACGTGCTGGGTTTCTTCTTGTGAAGATCTGTTCCAGCATGGGCACTTCATTGACTACATGTGCTTTAGGAAATGTGGGGCCCTCCATGGGCTGCAGTGTGGATATGCACTCCAGCATGGTCCGCTGCAGGGAAGTGCCTACTCCATTATTGGTGCTCTCCACAGGTTGTAGGGGAATCTGCTCAAGCATCTGGAGCACCTCCTCCCCAGCCTTCATCAGACCTTGGTGTTTGCTCTTACTCAAGCTTTTTTTTTCCCTTCTCCTCCTCTGCTGCGTGGTGTTTTTTGCCCTTTCTAAAATACTTTCTCTTGGAGGTGACACAAGCTTGGCTGATGGGCTGAGCTGTGTCCTCAGGGGTCTGTTGGAATCATCTGTGTTTGGCATAGGCAGCCCCTGTCCTTTTCACAGAGATTTCCTACTGCCAAAGCCTTGCCACCTAAACTCAATACAGCTAAGTATTAAATAGGTTATACATTGGAAAGTATGTGTATGTATGTGCGATTTTGTCTATTTTCTATCTCCAAATAGGTTCAGTTATTCTGCTGAAAATTCAAAACATACTTCTTCAATATGAACAGATGATAGAACGTGAAAAAAGTCGGTATGCAGCTCTCTGTAGAGAAGTCAGGAAATTGGAAAGTGAAAAAGAAGAGTCACAATTAATAGCAGAAGAGACTCAAGATTTGAAATCCATATTGGCTCACCAAGAAGTGGAGTGGAAGAGTGATATCCAAAGCCTGAAGTATGTAATCCTTTATTCTGATCACATGTGTTATCTTGTCAGTGTTCACGCTGCGTAATAGTTTGTGTGTTTGTACAGCTAGCTGATGCACGAGATGTCTTCCACCACTAATGGAATGAAATTACAATTCTTTTAAAAGTCTAAAATTACAGCAAAATACTGTATTGGAAAAGATGTGACATGTTTACAGTTTAAGTTTCCTCTGCAAGTTCATAACATGGCATACTTACTGTTTTTATCAGCAGTTAGTTCCTCAGATAATCTCTGTTAAATCACAGATTTTCTTTGAAACAAGAAGAAGAAAAGAGGCTCAGAGTTGAAATGCTGTATGAGAAAACAAGAGAACAACTAAGAAGGAAAGAGGATCAATACTGTAAGGAGATGGAGGAGAAACAACAACTTGAGTTGCACTCAGGGAATTTACAAACAGAGTTAATAACATTGAGAAAGCTCTTGAAACAGGTATATTAAATACTAAGGTAAACATTCATCTTCTCTTTTCTGTTTGTTTTAATTAACATTGCATTCTAGTACGCTCAGAGAAAGAGATACCTGGTTAATGGAAGAGGCATTAAATAACTATATTGCCACACTTGGAGGACAGTAGAAAACTGTTGGTTCACAGGCAGCTTTACAGGCAAGATTCCTTTTCTCCCTTTTCAGAATCATGGTTTTATTTGTATTTCAGGCAAAGTTTCAGTTGGAGTTATTTTCCCTAATTACTACAAAACATTTTTCTTAAATTTTATTTTCCTTCTGAAAAAAAAAGAAAATAATTCTCGCAGGGCAGGTATAGTTACAGGGATTTAAATTCAGGTCCAAATGTTAGCATTTACCTGAGATTCTGTATGCTGCCTCTGTTGCCCACAGTCAGCGGATTGAATCCAATTGAAGCCTCTCGCCCGTATTTTTTGTTACAGCTTTAGTGCTTTATTTACTGTGATTGAGATGACGACATTCTCATTGTGTATGATGACGACATTCTCATTGTGTATGATCAGCATAAATTCTTCAGCTTTTACATATAGTTTTGTGGATCTTTTCACTTGTCTTGGCATCCTTTTAAGTATTTTTACCATGGTTCTACCAAGTTTCTGCTTAGGAGATTGCAGTAGGGTACAGTCAATGGAATTGATGTGGTTTTAGAAATGTTATTTGTTCAGTTTATGTTGCTCTTAATGTTCATGCTAAAACTGATGAATGGGTGCTCTCATACCTTTGACTGTGAGCATATGAATGTCCATTCCAGTTTTCAATATGTGTCGTGTGTTAGCAATTTGACTTAAACTCTGTATGGAATATGTTACCAAGGATAGTAGCTTGCTTTTTTTTTTTTTTTTTTTTTTTTTTTGTATAGAGAGTGATTTGTGAAGTATGAAACTTTTATAATGCTAATTGTGGAAGCTAACCTTGGATGTACTATTTATACAATTTTTGATTCAGACAGAAAACTAAATGTGCTTGTTTTCAAATACTGAAAAAAGATTTGTAATTCTGTGCTTAGTATGAAAAGGTTGTTTTGGAAGTATAGGCTTGTATTTATTTCAAAATTGTATTTCAATCTTGTTATTCCAAGTTGCTTTAATGATAAGTATAATACATTTACATTCAGAGCAGTCGAAATCATTTGCTCTAGTAAGGTTAGCCTGTGGGATCCTTGCCATCAATCTGTGTTGTTTGTCTAGGACAAGATGAAGCGAAGCAGCTTACTCAAATTCTGTACGCTCTGCCCTAAAGGGCAGTTGCATCTTCCTAAATATGTAGTCCTCTGGCTAACACCTGGATGCTGCTTTTGGGTTTGCATAAGTTGTCAAATTTGTAACATTAGGAATACTTTCTCTTGCATAGAATAAATAGCCAGGAATAGCCATAGAATAAATACACAGGCAAGAAGCCAGATCTACACAACCTACATTATGTCAGAGTGGGTGTTTGTCCCCTGCCACAGAAACTGAAACCAGTTTTTAAAAAAATCAAGTTGCCATTCAAAGGAGATCTTTTGGAAACACTATAAAGTCTAGTTTAGCAAGGTGGACTACAGTAACTCTGAGGAAGCAAAAGTGCATGAAATACAAAGAAGAATGAACTGGGAAGATACTGATAGCTCTGATTTTGCTCCAGGTTCAGAAGTTCAATTATATTACTGTAGGTTGAAGAAGAACGTGATGAAACACAGAGACAGCTCTCTCAGGAAAAGAGTGCCAGAGCCCTACAAGAAGGAATTTTGAACAGCCACCTGTGGAGACAGAAGGAACTAGAAGAAGAGACAAGAATAACTATAGGAAAAAATTCAGAGGTAAGCAGTTCTGTTTCTAATTAATTAAATTTCACTGTGCTCATTCTACAATGATAATAAATCATAAGAAACTTCTTGTGCTTTTTGGTGGATCACCTACAGTTGTCAATATAACCCAACTATGTTACTGATGTCTTCAAAAGTTTGGGAAAGCAGCACCAGTCCCATGAATTTACCTGAACTGCATGTGGACATAGCCAATATAAAATAAGACACTGTTTACCCAGTTTCTTAAGCTATCTGCTATTTTTCATTTTATAGATGTTACCGTTTTTAAGGTTTCTAGCAACCAGACAAGCAGTTATCTCAAGGCTGACCAGGAAAGAAACTTTTTAATGCTGTTTGCAATCCCATTGCTTGGCTTTTGGATTAGTTGTGCCATCATCAAATCTGTTTACTTTAAAGTATGCCTTCTTCCACCTTCATATTCTAAAATTTTATGAAAGAATATAAAGAATGAAATTTCTCTAAGAGATCGAATAAGTGGAGAAGAGAAAAAGCAAACCTAAACTCTACTGGGGGGAAAGGGGAGGAGGGGAAGTAACCGCAAACCTGCCAAGGGTTTACTGAATATACCAACACCCAGTGCTTCAAGTAATTTTGTTCTTTGTTGTACTGTCAAAAAACCATGGGATTGTTACATTAATGTGGGAACAATTTACATATATTATGAGCAGAAAACACATACTACATTTAAGGGATGATTGATGGAGTTGTATAGTTTGCTTTCAGTAATAAAAAAAGCTTAGCCTTGAGGAGGCATTTGAGGGCTAATACAAGAGGAGAGGAGAGGAAACATCTATAGTTGTTGCAATTCAGCTTTGTCTTAGAAAAGGAAAATAACCTTTCTACTAGACTGATAACACAAAGCTATGTGGTTACAAGAAAACATTGACACTTGAAAAAAATGTATTTAAAGTATCCCAAATATAAATTACTATTTAGTTGCTGCTTCAAGGCCGGGGGGTGGAAGGCATATGTTTGGGATGTTCATACGGCTTTTAAGGGTTTGTTAAAATTCCAGTGCGTGTACTTGTTATACACATGCGTTGTACGGCAGCTTATGTATCACCTGAAATTTCTCTCTCATCTTAGCAGTCATGCTGGAGTATTACAAATGCTAACACATAGTTTGCAAGTGTATTGTGCAGGTTGATTTCCCGACTATTTATTCATTTTCCCTGTTGCTCAGGAATCTGACAGTAAAGAAAGAGAAAAGGATCTGTTGTACAAAAATCAGTTACTGCAAGATGAGATTGCTATGCTAAGACTAGAACTTGACCAAGTAAAACTTAGGCACCAGGAGGATGAAGGAAAATATTTAGAGGAAAACGAAACTTTGAAAGAAAAAAATGAAGATCTGAAAAAGGAACTTAATCTGAATGTGGAAGCCTTAACACAAACAGTGTTTCAGTACAATGGACAGCTGAATTTACTAAAGACAGAATCCGCAGTGCTAACTTCCAAACTTGAGCAGACTAAAGAAAGCAAAGACAGACTGGAGACAGAGATTGAATCATTCCGTTCTCGCCTGAATGCTGCTGTTCAAGATCTTGAACGTCATCAGACATCAAAAAGTGATGTCGAACGAACGTTTCAGAGAGAACGTGATGAATGGCTTCGCTTGCAAGACAAGCTCCATCATGACCTCTCTGATGTGCGAGAAACCAACAAGAGCTTGTCTCAGCAGCTGAGTAAAGCTGAAAGCAAAGCTAATTCTCTAGAAAATGAGCTTCACCAGTTGAAACAAACACTTAGAGAAAAAACACTACTTCTAGAAATGACACAAAAGGAATTAAGTCAAGCCCAGTGTCAGGCAAAGGAAAGCGATCATGCTCGGCAACTTGAGAAGGATCAAGTAAGCAAGTTTATGATAAAGCAAGAATCCATGCAGGAGCGATTGGCCCAGCTCCAAAGTGAAAATCTTTTACTCCGTCAACAGTTGGAAGATATGCAGAACAAGGGGATCATCAAAGAAAAAGTTGTGAATGATGTCCAGGACAGATTTAATGATATTTTCAACAAACTCAGAGCCGATACTGAAAAGCAAGTCTACCTGATGGAAGAGAGAAACAACGAATTAAAAACCACGTGTACAGATTTAAGAGAACAAGTCTTCAAATATGAGGCTGACAAAATAGAAAGAGAGGTAAAGTATACATTCAGAACAATTTAAAATTTATTATTTCTCAAAATTGTTTTATATTTCTAAAACAAATCCTGTAGAAGTTATATGCATAGGACCAAATCATGCTGATTTTGTTTTTCTGCGTTGTGTTTCTCCTGGAATTGTGAAAGATTTGGGCAAATTGGATGTCAATGCCAAGATCTGACAGAGAACAGAAAAAGGTATCCAAGTGTAGGGTTTTATGAAGAAGGTAGTTCTTCCTTAGAACTTTTATCATCCCTTTTCCTTAGTCCTTTTTATGCCCTGTAGAGGGGCGGTTTGATAATACCACTGCACTGATGACACGCACACAAATACATAAAGAAGAACGACCTGATACGCAAGGGTTGAAAAATGAAGATGCAGGTAAGTGAAGCGATTGTAGAGGGGGGAAGTGTTTATAGCATGTTCCTACAGAAAAAAGAAATGCTTCTCCGTAAGATGCTATAAAATTGAAGACCATTAGTATTGTCCAGGTGTTAATTTTGGTATGTGTTTTGGGAGTTCTAAATTACCTGTCAGTTCCTCAAGAATTTGATTTTGTACACTGACCTAAGTTTAGTCTTCCGATTTTGTTGTTGTTGTTGTTGCATAGCCATATTTAAATATTTTCTTTCTTTGTGGCTTTGCAAAAGGCTACTTAGCCACACAGAAGAAAGGCTCATTAGGAAATCAGTTAAACTTTCTGCAAATTGATACAATCCATGAGTATGAAATGTGCTGCTTTGCAGAGTGCTAGCATAACTTTATATGTCTCAAATATGCATGAAATAAGTGTTGCTCCCAATTGTAGATGACTTTTGTCAATAAGAAGGATGGAACTGAAAATTACGATGGATGTAGAAGCAAGGAATATCTAGACAGCTGAAAAAGCTATAGGTGATGGGAGAACGTGTGGTTATGTATGTTGTTATAATAGGTAGTGTACTCTGAATTCCAAGTAGAATAATTATTAAAAAGTTGCCTTAACCGTTTTGTTTAATCTTCCTTTCCTGTCTAGAAAATAGGAAATAATCATGTTCTGTATTTAGACTCTGTGGTGTGAGGTTCATGTCCTTTAATGATTTGAATGGTGATCTAAAATTACTTTTCCTTCTTCATAACAAACTCAGAATCTTTGAGCGAGTTAAGTACTTGAATGTGTCTGATAACCACCTTAATTTTTGTTTATTTTGAAAGGTGGGACATGGGGAGAGTAGTCCAGCAGTGTTGTCAGTCAGTTTAACCTGTAAATTGCTTTATATTCCTACTACCGTTTGAAGTTAATACATATATAATGTTAATCCAAAATGAATTCAAGAAGACTGTAAGAGGATATGATTTAACGTGTACTTAAAGCTTCAAGAGAGCTTAATTATATTGGCATAGTGGAGGAATAGCACAAGGAGACACAGTACTTGAGGTGCAGCCTCACCAGAGCCAAGTACAGGGGGACAATCACTTCCCTAGCCCTGCTGGCCACACTGTTTCTTATACAAGCCAGGATGCTGTTGGCCTTCTTGGCCACCTGAGCACACTGCTGACTCATATTCAGCTGACTATCAACGAATATTCCCAGGTCCTTCTCTGCCAGGCAGCTTGCTAACCCCTCATCTCCCAGCCTGTAGCGCTGCTTGGGGTTGTTGTGCCCCAGGTGCAGGACCTGGCACTTGGCCTTGTTGAACTTCATGCAGTTGGCCTCAGCCCATTGGGCCAGCCTACCCAGATCCTCCTGCAGAGCCTTCCTACCCTCAAACAGAACGACACACGCACCTAACTTGGTGTCGTCTAGGGAGGTGATCGTCCCCCTGTACTCAGCTCTGGTGAGGCCGCGCCTCGAGTACTGTATTCAGTTTTGGGCCCCTCGCTACAAGAGGGACATGGAGGTGCTCGAGCGAGTCCAGAGAAGGGCTGGTGAGGGGTCTGGAGAACAAGTCTTATGAGGAGCAGCTGAGGGAGCTGGGATTGTTCAGCCTGGAAAAGAGAAGGCTCAGGGGTGACCTTATCGCACTCTACAGGTACCTTAAAGGAGGCTGTAGCGAGGTGGGGGTTGGTCTGTTCTCCCACGTGCCTGGTGACAGGATGAGGGGGAATGGGCTTAAGTAGCGCCAGGGGAGTTTTAGGTTGGATATTAGGAAGAACTTCTTTACCGAAAGGGTTGTTAGACATTGGAATGGGCTGCCCAGGGAAGTAGTGGAGTCACCATCCCTGAAGGTCTTTAAAAGACATCTAGATGTAGAGCTTAGGGATATGGTTAATGACTTGTTAGTGCTGTGTCATAGGTTGCACTAGGTGATCTTGGAAGTCTCTTCCAACCTAGAAGATTCTGTGATTCCATGAGACCTAAGACAAAGTGCCACCTTTGATTATCCGAGCAATATCTTTAGCTCGTACATCAAAACAGATCATTTGTGTTTTCTTAGAAAAAGAATACATGACTACAGTGTGTGCTTGTGTTGTTCCAAGAAGAATATGACTTAAGCCTTTTTTATTATTATTATTTAGAAACATAAACTCTCATAAAGAGCTTTTCATAGTTTGTATGTATGGAGTTGAGAAGAGATGTGCAGATGCCTGCTGGTGGCACGCAGAATTTCACACCTTTGAACTTACTGCAAACACTGAATTATATGATCTAGTAAGTTGAAGAAAAGAAGCAAAGGCATATTTCATATGCTATTCTTCATGTTCATCTTACTGGTTTTTTTTAGGGTATGGTCAGACAACTGCAGCAGGAACTTGCTGATGCTCTTAAAAAGCAGTCTATGTCAGAAGCAGCACTTGAAGTTACTACGCACTACCGCAGTGACCTGGAGGAAGACAAATTGCGCTTGCAAAAGGAATTGGACAGGGTTAAAACCAAGGTATAGAAATGAAATACCCCTCTGGCCAGTGTGGGTTACCTGTCCTAGCTGTGTCCCCTCCCAGCTTCTTGTGCACCCCTAGCCTCCTCGCTGGCGGGGCAGTGTGAGGAGCTGAAAAGTCCTTGGCTCTAAGTACACACTGCTCTATGACATCTAAAACATCGGTGTGTTTTCACCAGTTTTCATCAAAAATCCAAAACACAGCATTGTGTGAGCCTCTGAAGAAAATTAATCTGTACCAGCCAAAACCATGATAGTTCTCTATGCTTCTATTTTCCTGAAATATAAGTCATGAGAATCTAATTATTTTGGAGCTGTGAGGTCACTTTAGGAGAAGGATGAACTGAAAATTTTCAGTTCGCTGAAATTAATTATTAATTAACTAATAATTTTCAGTCCACTGAAAATTAATACTTTGAGTAGACTAGCAAGCAAGCGGATTCAATGTAATGAGTCACTGAAAGGGTAGGAGTGGTGGTGTCAGTGCTTAGATAAGTGCTATAGAAATTCAAGATAGGGATGGGAGAAGCCAGTCTAACATGAATTAACACAATTTCTATTCATTTGCTAGGAGAAGTGAACGTTCAAATGTATTTCAGGTGATTACAGTACTTCGAGTAGAGTGTATGTGCAGATACATGCGGTACTCAGATTCTTTAGCACCTGTTGACTTCTCTAGAGAAAAACTAGTATGGATTTTTACTGTGAGTTTTTTCAGTTGCAGGATTCAGAACAACAGCGTGTTCAGTCTGAACATTGTGTTCATGACTTAAAGACTGTCTTAGATAATAAGGAAAGAGAATTAATAGCTTCTTCCCAGAAACTGCAAGACCTTCTGTTATCATCTTCTGGAACTAATACTACTATAAAACAATTGGAAGAGCACGTGCAAAGGTAAGAAAATAACATAGTGAAGCAAGATTTCGCTTTCTGTAATTATGTGAAAACAACAGGATTGTTTTGTTGCATCACAGGATATTACTATAGGGTTTTAAAAGAAGCTTTTGCATTAGATTATGTTCTTTCATACTGTTCTTTCAGAATTTGTGCTCATGTGAATTTCCATCATAAGACCTGTATTTCTCTTTCAGGCTTGAAATTGAAAATGCCAGACTGGAAGCCACAGCCAAACAACAAACCAACAGGATTGAAGCCCTTCAGAAAGACCTGGAAACTTCTGCCTCAGTAAGCTAGTCATAAACTTCCTTTTTTTTTGTGAGCTTCTGAGCATAGTTACATGTTTTCTGTGAGAAAGCTATAACATTGGATTTTCCTGGACAGTGTAGGGGAGCTCAGTTCCTGAGTTCTGCTGACTATAAGCAGCTGTGAAAATCCTGCTAGTCGCTTCCCCAGCTTCCCAGTTTTGAGAATTTTCCTGTAATATTATAGCAAGCCCTACTTAATGCTGTGTAAGGTAAGGTTTTGACACTCAAGTGCTGGTTTAAGTATGTTCTGTTTTATACCAGTCATGACATCAGATGCTGCTTCAGACATATATTGGTATGTGCATCTTGAAAGTTTTTCAGCAAGTTACCCCAGGGAAATTCCACAACTGATACTGGTGCCAAGAGCTTTATGCCAGAAGCCTGACTGGAGGAGCAGCTGAGGGAACTGGGATGGTTTAGTCTGGAGAAGGGGAGGCTCAGGGGAGACCTCACTGCTCTCTACAACTATCTGAAAGAAAGTTGTAGGGAGCTGGGGTTTGGCCTCTTCTCACAGGTAACTAGTGACAGGTCTAGAGGGAATGGTCTCAAGTTGCACCAGGGGAGCAACTTGGTTCAGGTTAGAAATTAGGAGACATTTCTTGTCAGAAAGAGCAGTCAGGCGTTGGAATGGGTTGCCCAGGGAGGTGGAGGTGTCACCATCCCTGCGGGTGTTTAAGGGAAGGTTGGACCTGGTGCTTAGGGACATGGTGTAGGGTGATGGTTGGACTAGATGATGTTGGAGGTCTTTTCCAATCTTAATGATTCTATGATCAGACCGGGACAAGGATTATATTCCCTAGAGATTTTGCTGAGCACAATTGCTTTGCCCTTGGTGGCTTGGTGTGTGTTTGTTTTCATGAAACAGTAAAGAGGAATTTCCATGGTATCATTTGCAGAACTTGTTGCAAGGCTTGACATTTCTCAGTACCTCTACTCAGTGCTTAATATTAGCATAAATAAGGTGATTTCATCTGTGGCTTATATGAAGTAAATTATTTTTGTATTCTAACCAGTGAATTGGGTCACTGTTACACCTGTAGTTAATTAATGTTGAAGAGGTTTTGAAAATAACTATACCTGAAAGTTGAACTTTGCATGCTGTGCTGATGCTGACAAAAGAGGAGGAAAGGCAGTCACAGTGCTTCCACTTCCCCCTTAGTTAAGATAGCATGGCTTTCAAATGTGCTGTGAACGCACAAAGGATATTTTCCCATTCATCAAAGATTCTTTGTATTCTACATGGTTTTCTCCCTGGAGCAAATGACAGAGGTGATGATTGCTATGGATTTTACAATAGCATCAGACTAAGGTAGTTCTGATTGTACGTAGTAGGGATAAAAATTAAAGGTATAAAGAGATGGAAAGATGTGTGTAATATTTATTTCTGGTACTGAAGTGTGAACTTCAGTCTAGAAAGTCATAGTGTTTTTTTAATGCTTCTTTAGGTTCATAATCGCCTAGAGGACTTGATAACTGGCTTGCGGACAACACAGACAACTGCAGAAGAGCACCAACATCAGCAGGTACCTTAATGGCTTTCTGCAAATAACTGGTTTAGTCTTTGTTTTTTTTGGTTTGTTTTGTTTTGGTTGGTTGGTTGTTTTTTGTATGCAGGTGAAAGATTGGGTATCTTGTAAAGTACAGATGAGCTGACAAATACCCTTCTGGTTTCAGGACAAGGCACCTTCAAGGGTAAAGGCTGTAAATTTCTGCATTCCTCTGCTGCTGCTGCATTTTGTATCTGTGTGGTGGTATGTGGATACTTGTGTTCATTAGCATGATTCCTTTGGATATGATGGATGATGTGGGCAGGAGGGAGACGTGTGGTTGAAAGCTGAGAAGGGAGACTGGACTTGGGAGATCTGTGTTATCTTCAGCACTTTGTCACAGCTTCCACATGAGCTCGTTAGCTTCTTTTCCCACTTGTAAATAGGTACTGCTGCTGTCCTGCCACACGGGGGGCTGAGGTAAGGAAAGAGTAATTAGGTGAGGTGATACTGTGCAGTGGCAGGCAGCTGGACGGGAGCTGGTGTATATGCATGGTCTAGCATCTTGTGAAACCCTGGAGTATTCTTAAAGGACTTTGTTGTTGGGAAATGAAGCTGTTGTAGGGATCTGCTGGAAGTGAAAAGCTGTTGATTTTCTGCCTCAGTGAAGTCTGAGCTCTCTTCCAGCCTCCTTTTCTTCCTTTCTCTTTTGGTGTCATACCAGTTAGAAGCAATCATCAGGTTTTGGGCATACATACACTTATTAATGTTTTTTAACATTTCTTTATCTTACTTCTCCATTGTTGTATATTAAGACCCAGGATTTGACCTACTCTGTAAGGACACATGAGAGAGTTTTACAAAATTGTAAATTTACACCTAAGCCTTTGTGCTAAGGTTTTTATGTCTTTCTGTAGATCAGTGGATGTTTTGTTTTTAAATGTGCTACTCAACACATCCAGTTAACTTTTATTCTTTACATGTGAACTGAATAAACAAGCTCTTTTCCACATAAATACATCTGTGACTCAAATCTTTGTTGCTTTGTGTAAAAGGAGCATGTTGCTGATTTGAAAACATTTTCTTGCTCTGAGAAGATTTGCAGTTATTACACAAGCAGTGAGTGCAGGGTATTTTCTGTGGTGGGCACTAGACAAATTATGAGTTTAAGAATTTATGTACCATTATGAAATCAGGGGGAACTTATAAAGAAAGTTGTAGGGAAATGTTGTGTGTCTTCTAACTCCTAGAGTTGTAACCTCATTTTGTCACATACAGAGCACTGACTCTTTCCACTAGCTTTAAGTGCTGTTCTTGGTTGTGTTCCCGAGCTGTGTTTCACACTTTGTATTAATGTTCTCTGTAGATCTTTAGTGGTAGGAGGAGAGCGTAACCCTTTTTCCAGTTACGTTACTACTTCATATAGCATTTTTGGCTTTCTAGTTATGTTGTTTTTTTCCTTTGCCATTGTTACTTCCACAGATGCAAAAGCAGAATGTGCTTGCTCTGACATCAAAAGACTCACGCAATATGTGGGAGGAGGAATTGAAGTCAAGAACCCACCTTGAAGATCGTCTTGCTCAGCTTGGCAGGGAAAAGGCTGAGCTCCTAGAACAGGTGAGCCCTAACACCTAGTAAATACCCAGAATTATGTTCACATTTTTGCTGACGTACATAC
This sequence comes from Heteronetta atricapilla, assembly GCA_011075105.1. Lineage (NCBI taxonomy): Eukaryota > Metazoa > Chordata > Aves > Anseriformes > Anatidae > Heteronetta > Heteronetta atricapilla. Next base: position 26,043,087 of record CM021731.1, read on the forward strand.
TCAGCCTTTCCTCTTCTTGCTATTCAGACCACAGGTAACTGTTGATTTGGGGATTATGCAAGAATTGAATAAAAGCCCATGGGGTATTTTTCTGTAAATGCTGGAGCGGTTCTGTTGGGAAAACAGCGTGATTTGAGCACGTTGAGCTAGACAGAAGTTCCTCAGTTCCTCACTTAAATTCCTTCTGGTCATCATATAGTCCCTTGATGACTTGAAATGCTTCATGTTTCCAGTACAGTGTATGGAGGAGCAGCTACAGGTTTTCAGAATAGGAGGAGCTTAAAATTCTTGCAGAAAAATAAGGAGCAATTACAAAGGGCAAGAAAAACTGCCAGATCCCTTCTGTTTTGCCTGAGAAGACACCAAACGGAAGAACAGCATCAGAATTAGTAAACACTGACAAAGATCATGCAGAGGGAATGGCAAAGAGGAATGAAACATTGACCAGTTCCAGAACAGCCACCTTCTCCTTCTTGAAAGTTCCATGAGAAGGTCTTTGCCACCATCTCACCGTGAAGCCCTAGGAGAAGGGGCCTTTGCTTCAGTGGGGGCATCTCTTCCTGTCCCTCAGTATTGGCCTCTCTGTGTGAAACCTGAAGTGATTTCCTGCAGAAATGTTTATAGGGACCCTGGGGTTCTGTTGAAATCTTAGAGGGATATAGACTGCCGCTTTTTTGTGGAGAATACTATCTGCGCATACCACATGTAGATACTGTCTCTGTGCCGGTTGTGCCATGTGTCTTTTCTGTTTTGAAAGTGTGAGAGTGAGAGAAAGAAAGTGAAGAAGCTGGTAGAGTTGAAACGGCCAGTTGAGGTGCGTCTGGACCAGGAAATGAAAAGAAATATTGAACTGCAAAAAGAATGTCACAGGTATGGCATGTTAGTACTTTAAAGAGAGATCCCATAGAGTAGAAGTCAAGCTTTATGGAACTTGAGTGTAAAAATAGGTGAGGGTAACTGTCTGTGCCAAATTCAAGCCTCACGCTAGGTCTTAGAAGGCTCTTCTGTACACGTGCCTATGGTTTTCCAGAGCTGCCAAAAGAACTTCAAATGCAGGTTGCCCTGTAATTCTCCTGGGAGGGAAGGAAGTCCCTCCTCCAGTTATTCCTCCGTTGAGGTGAAAGATGGACACTCCGAGTGATATGCGGCACTGGAATGCTGTTTTTTCTCAGTAGCTCCTGGTCTGTCAAGCATGTTAAAGCCATCTCTGTGCTGTTCATGTCTGAGAATGTGAAACAGGCTGGTAGTTCCTTCACCTTGTTAATTTTTGACTAATTTGCCATGCAGGTGCAAGAGGCTTCTGAGCAGAGCTATGAAGAAAATCAGGATGTATGAGGCCAGAGAAAGAGAGTCCCAGTTTAATTTCCAGGGAGAAATGAAGAACAGGTATTCTGAAATGGTCAATGAAGTTGGCAGATTGAGAACAAAGGTGAGTTCTGGTTTCTTTGTTTATATATGGCGTTATTTTCTGTAAATCTGTAATATTATTTTCATATGCTTGCTTCTCTAAATGGTATTGTTGGCTCCCAGGACAGGATGCAGTGAAGGGATAAGAAGTTTTCTAACTCACCAGCAGCTGTCTCAGCCCATCTTTCCCTAGCCATGGGTACCCTGAAGTACAGGTCCAAGAAGTGTTTTTGAGCTGCTGTGGGTGTCTTGTTCAGTTGCATGGAACCCTTTATCTACACTTCCGCTAGTTACTGAGAGGTGCTGCTAAGGCACATGTGTGCTTTAGAAGGTATTGCAGAAGGAGTCAAGTGCCCTCGTGGTGGCTCATTCTTAGTCCAAAGGCTCATAGCATTCTCGTGGCTTCACTGCCATTAGAAGAGTTCTGTTAAGTGTCAGGGAATGGCATTGTGTTTAGGCACTGTAAAATTAAGATTAAGTTTGTTTTGTTGTTGTTGTTTGTTTTTTTTTTTTTGTTTTGGTGAGGGTTTTTGTTTAGTGTTCTATTTATAAGGAAGCTCCCAAGTGTATTTTTAGTAGGTATAGAAAAGATATATTTCTGGGGGAGAAGAATAAGACAGCATCACAGCTGACCTTTGGGACTTCATGGAACATCTGCTATATCCTCCGTATCCTCGCAACCAAACATCAGCTTTGACCTAGAGAGAAAATGCCTTCTTCCAGCAGTTCTGTCAAAGTGGCCTCCTGAGGCACTGTTTCCAAAGCTTTCAGAGTAAGGGCAGGAAGAGTATTTGTTGCTCGTGCCTACTCCGTTCTGCACTGCAGCGCTTCCCCCACACACAATAGGCATTCTTTCTGGTGTCTGGGTAGAGGTGTGTTTGATGTCCCATGAGCAGAGGAGCATTTCAGGGAAGAGCGTCCCTAGCTCCTTTCAGCCCAGTCCCACAGGGGAAATGCTGCTGCTTTGGCACCTGTCTGTGATATGTGACCTGCTTCAGAAGAACTGAGGAAGGATGGGAACTTGGGAGTCCTGTCAGTAATGATGTTAAAGCTGTTCTTCTAAAGTGCAAGCCTAGCTTTTCTTTGGTCTTAATACTGTGTCAGAAGATAACAAATACAGTCTTGGTGGCCTTCCTATTTATGAATTTTCACTGAATTTAATATTTGTTGACCCCTCTACGTTTATTTTATTGCTGTCTACAGGTTAGTGAACTTTCCCAGCAGCTGGAGTTGGAGTCTAAAAAATGCATGCAGCTGGAAGCACAGAACCAGGATTTGCGAGAAGAGCTGTCTGCTCTGCGTGGGAATCATGAAATACTGGAGAAGAGCAAATGCCAGCTGAAGGAAGAGGTGGCAAACCTCAGACATCGTTTGGAAACTAATATGGTGGATCACAGCCAGATAGAGCAATATAAAAGAGAGATGGAAGAACGAGCTGGACAGGAAATCAGACAAAAGCTACAAGAAGTCAATTTGTTTTTGCAGGTATATTAATTAGTCATTTTTGCCTTCAGTCTTTATTACATTATAGTTTTTCTGTCATTTTTTAGTATTTTATTTACTTGATTTATGTGATCTTGTTCTCGCTGTTCATCCTCAATTGAGCATTGTAACTTAGATGGCTTGGCCAGACATACAGGTCCAGCTTCATCATCCTATGGGGTAAAGTGCTCAGGAAAGAAGTCAGCCAAGTAAAACAGGCCTTTTTGAAGGGAGCAGGAGGGTGGGGATAGGACCTTCATAGTTTCTTTACAGAATCTCTTTCGGTGTGACCTGTCCTGCAGAGATAACATTCTTTTGGTACTACACTGAAATAATAGTGCTAAGAGCAGGTATCTTTCTGAATTAATTTTTTAATGTGGTAGTTCTGGACTTCTGTCTTGATTGCTGATGGTAGTGAGGAGGCACAGTTGCCTCAACTTCCTAAGTTTGGGCCCTTGAAATCGAGTATGTGCACCTGTCTGTTGGGGGGGGGGGAGGGGGGCAGTTTTCTTTTTCTTGATGGTGGCTGAAATTGCATTATCTGCTTCAGACGCAGGCAGCCTCTCAAGACAGGTTAGAACAAATCAGAGCCAGCCATCATGCTTCACTGAGAAACCAACTAAAGCACAGAATTAAAGATCTGGAATGTGAGTTGGACAGGATAAAAAATACACAACAAGACAGTATTTTTCAAAAAGAATCCACACAAGCAGAAGTGGAAAAATACAAAGAACTGTATCTGGAAGAAGTGAAAATTAGAAGGTGTCTAGCAAATAAGCTGGAAAGGTAAGTCCATGCTTTTTTGGAGTGGTAGCAAGATGCAAAGTGGTAGCAAGTTGTATAAAAAAAATTGTACAATTTCCTTCTAAAAGCCCTCTTCTATGTCTGGTCAGCAGTATGTCAGTAAATGCATATAAGATGGCATCTTACAAATTCAATTTTTTAAATTTTATAAAAAGAGTCCTCTACGACCCTTCCCTTTTTAAGAACTGCCTTCATTTCACTTCAGTGTTCCAGCAGTGCTGCCACTGGTCATGGTATTACTAGAGTATTTTTGAAGTTAACAGCATTTTAACAGGCATCCTTTTGGCCCCTTCTAATAACGTCCTCTTCTTTCTGTAAGGCAGAAAAGAGTGATTGCACGTCCTGTCCCACTGTCTGCAAACTAGGAATGCTTGAAGATAGACTTTCCAGGGGGCAGACTCTTGATTCTGTGACACAAAACAATCTTTTGGCTGCCATTTTGGCAGCATGTCTGAGGTTTGAGTTTTCCTTGGGTGGAGGAGAGTATCCCGGAGTTCTTCTGCAGGTGATGTGCCTTTCAGAAGAAGGAAGGTGTGTAAATATATGGCTTGCTTTGAAGCCCTAATGCTTCAAATGCATTCAGTGCTAAAGTCTTGGTAACTTGCTGCTTTCTACGGGTAATGTAACTTCCTGGAATTAGGTTCTCCAAAATCTTCAGATTGGATTACACTCTCATTTTGAATTCTCTTAATCTCTTCTATTTTCAGAAGTTAAATTAGAGTCAAAAGACCTGGAAAGTGACTTTGCAAAAATATTACAAAGATAATTCTTTGCTTGTTTTTAAATGTTTCAGAGCTAATGAGAGACTAGCAGAAGCCAACGCGAAGCTCCTTCAAGAGCGCCACAGAAGCAAATCTTTAATTGCAAGCAGCATTGTCGGTGGAGGTCTGGCTGCAAGTCCAGTTCTATATTCAACCGAACTGGGACATCTTGGCAACAATTTGGCACTGAACAGAAGTCTTAGTCTAGGAGGAAGCTTCCTAGGCCCAACCGGGAGCGCATTATCCTCGAGAAACAGGGTTGAAGCCTATGTGGCTAAGGTAAGCATTGTGAAATGCTCTTCTAGCTACTGTTGAAGTATATCTGTAAGCAAAGTTATGATTCTTAGTATACAGTTAGAATCTATCTATAGTTTGAAACCATAGTCTAACATGCTAAACCAACAGCTGATCATCACACATCTGTGTGGCAGGGACGAAGACTTTTTGTCAATGGGATTGTACAAAATTTCAAGAGTGCTCAGAGACCAAAAATACTGGCATCTAAATAATGAACTATTAACTAATACGTATCTATTTATTAACAAGAGAAACTTTGATAAAGAGTGCTGTGGCATCAGAATTTCCCAGCTAAGCTATTCATTAAATTAATGTACAGTATGTAGATAAGTGTATGACATCTTTAAAGTGGATAACTTTGAGTGCAAAATCCCATCAGACATCTTTACTCAAGACATTTTCTCTTTCCTTGCTGATCTTTGTTTTAATACTTTCTTTGCTGGAACATGTTCTAGTACATTAATACCAACAAAGGATGCTTCAAAACTAGGATGATAGAATGGTGATTGCTTAACTTCTTACTGTAGAGTGTATTGTGGGATGCATGCTGTACCTAGGAGGCATTTCTTTTTGTGATTCCTACAAAGTATTATTACCTGAAATAATACCTACATAAAATAAACTGTTCTTCAAGAAGTCTTCACAGCTTTCTGATTTTACAGCAATGCTGCAACCTCTACAATAGCTCTGGTAAAAGGAGCATAAAATAGTACAGCCCTAACAGAATGGTGAGCATTATATCAGGAGATCTGGAAGCCAGATGTCAGTAGGTTGTGATCAGTTCTCCACTTAGCACAGGATTAAAGCATGGATAAGCTTCTCTGTTCAGTCAGTGTGTTTTATTGCTCACATATTCTGTTGTTGAATGAATGTGAAAAAGTTATTAATTCACCTGCAAGTCCATCTCAGTTCAGTGGTCCCTCCACATAGGAAGGATCCCATTTAAACAGCATGTCTACATATTGCATCTGTTCGTTTGGTTTGGTTGTTTTTTAATGGACAGAGGAGCGTAAGTAAGGTAGTAGTGTCAGTTACAAAGATGAACTTTTCTGGTTTACTGTGAATGTGTCTTACATCATGCAAGTAGTGTGAATGGGACGTAGTTCAGGGACCCATGCAAAAGTGAAATAAAGAAAATGCCAGGACAAGGGAATGAGGGAAAGGGAGCAAGAAACTAGTAAAGGAAGAACAGAGAGATGGGAGCAAGATATTAAAAGAAAAAGAAGGAAACTCTCTTCTCCTACTTCTAGGAGAAAATAAAAGGTTAGCAGCTGTTCTTTTTTTCTTTGAAGAAAGAGTAAAAAGACAGTGAAGGGAAAGAAAGTGGAATACATAGGACTGTTTCCTAACTGAATTACAGCAAAATTATTCAGATAGCCGTTTCCATTTTAATTTTCCAGAAGAACTTGGAACTCTTTGGGCTTCTTAAAGTTCGGTCAATACCAAAATCAATACTTTCACTGGTTTACTAAGTTCCCTTAAACATGAAATAACCTTTTAAATATTCTATAACATAGCTTGTTTTTATGCAGTTGGTAATACATATTCCTACTTTTTATATGGGCTGCTTCAACAGGTTGTGAAAAATGGTTCACAAACAGAAATGAACATCTTACTCTTCACAAGCATAAAGAAACGCATGTTCCATTACAGTATAGCCCCTTTCCCCATACCAAGCGTATATGCTACAGAAATCAATGACCTTGAAATGGACATGCAAAAGCACCTTGAAAAATCCAGAAAAGTTCATACTGGCACATGCTAATTAACCAAAAAGATCAAATCACATGTAAATGTCAGTTTTATTATTATATTTTTTATTGTTGTTATAATCTATTATTATTATTAGAGCTCCAGTAGTGAGGAGTAAATTACAAGTACTTGAAAAATTCCATGCAAGTCACTACAAACAGTAGCTGTAGGAACTATCAAGCAATTCATTATGTTCATCATGAATAATGTTGGCTGAAGTTGGTTTCATAGTAGGACTTGAGCCATTTGGAAAAAAAATGTGTATTTCCATTACAGGGGTAAATAGATCTTTGATGGGTTCTGTTTTTTGCTTTCTGATTTGGTCTGCTGACTCCCAAACTGCCCTCACACTGACCTATCACTATCCAGAATTTGACTGAATCAAGCAGATGAAACACATGCAAGGTTTTTTTAGTGGTCTGCGTACTGTGATTTGGGAACTGCTGCTTTAGTCCTTAGATAAAGGCAAGGAATTTCTGCTGCAAGGAGTTTCGGAGGCAAGAGTCTTGTTAATAGGTTCAACAAACCAAGCCTAAACCCTAACAGCTGTGCCAAAGGCATGGTGAAGATTAACATGAGTGCATTGACAGAGAAAATAATAGTGAATGCTGCTAGATGCAACCAGTGTGAGTTAGCGGATTTATGAAATCAGCTTTTCTACTAGTAACGTGAGAGCAGGAATGCCCTCCTCCTACTCCGTGTCTCAATTTCTGTTCCCTTTCTGATTTTGTTTCCTGTCTGCACTCCTGTATTGTAGCAGTCTTTGTATCATTAGCTAATGTAGTGGTTTTATTTACATGTAGGTCATGTTCTTAGTTCTTAATGAAGACTTTTGAACTTAAGGCTGTTGTTTGTTCTTCTTCAACTCCTTAATCAAAAATCTGTTCTTTCTCTTCTCTGCAGCCAGATACATGACAAGGTTTGTAGCCAGTATTGTTTCATGTTGGTTGGTACTATATACTAGAAATGTTTTTGTCTATATATGCTGTTAGGTTTTGATTAAAACTTAGAGATGCATTCACATTTTCCTGTTACTGCAAATATTTGAAACTTGTTAGTTTGTCCAAGAGACAGGGTCACTGCTGCAGAGCGCTTCTGTGCTTTAATGTATGTTACAGCTTTCGTGGCAGTTAACTGTCTATGAGATATCCTCCTTGCCAGTTCTGATATTCAGAAAGTTCTTGGTAGTAACAGCAATTCATATATGAAGTGCCAGTACTGTTCTGACTTCCTCAGCTGTGAGTATCATTTCACGGAGTCTCACAGGATCCAAGTTACTCTGCTCAAGCAAACTGTGTGAGTAAGTAGTAAGTCAAAACTGCTCTGTGAAAAAGAGTTTTCGAGAAGGTGTCTGCTGCAGGGCAACCCAGGGTGCTACTGCCTGAAGAGATGTGCAATGGGATGAGAAGTGCCTCTGGGTAGAACTTGGTGCAGAACAGATCAGAGATCATTAATCAGTTTTCCAGTTCTGTTACTGTTGTCTTGCAAAAGTTTTTCTGGAATCTGAAGTTGTCACCTTATTGCTCAGGAGGTTCAGGATAGTCAGCTGTGATGCCTTTTCCAGGCAGATAAGGGAGGAAGAACAGTGAAGGCACAAATTATTGTCTTCAAGAGTGTATTTTGCGTGGTTTTTCATTCCCTCTTTTGGAAATGAGCATGCCTGCTTATTTTCCACTTACTCCTCTTTCCTCAGACTTTAATGAGGATCACAAAGATGTTAACAGAGTATATAAGAAAAGAAGAACTTTGTTTTCGTGATTCATCTGTACTTGTTGGGGAGGATTTGGTGGGCCTTCCGATCACTGCTGAGGCTCCAGAAACCAGTGAAAGTGTTTTCTTCTTCTGAACTGCTACTGCTCTGCTTAGGATTGGTCCTGTTTCTGAGCTATCTTTTGGTCTAGGTACTTGGTTTCCTTCGTCTTTTTGTTAGCAGTGTCCCTCTTATGCGTTAGGCTCCCTTCTGCCCAGGATTTTGCTGCTTCTTTCCCCTGCTTGTAAATAACTAGAGGTTGAAGGATCTGGGGGATCCTCTTCCTTTCTTCTTTCAGCTCCTTGTTCCCTTCTTCTACCTGTGAAGGTACCAAGAAATATCACTGAGTGATTCTCCTGGCAGAGATGGTGAATTTGATTGCAGCTGTCCCTGTGGTCCTGGAGAGAATGCCCTTCCTTCCTCTCTGCTGGTTTACAGCCCCAGTTCTTTGGCCCTCACAGTGGCCTGTTACCGCTCTTCTTGTGAAGGTTTGCACAGTTCTTCCCTTCCAGAGATTCTTGCTCTCCCTGGCCTATAGAATACATTGAACAGTTTTTCAGTTCTTATCTTTGATACATTGCTAGGCGAGCCTACGCATGTCATAAAACAAATCCCTGTTCCCCCAGGGATTCAGCACTGAAGTCAGAGGTTGGCAGGGGCTGCACTGAATGGGTGAGGTTGGCAGGGGCTTCTGGAGATCATCTAGTCTCACCACACCCCTGCTCAGAGCAGGGTCAGCCACAGCAGTTTACTAAGGGTCATGTCCAGCCAGCTTTTGAACATCTCCAAGGACAGAGACTCCACAACATTTCCTGGCAAAGTGTTCGGTGTTTGACCATACTCACTAAAATAACAATAATTATACAAAAATCCTTATGTTTAAATGGATTTTCCTCTGTTTCTACTTCTGCCTCTTGTTCTTTCACTTGGCACCACTGAGGAGAGTCTGGCCCTCTCTTCTTTATACTCCACCCACAAATCAGATAGTTCGGCCCATGGATAAAACCCCTTGAGCATTCTCTTCTTCAGGCTGAACAGTCCCAGCTCTCTGAGCCAGTCCACGTAAGTCACGTGCTCCAGGCACCTAATTATATTCATGGCCTTCATATTTGCTAATGACGCAAGTCTGGAAGCTGTATGCTGTCTGTTTCGACAGTCACTTCTGTGTGTCACAAACTTGATGGAAAATAATACAGGAGCCACGAGTATCATCAAATGTACACAACAGCATGTAGCTTTTGGGCTGTGGCTCCTTGAAAGGTCTGATTTCTCACTATGAAGATGTTGCAGTCAGAATACAGGGCAGTAACTTAACTAGTTGGCAGCAAGAACCAGCTTCTAGGGGTGAGAGGGGTAAAGGCTGCTTCCTAGCGATCCAAGCCGATTTCAGTTCCATAGTAAAACCCACAGCACTTGCTTTGTAGAACCTGCAGATGCTGCTCATCACTTCTTAGTAGATAGGTAACAAGAAAATAACGTGTTTTTATGTTTTTACGTGTGTAATAACAATAAGGAAAAATACTGGCACGATCTATAGCAGCTCTGTCAATTTTCCCTCTTAAGGTGGAAAAAAGAAGAATATTGATGCGTGCTTTTTTGTACGCAATGGAATATATTGGTCCTTCAGCAGCTGCTGTTACAGCTGTTCTCTTACAAAGTCGCAGAAGTAGGCCTTGACTGAAATGGGCCCCGTGATGGCGTTTGTGCATATCTTACTGCTTGGCTGACGTTCCGCTCATGTATTTGAAGATGGACATTAACCATGCACACACTTTTATAAAACCACTGTGCTTTCTTCCTCTACTTTTTAATGCTCAGTTATGATCCAGATGGCGAGTTACCAATTTTGTTGTGCTAAAGTTAATGTTGCTCAGCAATGAGAATGCTACGGCCTGGCTGACCAAGAGTTTCTCTTTGTAAAAAATAATTTAAAAAAAATAGTAAAAAAATCAACCCCCAAACGAAGACGTCTCTGTTTGGGATGATGTTTTCAGTGTTTGACACACATTATACATGGGTTTCAAAATTGTTTTAGTTTTTTTATTGCAAAAATGTAACTGTTGAAATTTTAACTGTATATTTTACCTGTAACTCTAGATACGGCGGGAACTGGATGAAAAAATCACTAAAGAACTTGAACAAGGTAACGTGTAATCCTGTTAGCAGTGTTTTTAAGGAAGATGATGATTGTTCCTAATTTTTGGAAATAATGACTTGAAAGCTGTCAAGGGCTTGTTCTAAGCACACCTGTTTTCTGTTAACTCTCTGATTTAGAGTTTAATGTGGGTAAGTTCCTGCTTACCAAAATCCTGCACAGAAGGTTCTGCAGTTACCTTGAGAAAAAGCAAAGGAAACTAAACTACCTCCCCCACACAGGTGCATTTGACTTAAGCTAAAGCTATCTCTAGTCCTCAGACACAAACGTCAAACCTAGAAGAAGCCCTGAAATAAGATTTTTATAGACTTCAGCCATTCTCTTTCTGCATACATTCATTGCATTTAGCACTGAAGCATACCGTAACACATTTTCTGGTGTTAGTTCTTGATTTTTGCTGTCTCTTATTTGCTGCTTGTATTTGTAGTTTACATATTGCAATCTTCTTTGGATGGACAAGAAGAATCAGTGACAAAAGGCATACTTTCTTTAGGAAAAGTTCATTCAGTAATCTTGAGGCAAACACAGTATGAGTTGGTTGCTCGCAATATGTAGTAGAAAACATGTTCTGTGATATGAGGCCAGGTCTCCAGAGAGAAATTGCACCTCTTTCGTGATAATTGTACTGCCAGTCACTGCTGCTGTGCCTGGAGCTATTTTGAAGCAGCAAACTCCTGGGAGCATTGCCTTGTGTTCCAGTGTGCTTCATTTATGTATAGTGAGTCCAGCTGTTGCTTTACAGCTCTTTACATTTGCCTGCATGGACACAAACCCATTGATTTGTATCCACTGGTGTTTTCAAATGTAATGATGTGTATGCCAGGAGTCATAGTGTTTGTTTGGTTTGGGGACCTTGCCTCAAGAAGGTGGATGGATGGAAAAACAGCAGAGCTTTGTTTTGCTCTCATTGCATATGTGTTTCCATGGAGGAAAGAGGGGTTTGCCAGGGCCAGTTACAAAGACACCCCACAGAAAATGCTGCACTAGTTCCAGGCTGGGAGACTTGTCCTGCTTAGACTGCAGTACAAGGTGTTTCCATTTTCAAAGGCAGATCTTTTTCAAGTTGGTCACAATGAATATGGAAGCTGTTTTTAAGGGGTAGTGTTCCAAGATCTGCAGGGAGGTAAATTTAGCACTGGTGTAAGCAAGAGTTGTTTTCCGGTTCCCTGAAGATGTTCTGTGTGTAGCTTCTGAAATTTCTTTCACTAGTTTTAGAAATACTGTTGACTGATAATTAAATGTGATTTTTCTTCGTTTGTGCCTGTTCCTTTTGCGTTTTTCTTAGAAGTTTTAAAATCTCTCTCCAGATTTTAGCCTGTCCAGTTTTTACACTGAGTTATTTGACTTGGTCTACTGTAAAGTAGCATCATGAATCTTGTTTTTTTTTTCTCCCCAGCTACTGCTGAACTCGAAACTGGATCTGCTGGAGCTTCTCCCATAGTATCTACTGATGGATCATCAAGAAATTTCAATGTTGACCAGGATCCCCTTTGCAGGGCAATACAGGAGTACCGTGATGTTTTAACCAAAAATTACCTGATCTGAATAACATGCTAGGGAAAGGTACTAGAAATGTTGTTTACATAACATATCTCTGGTTTCCCATCACGTGGCCCAGAAGCAAAAGCATCTTCATTGCAGTTTGAACATAAATTCTATTAAATAGATGTCAAGCACACCGCACTTACTTGGTTTTTGATGTATAGTTGGTTTATTTTGCACTCTAAGAACCATATTTTTTTTCTGACTAGCAGAATGACTTAATCTTCATTCCTGACCTTTACAGAACTCTCAAAATGTTTCTTATTAAAGTTAAATGCATTATTTTGTTTCACTCTTGTTCAGTGTTTTAACAAAAGCATTCCTTTTGTTCTGTTTAATAGTACTTTTGTTCTGTATGTTTTAGTGTTTCCAGTGTTATGTTAATACTTAGGATATTATTTGATTGGCTTTCTGTCTGCTGCTCCAGTCCTGATGCAGTGAATATTTCTGTTGATTAAGTGAAAGTTTAACCACTGTTAAAGCTGGAAAACAGGGCACTTTATATTGCTGTCACTTTTATGTCCCCTAGGCTTAAAAATACTGTGAGTGTACAGTAGTGCCAAGCTTTTATGTGGTGTTATAAATGAAGATACTACTCCATCTGAATTTAGTAATATTTATAAAAGGCAAGGAAACAGCGCTGGGTGTGCAGTGAGTATATGCTCCACCATCACACATGCTACCGTCAAACTTTCTAGATATATAGAACATTGCTTTTACATATTCATAAGAAACCCGAGGACGCCAATGCACCCATCCCCGCTTCGTATTATAATTAGTATTTTCGCACTCTTCCGTTTGGCCTCTGCTTAGTGTCCCTTGGCGGTGGTCGTTGGGGATGAAGGCTCACGGTTCCCCCATCGCCGCCTGCAACCTTCTGTTCCTGCGCACACCCTGCGGGTTCCCGGCTCTCGTCCCGACCGCAGGGGCGGCCCCGAGCGGCTCCCTCTTCTGCCCCTGCTCTGCCCTCCGCAAGGTTCCCGAAAGCAACAACCCGGGATCGACACCAAGCCCTGCGAGGCCATCTTTTCCCGCGTTTCGCTAACCCCTGAAACCATACTAATAATATGATTATCGTATCACCTTAAACGACAAATTTTAACAGTTTCAACCAGCAAACCCCCAGCAACTTCCATGCCTTAACGGCGGGAGAACAAGCAACCTGAGATGGCAGGGCGTCTCCTTAATCATCCCTCTTTGTTCCCTCTAAACTTTACATTCCTGATGGCCTCATCGTTAAGAGCCCGATGTTACCACCAACCATGGGGCTTGTCGACCCCCATGGCCACACTCCCACGGCTCCCCATTATTAACATCAGCCATCTTCCTGATACGAGTTATTACTCCATATATCAAATGTGGTATGTTTGTTTTGGTATCCATGTTGGTTTTTGTATTAAAACTTGCTTTAGCTTCAGCCATCTGCAGTTGCTAGATGAACACCTGTGGTGAACCTGAAACAGCCCATATTGGGAAAAAGGAATATTAACATATCAACCTTCGGTCTGGCTGGTCCTTAGCACTCTTTGTGTGATAGAACAGCTTTTTGTTGCTGCTAACAGCTCATGGTACAGTGGCTGTAGCCCAGGTGAAGGGCAGTATTATGAGACGTTTGTGTCAATAAAACGAGCAGTTTTACTTATTTCAGGGAGTTACCTGCTACTGAAGATGAGCAATCATCACTTCATAGCTACCAAATTTGCTGGCAATTAGAAGATTATAGAACAAATGAAGTCCAAATTCTGGAGAAATAAAAATGGTTGAACGGAGATAAATGAAGACTGGATTTATTTTGTTTTTACCCATTAATTCAATAACTTGAGTTAACAGGCAGTGAGGAAAAGCAGTGAATGTTGCTATTACTCTCTGCTCCTTTTTATATTAACACAACAGTTTTGTGAAGTTAATTCAGTGTATTTAATTCCAGGTACTATGTTCCAACTTGGTATTTAATAAACTTTAAAATCTAATACGTGTATTTGTTCTGTTATATTCCCCTTCTCGATTTTGCTTTCTACCTCCTTCCTTGCCTGTGTGACCTGCAAGTGCTTTCCTCTGTTCTCTTCAGCTCTGTTCATGGCTGTGCCTTCAGCCTTGCCTGAGAGCAAGCAAATTACTGGCCCGCGTGTGGTGGTTTTACTCGGGTGGGCGGCCAAGCTCCACCACAACCGCTCTCTCACTCCCCCTCCTCACAGAGGAACAGGGAGAAAACACAATGAAAGGGGCTCAAGGGTTGAGATAAGGACGAGGAGATCACGCAGTAATTATTGTGAAGGGCAAAACAGACCCAGCATAGGGAGATAATAAGATTTATTGCCTATTACTAACAAGCTAGAGAAGTGAGAAACAAAAGAAAGAAACTAAAAGCACTTCACCCCCCCCCCCGGATCCACCCTCTTCCACCTCCTCCCCCCAAGCGGTACGGCGGAACAGGGGTTATGGTCAGTCTATAGCGCTTCTTCTCTGCCGCTTCTTCTCGGTCACTCTCGTCCCCCATGCTGTGGGGTCCCTCCCACGGGATGCAGTCCTTGCTGAACTGATCCGGCGTGGGCTTCCCACAGGCAGCAGCTCTTCAAGAACTGCTCCACATATGGCTCTGTACCATGGGGTCCATCCCTCGGGAGCAAACTGCTCCAACCTGGGTCCCCCATGGGCAGCAGCTCCTGCCAGGTCACCTGCTCCTGCATGGTCTCCTCTCCACGGGCTGCAGGTCTGGCCTGGAATCTGCTCCAGCAGGGGTTTTCCACAGGCCGCAGTCTCCATAGGTGCAGGTCCACCTGCTCCACCGTGGTCTCCTCCATGGGCTGCAGCATGGAGCCCTGCTCCACCGTGGTACTCCATGGGCTGCAGGGGGACAGCCTGCTTCACCATGGTCCTCACCACAGGCCACAGGGGACTTCCGTTCCAGATCCTGGAGCACCTCTCCCCCTCCTTCTTCACTGACCTTGGCACCTGCAAGGCTGTTCCTCACTCCTCTCTCTCTCCCAGCTGCTGCAGCATTTTTTTTTCCCTGTCTTAAATATACTCTCACAGAGGTGCAAAACAACATCGCTTACTGGCTCAGCTCTGGTCAGCAGTGGGGCCCTTACCTAACGTGGGGCAGCTTCTAGATCCTTCTCACAGAAGCCACCCCTGTGGCCACCTGCTACCAAAACCTTGCCACGTAAACTCATTAAAACAGGTCTCTGTCTGCCGAGATGAAAGGAGTTAAGAAATTCCTCTGGCCTTCAGCACAGTGGTCAAAGAGGGGTTCACATGGTTGGAGAGATGCTGGAAAGTACCGATGAGAAAGCAAGAGCAGAAAGTCTTGGCCTTCACTTTGTCATTTTAACCAACTCAGGTATGACATCTTTTAAGTTTCTTCCTAACCTGCTTCTGCTCTGTTGGCTGTCAGTGAGAGGGGAAAATTGTGTGGAGAGGTGTGATTGTAATGGGTGTGCTGAATGGCTTGCTGCTCTTCAGCGGTGATATGCTCTAGGAACTATGGGTAAACTCTGTGTTGTAAATCTAGCCACACACAGGGCTCTTTGGGGTCTTTCTGGCAGAAGGTTAACACCGCCCCCTCTTGAAGAAACCTCTGCTGAAAAAGTCCATGCCCTTATGCTCTCTCCAACTGGTTCAGGATGGGATCAGGGTGTTAGGATGCGGGCAGCAGAGCCCGCTGTACTTGGCACACACTCAGGCCACCTTTTGAGAGGCAGCCATGAGAATTGTTGGTGAGCCCCAGCCCTGGGGGCCCTCCTTGGGCAGCCTGTGGCAGCAGCTGAGGCCCCCAGAGCTCTGTGCCTCCCTCTCCACCCCTGCCCACCCAGGTGGGCACCTTGCTTGGTCCCAGGGCCTCAGGTACCGTCCTTTTCCCATCAGCCCTACTGAGGTGGCTGGGCAGGGGCCATGTTGCTGGGAGCATGCTAAGGGCCGGGGTGAGGAGAAGCTGTGCAAAATCTGAGGGGTGAGTGAGGGCAGTGCTGGTGGGCAGGGGGCAGAGCCTGGGCAGGGTGCTGCCAGGCCTTGCCCTGCTCCTCAGAAACCCGTCAGGGTCTGAGGAATGTGTCAGCAGCCTTCGGGGCATTCCTGACAGCAGGTGCTGGCTGATCCCGGATCATGGGATGGTCAGTCTGGTCTACACAAAACCAGGGCTGCTGAGGGTGATATGTGTGCCTTTCTCAGAGTGGGAGGAGTATTTTTGCCCAGAATTTAGTGGAGACAAACTGGGAGAGGGATATCTGCTGGTGATAAGTGATGGGGCAACATGACAATGTCTGAGGGATGGTGTGCTATTGCGCACAGCATTCAAAAGGCATTTGGGCAATGCGCTCAGACATGGCTTAACGCACCGTCTCTTCTTCACATTAGAGACTGTTTCCACTCTGATCCTAAATATTTTACTTGAAAGAAACTTAAACCTGCCTTTTCAAACCTCGAGCATCTGCACTTCCTAAATTTAAGCTGCTTTTATGCCTGGCACTTGTATCCAGGATGAGCTGGGACAAGCGGTAGAAGAAACATGGTGGAAAGCAAGAAGGCTGCTTCCGTTCACTTGATGAGCACACACTTCCACACACATTGCGCTTGCAGTTTAATCATGGAAGTCATTCTGTGTGCTTTTACTGCTAATGATGTGATTGTTAGGAGAAAGGTGGGTCCCAGTCCTATTGACTGTTTACATCTTAACATGCCCTGTTTTGGAAATCCAGTTCCAAACTAAGTGAAGTTCTATTGTGTGATATTTCCTCTGCAGCATCACACATTTTCAATCAGCACCAACTCCTCAGCCATAATCACTTCCTGCTTTGGCTTCTGTTCAGCACTGCACCTCACTGCAAAACTCCCGTGAATCTGACCTGTGTAGATGCAATGGCATAGATAAAATGGTGCTTAAGTTGCAGTAGAAAAGATTTTTTATTTATTTGAAATGCTATGAACTGAATATGACAGTTGTAAATAGCTACGTTTTGGTTTTATAGTTGTGTGGGCTTTGCTGCTTGTTTTGCATATTGCTTTGAGTACAGTTTTGAGAATCTGCCCCCTGTAGCTGAGGTCACTGCATCATCTGCACATTGCATCAGTGCAGAGGTTTACCACAAACCACCAGAAGCTCTGGTCAGACCATTTGCAGAAACACGCCAGAGCTCACCTGCACACAGGTTTCCATCTGCATCATATGCAGAGCTGAAGTTTGAACTCACACAAGTTTGAACTTACACAAGTGAGAATTCCCAAACATTTAAACAAAAATCTGAAGCAAGAACCATAATAGTAATAAAAGTGTTTCAGGAAAGAAAGTTTCCATTTAACATTCTAATGCCTTAAAGAATTCCTGATCAGAGCAGGTATTCGCACTGTTTCCCAGGGTTTCTCATAATATAACATGCACAGTAATTGTATCTGCATTCAAGAGAACTTAGCTATGACAACTTTTGTCCCCATTTAACAGGTTGCTATCCTGCGTCTTTCTTTTTTGATGGGCTTCATTACTTCAATTCCAACCTCTGATATTTCCACCTGTACAATTTCCACTTCAGTTTCTATGCAATGCATTGCAATCATCATCCTGGCAAAACAGACACTGATATCAAGACGAGATAAAACTACATTATAAAACAAAAAGATATTGACGGGAAGGAGGGTAAACAACCTCTAATGGTGTTTGAGAGGACAGAAGTTGTACATACACTGGACCTCTTCGTGCACTTGTGCCTCCTTGCCTAACGACCACCTTTTATGTAAAAGTGCAAGTAGCAGGCAACAAGTTCAGTGTGGAGTGAAATTTCTTGGCATCCAGTCTCTGGCAGTGTTACTGATGTAAGCCTAACAGCAGCAACATGCTGTTCAGCACAAGTCCCTGAGTTCCTGGAACGTGCTGCAAGACTCCAGGAAGGAAGATGTTACCGCCTAGATAAGGTCAGGCTTTTAGCACGAGCAAGTAGTTCTTGGCAAAAGTCTGAATGCTATTTTGTTTTCAGCTTTGATTGCTACTTTGTCAGTAGAGCTTTTATTTCCCTCAGTATTTCTGCAATTACTGTAAAAAATACTATAGAAAAAAAAAAAATCCCCTAAACCAGAACATATTGTGCTGGAAGAGGCTAGCAGGTATAAGATTTTCAGGGCAAACACCTGTCTCATTATTGCCTTCTATCATATGCAGTCAAAATAAGCCTAGGGCAAGTTTCTGTCCCTCAGCTAAAGGCTTGGTCTGTACAGACACCACCTTCTGACACATCTGGCTTTTTTTTTTTTTTCCTGTGAATACTGGCTCTAGGACTGCTTGACTCTATGACTTTGCTTTCCTGGATCCTTATCAAGTCTGAAGAAATCTCTCCCACTTAAAAATAACTGTTTAGTTATATAATCTACAAGCTTGTTTTCCTGCTTCTAATCTCTAAGCTGCAGTGTACTCAACTGGAGAGCAAGAATAAAAACACAAGTAGTAAAAATTAGCAAAGTTGCAAACGCTAGCACCAGAAATGGAAACGGAGATGGTATTTTGTCTGTCTCCTTGTCTTGTGCTTTCTTTGGTTGGCATCGTGGCTCCTCAAACCCACGGCCTGAAAGATGCAAAAGAGCACAAACCATCCTAATGTTTCATTGGCGTTACTCACATTTGGAGTTTCTGAGTCTCAGCTGAGGCTTCTACTTTGTTGAGAACTACCTTCATGGTCATTGTCATTTAACTCCTAAAGGAACATGGTAAGTACCAAGCCACGGACTGTTACCTGTGGAATAAACTAAATCGCCTCTCACCAATGCATTGGGAACACCAGCCTGGTATTTAGGATTGTTTCTGTATGAACCTGTAGAATAAAGGTCTCAGTGCAGTGCACTGTCAGCCAGCAGAAGCTAACAGGTGGAATTATATTGTCACAGGGACAAAGAAACATTTAAATACAGAACCAGTATGTTTGCTATGAAAATAGTATGCTGATTAAATTGTGATAGATGTATCATTCAAATCACCAGCTCTAACACATTCTGTTTGATATCCTATAATATGGGTTGAAAGATAATGACCAACTCCAAGGAGTAAGGGTAACAGGCCATAGTTAACAGTGAGGGTACATAACGTCTGCATTTTCAGAATAAGTCCTCAAAACAGAATCCACATTCTTCCAAACCAGTAACCGGCTCGTACACCATGTGATATTTGAAGAAATTTGCTTGTACGTGTGTTGACAGTGAGGCACTGCACATGGACTGCAATTAGGTAAGTTGCCCTTGGACCACAGCAGATAGTTTCTGCTTTGCTTCATGCACAACTGACTTCAACTCGTTTTTTCATAAGCCAGCTCAGCCATTTCACTGGAGACATCCTTTTCCAGTACTAGCCAAGACTTGTCCTTTCACTCCAAGACCTCTATTAAATAAACAAAAGGAGGAAGTGACCAACATCAAGCAATGTAGGAAACTTAATGGCATATGATGATTACCTCCAGTTCAGCGTAACTTCCGTTTGTCCTTAGCGTCATCTTTCCCTGCCCTGCTCATTTTTGTAAAATCAGCTCATTAACCTGCAAGGACACACTGTATTTTAGAAAATGTCACCTGTTACTTATTGGACATTTGGTTTATGCTCATGGCAGGAAAAGTTAGTTCCCAAGCACGCTACGGACTGACGCCTTTTTCCTACCTCAGCAGAGCTCTGCATGTACCCTGAGGAACCAGCTGAGAGTCACTTGGCCACAGCAGTCAGCATTCACTGCGAGTATGTTCACATCCAAGGGGATTCTTCTTTCAGAATACTTTTCCTTCCAGAAAAAAAAAGGACAAACAAAATCCAGCCCTTCCCAGAAAACACCACCCTGCATCTCCTAGGAAACATCCCTTGCCACATCTGTACATACAGTGGGAAACCAACTGGCACGCACAAGCTGACGTAGCCCTGTCCCACACAGTAATGGTTTCTGGTTCCTTTTTTCCATTACAGTCCTCTTTCATACCTCCTAAACATTGAGGACATAACTCTTCCCCTCAAAATTCAGCTGTTCTTCACTTCTTTTATTTCTTCAGTAGTTTCAAAAGTTTTGCTACATTGGCTGTGATGTGGTTTTACCTGGAGTTCAGACACACACAACCTTCACACTTAAACCTCCACCCCAGATTCCTCCTCCTCCCGGGACTAACATTCTCTAGCTCTCCTTACAATAATGAATACAAGGCCAATTTTCTATGCCCACTTTCTGGTTTCAATTTTTTGCCACATTAATTTTCATTTTATGAAAATTAATAATTTATGAAATGATTAACTAACTTTCACTGGTGACCTAATTTTTAACTTCCTTGCAGGGAGCTTGGATTTAATAAAAAACACTGTTCCAGACTGGTTACAATTCAACCTCCTGCATCAAATACAGTGCTCTTCAGTGCATTCTATCATAAACTTGCAGGGAGCTAGCTGTCCGCTACAGAGCGCCCACAAGTTTACACGGCTACATTCATCTTTTAGAAGTTTTTTAGAAATATATTGGGCCCTAGCTTTCATTTCAAGAACCCCCTTCTGACTCTCTCCTGGCCTTGCTTCCTTCACCAACACACCCAGTACAGGCTTTGGCCAACTCCAACAGCATCAAATTGAAGTAAAACCTGATGCTGAAACAGAAATTCAAGCAAATTTGAATGTAAGCCAAAAATTAAAAAGAAGCTTAGCGTTGCTGAGATCTAAGCATGAAGGTAACCCAACTGCACAGCTGCCAGTTTTCAGGCAGAAGTCTACTTCTGAGCAGGCTCCTTCTTACAGGGAAGAGTTGCTGTCCACAATGCTAACCAGACGTGTGAGCAGTCCATTTTTGCCTTCCTCACTGGAGAGGGTTCAGTTTGACAACGCAGAGCATGTCAACCTATACCTGGGCGTGGTGCTGCCAGTTCCCCAAGTATCCTTTTTCTGAAAGAGTTTGAACTAGTCTTTCTCACTCTCTCAAAGACTGCCCTAACAACTCCATTTAGGTCAGCCTGTGAGTTGGAACACA
>CM021731.1:26083996-26215500 GCA_011075105.1 Heteronetta atricapilla
AGTAGGCTATGCTCTGAAAGGCATAACTTGAAGCACAAGGAAAAAGTATTGCACCAACAGCAGTGAAAAGAGGTGGCACATGAGGATAGCAGCTGTTATGCTGTCTTCACAGCCTCGAAGAGGTCTGTCTGTTTTGTCATTATTTCTAGCCTAGGACTTTGCGAGCTACTGCTCCAGCTGGATATTTTCTCATGCAGCCCCCAGAATGTCCTTGGTAATGGCAGTTGGCATCTTTGCTCACCACCAGGGTATGTGCTAGCACTTTCACGTGGTACTTTCAGGTACTCTCTTCACATCTTCTGCTTAGTGTTTCTGCTGGCACTTGAGATTCCTTATAGTGAAGTCTTTTTTAACTGTTACTCTGTGTATATTGAAGCCAGTCAGCTCATGGGGAGACAAAATGGCTTCAGTGACCTTGCTTGTCCCAGCTGTGGCAGCTCATGATTCCCTCAAGCTGACAGCTGGTATCAGTGCTGGGCGTGGTGTTGAGCCCTTTAGGCTTTTGGTTGACTTACTGTTTCCACTGGTGGTATAAACTGGGAAACATCACTGAAAACACCTCCACACACCAACAACAGGGCTTTGGGACATGCCAAGATGTATCCCTTGTCTGAACAGGCAGTCCCATAAGTAAAACTTTTTGTTTGAAACAGATCTGTTTTGCACCAAGAAGTTGCATTGTGCTTACAGTTTTGTTGCTTGTCGTTGTTTTTGTTTAGTTGGTTAGTGGTGTTATTATTTTTTTTAAGCTCAGACAGAATTGCTGTCCTTGGATTACCACGATCATGTGTCCAAGGCCTGATTGCCACTCTGCACTGATGAACCGTACAGATATTTCATGCTCTGCAATTTCTGGGGTATTTGGATGGGTATGTCTGATGTCTGAAAGTGCAAGTTAGCTTAACAGTTCTGTAGTGCTTGAGGAGCTGGGAGGGAAAGTGTAGAAGCCTTCAGACATGCCCTTATGTCAGAGTGCACGCTTAACTAGTTATGAAGTGGAAGGGTTAGCACCAGTCCCCAGGATCGCACATTAGAGAAGAACAGGGTCTCAAGGAGCACAGTGCTAGCCATTAGTATCTGCTGCCTTTTCATTATCAACCACTGTGTTATTGCATTATTGATTAATGCTGTTGAAAGCTATTCCTGCTGGTCCCTTATGTTCTTACTGAAAAACACTTAACATATCACCCACATCACATTGAATATCAAGAAGAGTGAGTGAAATGTCATTTATAAGCACTCCTTCCCTTTATAGTCATTGGCAAAAGTATGTGTGTCATTGAATATTGAAACCATCCTGAAGGCACAAAATTTCCAAATATAATGATATTTTTGAAATATAGTTTACTCAACTTATGCTAGAAATGCTGCTACTACTTCTGCTCTGGACTTGCATGCTTCACTTATTGTAGGAAGTAAAAGTATTCTGTACATCTTAATTAAGTATTACCGTATCTCAGAATGATTGGTAAGTATTACTATAATTAGCTACTAAATCTTTAAGTTGAATCAAATAGACATTCACTGAAACAGCAGAATTTCTTTTGAAGTCAGTGGTGGAACTGTAAATAGAAATTAGCTAAGTTTTAAATATTGGTATTATAATGACACCAAAAGACTTCAGTCAGTATTAGGGCCTCATTATGCTAAACTCTGCACATATGAGAGACAAAAAGTCTTGGCTGCAAGGAATTTACATAGTGAATAGCCAAGACAGTGCAGAACGAAGGAGACACTAATGTCTCCATTTTACAGACAGGAAGCAAAGCAAAGAGATTTGCCAAAGGCTGCTCTGTACCACCAGTAGAAAACACATTCAGATTTCTGAACTATATTTTTGGCAATTTCTCATAGTTTATTTTACAATGCACTTTTGGTCCTTGAGGAAGGTTCCCCTCCTTCCCCCTTACCATATATCTTTATTTGATAAAAAAGCATGTATCAGTGTATGTATGGACCACAGTACACCACCACACATGAGGTAAAGCACTGTTAACATCTGCCTCACATGACTGTTTTTTAACTAAATAAATCTTTTTCTTAAAGGAAAAAGAAATAGATAATTAATTAAATATATAATAGATAAATAATTAAATAGAAACAATATCATTAGAATGGTAATAATATTCACTGCCATTCCTGGTGAACACTAACATGACATATTAGGGTGTTTATATATCTTTCAGAAGTCTGTCTTCTCTTATGCCAAATAACTGATGAGGCAGGTGTGGAAGGGAGCTCTCTCCTATGCAGAACAGGCCATTGCAAATGGAAGCACAATTTCAAGGTAAGACTGTCATTGCGCAAATCTCTTCTGCCCTGAAGCTGATGTGCACAATCTGTTTTTGCAAGTGCTTTCATATTTTCATTCTTTATTATGAACATATACAGCACTTAAGTGTTTTCTGTATTGGCTGACTCTGGTATTTTGCAGTCACGATCGTGGTATTTAAACAGGAGGTGATCTGTTCTGCACATGGTAAAGGGGCTGTGTTATAGAGGAAATAATAAAAAAGTGTTGCTGTTTTTTGGCAAGAGGGTGTTATGACTGTTTTTCAAAGAACATACCCAATGTTCATTATATTCATGTACAAATCCATGGTGATTTGAATCTGATTTCTAGTTTCTACCTGGGGAGCATTATCATTGTGTTAGAAATGCAAGCATGATATTGAACTGGAAAGCTCTTACATACAGGCTTGTCTGTTTCTTTTGCAGTTGCTGTATAATATTGATCCCCAATTTCAGCCTAAGAGCTGTGATTACTGAGATGAAATGAGCAATATCACTTGTGTAGCAACAATTATAATTAATGGAGACCTTTTTTAATAAAACTTCATCATATTGTTAATATCCAAAATGCACTTAGTAGGATAAAGCAGCACATTGCTCTTGATTTAAAAGAAAAGAAGGAAAAAAAAAAAGAAAAAGAGTTTTTCAAAGATTTAGCCTTCTGGTGATTTTTTAAATGCACTTCAAGACTTTCTGAAAATATAAGCATAACATGATTGTGTTATGAAAATGTGTTTGGTAAGGGACAATTAATTGTTTTCAGTTTCCAGAGGAAGCCAAACTGGTAACTTATCTCCAGTGTCTGCAAATAAACATGTTTAGAGACTTGAATGCAGTCTTCCTTCTTCTGCTGTACCAGTCTTATGCAGAAATAAATTGGTTTTACAGGAGGCTTTATGTCCAGGATATATATATCTAGCTGAAAGTTGTCTCAGGGTAGGAAAAACTCCTGAAACATGCATCACTCACATCTTAGGGATAAAATCTTTCTGGGAAAATGCTTAGCTTTAGAAACTAAACTGTACATCAAGTCACCATGTGTGTATGTATTGTAAAACACAATGCCAACTATAATGCCAGTTTTTCTGAAGCAGGTCTACTTTTCAATTTATAACATTGCTATGCTGAATTGGTGATTAATCAGTAATGTTCCAGCTGATGGAAGTCTCAGTTCAGAAGGGTACAATTGCTGCTCCAAGTTTAGACATTGTCCAGCATGGGGCCTCTATGCAGTGCAAGTCTTCCAAAGGCAAATGTTTGAACATAAAAATAAAAAGAGCGTGAAGGAAGTTGGCAAAAAGGTTATGCCAGCTAATGCTCTTATAAACAGATTTTGAACAATGCTAGTGCATTGGATTTAGGGGATGGGTGGGTTACAGCCATGGTGTATTGTTTCATATTGTGCATTTTTTTTCTCATGCAGGTCTTTAGCTTTTTTTCCCCCACACTGTTATCAAGGATTGCAAAGCAATCTATCACAGTATGTCAGATGCAAGCAAGATCTGCAGTCTAAGAGCCATATAGCAGCTGAGAACATGGATTTAAGAGGCAGAGGCTTCCATTTCCTGCTGAATTTTATCAGGATCTGGGGTCTGCTGTGTTACACAGAGACAAAGCATTGACCAGGAGATAGGAGTGGGTCTCTGTAGCATCTCACAGACTGAGGGGCTTACTGTCTAGAAGTATAGGACACAATTAAGGATTGAAGGGGAAGAGCATTTGGTTTTTGCACAAAACCTATTGTGGGATGTTGAGGGGAGGAACCACGGGGAGGGGTGGAAGGGGCAGATGTGTCTTAGGGAGGAAAGAAAAAGGAATACAGAGGGACAAGGGGCTGAGAGGGAGCAGTCACATGTAAACACGTGGCTAGACAGCAGACAGACTTGTTTGTCCATACCCCACACTTGATCAGCATAGACTGTCCTTTCTTTTCATTAAAGAAAAGTTATTACTTTCCTGAGTGTGAGGCTTTCTTACCTGTGTGGAGGTCCAAAAGGACAGTGATTGGAGTGGGACCACAGGAGCACAGGGACCTGGGTAAGTGGTGTTGGCAACTGGAGTGGTTTAAATCGTTGTGTGATCATTTGTGAATATCAAGCTTGACTTGTACACAGATAGTTGAAGTGACCTGGGAGCTAGGTGTGTGCGTCTGCCTCTGAGGCTACTGGACAAGCCAGCTACCAGATGGACTGGGGTCCCGGCTACCTGCTGGAGAGGCTGTGGGGTCAGTGAGACCGGAGCCCTTCGTGTGCGTGCCTGTGCATGAGGCACATGGGGAGAGAGAGGCCCTGGGCCCAGCTACTGGAGGGACCAAGTGTCTAAGCCCAGTTACTGGAGGCTGCTAAAGCCAATTCTTTACCTTTTTCATAGCAATTTACATCTATGCAGGGTAAGCCTGGTTCTGTTTCTGTGAAGTTAGTGTTTCATTTTACCTTACTTTTCTTAGCCTCCACAGAGGCATGTTTCTGTGCTCTGTATTTTCAGTGAAGGTGTAGGGAGTGATTGTAGAGATTGGATACAATGGCCAAGTAAATAGTAAAATTTGGGCCTGCTTTTTACAGCCATTTGTTCTCACACTAAGCAGGTACAAAAAAAAAGTAGTAAACCAGATCCTTTATGTCTGAAACATTCTGTACCTATTTTCTATTCTTTCTTGCTGTGGTTATTTGACCAGGAAATATCTGAGTTGAGTTACCTGTAATACACATGGTTTGGAAAACAGATGTGTGAATTGTAACTTAGCAGTCTGGATGAGGAGAGGAAGTACCAACTGGTTTCCTCACCTTGCTCCTGAGAAAAAACCCTTCGTAAAGAGTTGTGTGAAGTATGCACTACCTATTTACACATCCTGCAAATAATAAGTCTGTTACAGAGTTACTCAAAGATTGCTTCAAGATCTGTCACACCAAACCTCACCACTTCCACATGATTAATTACCACCACGTCCAATATCACGCAAGAGCCAGTAATGCAGGTATATATTTGTGTAAGGTGTGGCGAAGTATATAGGCTTATATCTATATGCTTATATCTAATCCAAGTTTCAATATATGGGAAGGCTTCATGATGAGATTCGAACAGTCCCTTACTAAGTGAGAGAGAACATTTTGCCTTAGGGTGGGCTAATGATATTTTTAACATTTGGCTGAGTCTGGGGTGGCCTCATTAACTGGTGCTGCATGCAGACAGGAGAGGGATGCCAGCAGCTGGCCTCAACAGCGACATGGGCCTTTTCTGAGGTGGTGAAAGCATGAAGATTTTGGGGGAGTGAGTACTGACATTGCTGCCTGAGTAAATTAATAATCCATAATTCTTTGGAAGGGGCCAGAGTTGGGGTGGGAAGGGCAAAGCAAAAGAGTCTGTAGAGGGAAGAATTAACCCAAACAAATAGTAAAGAAGGGAGGAAGCAAGCATTCCCCATTTGAGGTCTTCTTTAAGTTTGCTTTCATAGGTTATGATGATCTGGCATAAGGACAGCATTGTGAGCTCCATGGTGGAGGCATGGCCTTGACAGTTTAGTAGAACACAGGAAGCTTTCTGAATGTGATCTAAAGATAGGTAAACATTAACATAGTTATCTTTTTTTTTTTTTTTTTTTTTTTTTTTTTTTAATTTTCAGCCATTCTGCTAGCCTTTGTTTCTATTCAGAAACTTTAAGTGAGAAATATAGGGCCCTGGGCACCATTTCCTGCCAGCAGATGAGTCCCACCTGGGGTGGTATGGGTCTTAGGAGATGTGAAAAACTGTGTGTGATGATTGGACCCGGAAGGAATCTAACACTCCCTCTCGTTTCCCCCTCCACACCAAGTTCAACAAATCAGTGCACAAAAAGCTGTTTGGAAAACAACCAATTTAAAATAAAACCATTTATGTTATAATTATATGAATGCTAAGCTACAAAAAAGCAAACTGTGTGGTGGTGGGGTTGATGTGTCCTTTCAGGAACAATTAATAGAATTTCATTAAAGAAAAAGCAAGTCTAATTTAGAAACTTTCCACTGCAGCTTTCCATGATGGTTTCAGAGTCCTTTTGACTACTTTCTTTATTATCACTAGAAACTATTGCTGCTATAGGTATAAAGTTACTCAGTACTGTACAATGGTGAAAATTCATAGCAGAACACGGGAACTTCCATTACATACATGTAGGTAGGTATGCAGAACCTAAAAAAAAATGAAACTCAAAGACATGATTCCCCATTGACATTACCTCACTTAGGCTGAGACAATGATGTGTAGACTAATGTATACTGTCTTTTGACTTAGCATGTCGATGACAGTTTATGCTTTCTGAAGCTGTGAGCCAACCAGAATACCATCACCTTTCAGTTCCTCTAAAAAAGAAATAGGTAAAATCCATCAACCTCCCCATGCTGTCCTGAGCTTGTCCCAGAGAAGACAGTGAAATGTGGGTACATTGGCTAGCATGTCACCCCTGCGGGTGCCACTCAGGTATTAGACTGTAACCTTGTCATGTGTAAGTCTCTGATTCCTTTTTCTCCAGTGGTGTTTCACTGCTGCTGTGAGGAACATGGGGGCATGGCCACAGTTCCTAAGCGTTGGAAAGCAGACAGAGGTTTGGTTTCTGTAGATGAGACAATACTTTAAAGCAGCAATGGTCTATCTCAGATTCACTGTCTTTGAATATTAACAGTAAGCTTGATATTTATACCTAATTTATATTGCTATAAGCCTTATAATTTTAATAATGCTTTGTTTACTGGATGGATTTCATTCATGCAACCAGTATGTAGGCACATTTTACAGTCAATATAATTCCTTGTCCAGGATTACAAATATGCCTAAGAAAAAATGGAAGTAGATATAATGGTATCAATTTATGTGTTTTAGGAGAATATCAAAGCCACATAACCTTATGTACAATGATTTCATTTAATTATACAGTCCTACATTTGCATCTTCAAAGAAATCTACAAATGATGACTAATTAATGCTCACAGCAGCCCTTTGAAATAGATAGACATAATGAATCCAGTAAAATCAATTCCTTGCTCAACAGATTAATGGTTGAAATTAAATGCCCAATTCCTTGCAATAGATTAAATCAATATTTAAGATTAAAGCTCAGATGTATCACAGCCTTACTCTGTGGCCAATACACAGAGCAATGTGTATTGCTCAGTCCACAAGTTTTCTGACATTGGGCCTGCCTGCACTTTGCTGTAAGAGTTTAGACTGACATATGCCTTCACCTGCACCAAATTTCCTTCTCTATCTTTCACTTTTCTGTCTAAACAATTCCTCTCCCTCTTCCCCTCAAAAATTCCGTCCAGTCCAGTCCATCTAGGTTTGGAAGGTCTAACTTTTCCCCTCTGAAATTCCAAACTTTCATCTCCATGTGCCTATAACTGCCTGAGTGTTTCTTTACACCTGCAGGCCAGCTCCCATGGGTTCTCTGTACTTTGGGTGTCATCAGCCCTCCTACAGGGCCCTGCTTCTGTGGTTTTCATGTTCCCCAAGGCAAACTGCCTATCTCCTCGCCTACTCCAGGCTGCCCCCAGCTCATCACTGGAAAGCTGCTCTGCCCTACGCAGAGGGCAGCAAAAGGAAAGCATTTTATAGGACCAGGGACAGGCATTGTTATTCAGATATGGAAAGCTAAGGAAGTTTGTGAGTGGAACCAAAGAGAAGCTAATGCTGTAACCAAGAATCCCACTTGAAAATAGTCTAGTGACAATATAAACTAGAGTGAGATGGTTCTGACACCACTGTGAGCAGAAGGGAATGCAAAGTGACAACAGCTGTTTGTGGCAGATTGTGACAAAGTCCCGAACTGATAGAATGAACCAATTCTTCATAACATGTAGTGATTGATAGATTACAAGGAAAGTGAGGAAAAAGAATGAAAAAGAAGACCTAATGTCATTAAAAAATGGTACCAGAACCTAAGAAAAATAGTGCCAGAACCAGGACATCCCACTATGGTAGTGCTTAAGGCCTGGTCAAATCTTACCTGACTACAGCTGTTCTTATTTATTAGGAAATAGAGTTAATGTGATGTATCCTGTAGTTGTGGATAACAGAGTGACATTTGTATTTGTGCTTTGATGTAATATGTGAACCGAGAAAAGATATTCACCCTGCTATAGGGATTCTTCTTCCCAAGCAATTGGTGAATGGACCAAAAATATTCCTGCAGGCTCCTGACCTGACTGCTGCATGTCAGTTGGCCTCAGTCGACATGCCACATTAGCTGACATGCTACGCTACTCTTGTACTCGTCATTTCCTATATTTTATAGAATAAGATTTTTTTTTTTTTTTGTGTGTGTGTGTGTGTGTGTCTGCAGGAGAGAGGAAAGAAGAAGACACTCAGAGGACATGAAATCATGAAATTCTCCAACAATGTCTTACAATATCTAAGGATATACTCCTAACCCAGTGCATGGCTGCAAAAAATTTAGTTTATCTCAACATTACTCCAAAGTGTCATTTTCTGTTGGTAAGATTGCATAGCTACATCTGCTACTGGTTTATGTTTTGTTTGTTTGTTGGTTTTTATAAAAATGGTTGGTAGTCTGCTCCATGCACTCGGGCTTTCTGCAGCTGACTAAAATGGTGGATATTCTCCTTAAAGATATAGCCCGCTTTGCTTCAACCAGAAGTTGGTTGGGCTTGACTAGCTAGAATTATATGTGGTATGGTAGGTCAGATGTATGAGCATAATTGACCTGTTTGGTTTCAGATCATTGGATTTATTTGAGTATCCATTCAACAGGATTCGAGAGAGTAAAATCCAGAGCTCTATAAAACGGGAATTGTACATTCAACTAAATGGAGAATGGCTGAGTATAGACATATGGCAGATTCATTTATTCAGGCTGTTTATAATTTCAAAGAACATGTAGTAACGGAACAAATCAGCTTGTTGGTGGAGGTTCCCCCGCCACCCACACCAAATGATATTTTGGGGCATATAAATAGGAGTCAATTACAATAACACATCCCTTTCAATCTGAGTAATTGCTACTAAAATCCAAGATGACTACTGTCAAAAGGGGACGTGCAAATGCACTGGAATTCTTTCTGCTTTAAAATAATTATATGCTGTAATTACATGCAAGAGAAAGCAAATTTCTTAAGGACCTCTTTGGAGAAATAACTTAGTGGAAATAGAAATGTCTGTCAGTTTTCTGACATAGTTTAAATGTTAAATGGCAAAAGACCTAGGATCACCCAAATTAGATGGCAAAGCTTTATTTTATGATACTGTCTGACAATGAATTCCTGTATCCTGACAATTCAATTAAAACATTCCATTCAGCTGTTCACAGTCACATGGAAGGTCTCAGTTCTGATATTTTCTCTTACATGTACATGATTCTAGAAAAGTTTAACATATGTGGAGCCAATGTAGCAAAGAGGATTTGCTGCGTAAAGTCTTGGAGGAAGTGTTCTGCTAGTCCAGGAATACATTTTATTGATCTCCAGTATTAAGAGCCCCAGGGAAGCTGATGAGCACACAGCAAAAGCCTGGCCCCACTGAAGTATTATCAGGTACTTCTCCTGTAGTGAACAGAATCCTTTTAAGTTGATGAGTGCTGATATGTGTTCAGCATTCTTTGTCTCTTTCAGAGAGGAAAAAATGAAATGCCCTCTTTCCACTATGTAAATTTTGCAGGCAGTTTACTGCATTTAATGAACTGTTATAGCATATGCAGATGAACACTTCCCACCCTCTCTCCACAGATCTGGCACACAGTAATCACTTGTCCTATATTTCTGTGCTATATAATATCTTCCTCTGCTCATAGAAATACAGCCCACAAAACTGAAACAAAGGTCCCAAAAGACTTCAATTTGCTAAAGGTTAAATCTGTCTCCTCTTCTCAGTCCAGGATATGAGAGACAGACTGCTGCCCTTTCTGCCCTACAGCTCATATCAGGCCATTACTGTCTTTTTTTTTAGGCTTTCACCTTTGGAGCCACAGAGCTCACCGTGAAG
The DNA here is from genome assembly GCA_011075105.1 of Heteronetta atricapilla. Lineage (NCBI taxonomy): Eukaryota > Metazoa > Chordata > Aves > Anseriformes > Anatidae > Heteronetta > Heteronetta atricapilla. The sequence continues at coordinate 26,094,254 of CM021731.1, forward strand.
TTCTGAGCTCCACATGACCCCAGTGACTTTGCCAGGGTCATAGGGGAATCAAGGAACACTTATGCAACCAATACAGATAGAAGTAAATATGCTAAGCACTTTCAGTGAAATTCAGCTCATAGCAGAGACTTTAGAAAACACATTCATCACTAAGGTACCACCCCAGGTAAATTTTGTGTATCTATAGCCTTTTGTAAATATCCTTTTTGCCTCTCCCATTTTAAGCTTAGCACTCCTTTTCCCCTCTCTGTTTCTTAGTTAGTATAAAATGATGTCACACTTTTTTGACCAAGAATATTTCTTATCTTGAGTTTACGGATAACTGCGGGATAGCTTCCTATCCTTTAGCATAATTAGTAGTAGTGCCACATAAATTATATCAGAGTTTGATCAAGGAACTCTGTGATCAAGCCAGTAGCCACAGTGCTAATGATAGGGACTATTTTTCTCAGTTTTCTCCATTTTCTACTAGTCCCAGCTTCACTGCAGGAATGATATTTGGACATGTCTTTTAAAAGGTTCTGGCTATCCTACCACTATTTAGAATTAAAGGTGGACCTGAACCTTCTTGTAATTCATCTGTATTGCACTTGAAGAAATTGTGCGTTTATATATTAAAAAGTATAATATCTAATACGTACGTATATTCCTTATATATAAAAGAAATATGTATACACATAGTCTTCAATACACCTCATACATTGGTTTCCTCCAAAATAAATGCACTTCAAATGTGGTCCATGCAAAAATTTTTAAAATGATTTTTTTAAAGAAGTGGATCATGATTTGAGACATTTTATGCATGCATACTTAGTACACTCTAAATATCAAACTATTTAACTATCCTGACTTCTGTCTATAGAAACGGAGATATCATAAGTCATGAGACACTTTTGAAAATTTTGGCTTTGTAGATTTAAGTTCTGAAAGCATAGGTTGTTTAAACTTTTACTCTGACATGAACATTTGTTAAGTTAGCTAGGACATAGAAAGTTTATTGGAATTTATAAGAATATTATCTGTTTGATCAAATATTAGATCACAGCTTTTATTACTGGAGTCAGGCACAGAAATACAGTGGTTAAGTTTGACATTCAATAAATCATCTAGCAGTTTAGTAGCTTGGCTGATGCTTTGAAAATATCTGAATCCCATCTTCTGAGGTAAACTGCTTTTATTAATTTTTGAACAGATGAACTAACCAAATAATTGTTTGCATATTTTTCTCTTAAAGGAAGATTTTTCTCTCCCCTCCATACTCCATGTAAATCCCTAGCATCAGTGGGATTTTTTTGAGTAGTGTCATTGATGTTCCAGTACCAGGACTGTCCTAATGCATCTCTCTAGATTCATACACCATCTTTTCAATAATAACTGTAATAACGATTCAGGCTGAAAATGCAGGCACTGCTTTATTTCACTTGGCTTTTAAAGAAATAAGAGAAATTAAAGTACAGACCAGTGCATAAGTGATTTATGAGAAAGCTTCTCTCTCTGAGCTCCACCTGCAGCCAACAGAGCAATAGGCTTTTCCAAAGGTTGAATTCAGATAAGAGTCAAAAGTATTTGATCCAAGTAACCCTCAGAAAAAGTAACCTACATCAATGGACTATAAAGGGAAAGAAGGAAGCCTAGCTGTTTAATCTAGGTGCCTGAAGTTTGAACGTATAAAACATTTCTCTGAAAGCCTACATTAGAATGATTTTTATTTTATTTAAAAAAGAAAATACCATTCTGCTTTCAGGAAAAGATCATACGGATTTTAGTATGCAAGACACTGCTGAAGTCACTGGTGGAGTCACTAAGAAGGAAGTAAACAGTCAATTCAAGTAAATTATGATCATAGAGTGAAGAACTGGAGGAGAGCTTGTATCCAAATCTCTATGGTTTAGTTGCTTTCTGTTTCGTAATGTTATGACTTCCTAAGACCATCTCTGCATCAGAATGAGCTAAAACATGTGTTTAAAACCACTTTTACTTATAGATCAAGATTTTGTGGCTTAGAATCATCTCTAGCAATCTAATTCCCTCAGTTTTCAGTACCTTTCCACAAGCATCTGAGAACTTGTCTTTCTCTTGACTTGCCCTCAGCCTCTATTTTTTTTTAACCCACAGAACAGTGCAAGAAAATACCAAAATATTTTGCATGATAAGTAGTATATAACATACTGCATAAGCTGCATATGATGTAGATAAGGTCAGTGCAGCATCCCTTTGCTCTGCTATGATTCAACTTCAGTGCAACCTGCCAGGTACTTTGACCAATATCTGCCCTTCTTTCCCCAAGGAGCATAAAATGACCTGTGTCATCTTCACACTGTTGGAAATTTTGAATCTGAGCATTTTCCCTCTGCATCCTATAAACAACCTGTAGAGATACCAGCAAAAATTGCAGGCAGAAATTCCTGAAGACATGATTGTTTTTTGTTTCAAAACTTTGCTGCCTAAATAAATTGCAAAACTGGGAGATATTCAGTGAACAAAAAAGTCTGAGATCATAGTCCCTATATGGGAAGCTTCAGAAGAAGCTGAAAAAAAAATGTGGGGTATTGTTTACTAACAAAACAAATCAACCTACCTGCATTGCCTGATCTCCTATTGCAAACATTCCTGTGAAGTTTTCAGAGTTTTGTAATAGCCTTATCTTGCTTGCTGTGCTAAGACAAAATTAGAAAACTAGGGCATTTTTATATCTATTTGCTTCTCCAGCTTCAACATGAATTAATTTATAATATATATATATTTTCCATAAAGTTTAAATACTCTAGTCCATGTGGGTTTTATTCAAGTGATGGCTCTAAAGAAATTCCACTAGAGGGCAAGATGACAGCTGTTAGCCATTTGGATTTTAGTGCTTTGGTCCTGCAGATATTGACATTGAGGAGAAATTATTGATTCTAGTAGTGCTGAAACAAGTCGTAAAATCCATTCTCTTCTTCAAATACCTAAAAATTCCCCCAAATCCTTAAAAAATGAAGCTATTTAATTTAAAAGAAAGCTATTTAAGTTAACATGCTATGAACAACTGATAAATGTAATTAAGAAAAATGATATATATTGCCAATCAGCATTGTAAAACAAGAAGATACAAGTATGATATCACATCTCCTTCTGAAATTGTCTGGTTCCCCAATATAAACAGCAGATCTTACCAATTCTGTGACAGTTAAATACATATTTCAATGTTTTATACACATGTCCATATCCACATATACACAGATTTAAATTTACCTCTACCCTGACAATATAGATGCAGCACTGAACAAATTTGGAAGAACTGAATTTCATTCCTAATACTGTTTTATAGTTGCCTAGAGCTTCAAAGAATGCATTAAAAATACCTAATGCTGTCTCACAGGCAGAGACTTTGAGCTTGTCAGATGTCATAAACTAAGCTACATTGGTCCTGGTCAGTGCTTGAGTGAGAAGCCTCTGAGGCAAGAAAGGAGCCTGTGGGATGCATGTATTTTATGCTTTTAATCCTGCTGCTATTTCAGTCTCCCACAGAAGTTCTCGTATTTCAGTTTGTTCTCTCATGAAACCTTTGTTTCCTTTTCTCTTTACATTTTAAAAAGAAAATTGTATACAAACAGTGGGAAAAATCCTAAATTACCAGCTCATTTTTTCTACTAAACACTACTTGTATAAAACTTCAAAGGAAATAATAAGCAGTGTTTGAAATAAGGTCTTTAGCATTTGGCTTATTTTTTAAAGGATACTGTGGATTACCTTTCAATTACCAAGTTACTGTGGCCTCAACCAGCAATCATTTGCCTTTAATTTTGTCCCACGAGTGCACATAGCTGTGATAGCACTTTTTGTTACATTTATACAGTATTCTTTGCTTTACAATTTCCTAAACACACTTTGTCAGACATGCAGCATGTTGATACATTAAAGAGGTTTCCTACTGCAAGAAGTGCACCTTGGAAAAATAGGACTGTTAAGAGAGTGAAGAGCAAGGGCCCCAGTATGTTAGCTGTTTAAATCTGAACGTATTCAGCCTTTTGAAAGTCAAAATTTTCCATGCTCTCACATGAATGAGCCTCAGGATTGCCCCAGGTACCAGGACTAGGGAGATCCAGCTCTTAGGCTTGGAGGAAAACCTCATCTCAGCTTGCACCTTATTGCAAGTTCAAGCATGAGAGGCATTTCTGAGAGGCACAAGGTCCTGGTGTTTTTTCTTGGATAAGAACAATCTTATATATCCTACTGATGGTGTCCATGAAGAGGATGTCTGAGTATCAACACAAGTTTTGTAGTCTTCATCCTGATGGAACATCCTAAAGCTTTGAGCTGATCTTGCATGGCAGGGCAGACCTGTCCCCTGCACCAACACCCTTTCTATCTGTGTCCTGGTGCATGCGGCCCCAAAGGCCTGGGCTTTCATGTTTGACAGATCCTTGTGTGCAGGTTCTGCCTGACCCCTGAGACCAGTAGCCTTCCACCCTTTGCTGCCGTGGGGTGACTGTCACCAGGATGACAAACTTCCTACAAGAGTCCACACACTGCTGGCCACAAAGCCACCTGAGAAGGTTGTCTCTCATATGCATGACTCAGAAAACTCTAGGATGGAGCCTTCAGGGCCAGGCAGCTCCCACACTGCAAAGAAGTAGCTACCCCACTCCCCAGGGACTTGCATGAGGTCCCACTCATAACAAAGTAATAACCCTGGATCTTGGCAAAATACAGTGGGGGGCTGTTCAAGTAGAGGGAAAAAATCAGACACTTCCTTTCAGGACAAGGTGGGCTGTGGAGATGGTTTTTGTCTCATTTGTCTTTTCTCTTGCTGCCAGTCCCTGAGCTAATCCAGCTGCCAGTAATAGCTGAGCCATTAGAGGCACAGGCAGGAGATGCAGAAGGGAGCATCATGCAGAAGGGAGAAAGAGGGATCCCATGCCAGAGAACCCTGCTCATGAAAATCTGGGAGACCCTTAGTTAGTGACAAAGTCCTGCATGTGGCAGTTGAAGTACCCATGGGATAACATTTGGATTCAAGACCAGACAGATCTTAAAAGCTAGGGCAGTACACAGATGAGCCTATTGTTTTTGGTAGGCTTCTGCAGGACTGAGTCATTTATTTGATGGATAGTCACACAGACTATATTTTTCTAAGGAGCCAGATCTGTAATGGGCAGGATACAGCACAGTTATATAGCTTGACACTGTAGCTGCTGGAATTTCCCAAGTTCTCAGAGGAAAGGTGTTTCTTCACTCTTTGTAATTTTGAAGTATTCTGTATAAAAGTTTCCATCACCCATGTTAAGCATACATATTTTAATAACTGTGTGATCAGTGGGTTAGGTGGCTACGTAGGATAGCTGTAACTAGTGGCTAGTTGGATAAAATATAGTTAGTAGCATTTTTCAGAACTGTTGAAAACACCTATGTGCACACACACATACTCTATGAAAGCTCTTCAGTGACTTTTTTTTAAATTAAAAATATATATTTGTCTAAAAATTAAATATATTTATAATCACTACCATAATCTAAATTTTACAAGTCATGTTTGATTCTCCTTTTGGTCCAGCTTCCGCATTTGTCCTCTGTCTGATCATCCAAATCTTGCCAAGTTCCTAGGAGTTCCTAATGACACTGAGAGAGATGCTTAGGAGAACAACCTAAGAAAATGACATAGATGGGGAGATAATGAAATTCAGAGGACATTTGCTTGTATTTCAAAACAAAAAATGTTGGTGTTTGGAGAAAATGTTTTATCTTTAAGGTTTTTATATTTCATAGAAAAATGAAATTGAGCATGAAAATAAAACCTCAAAAAATCAAAGTCCGGTTTTCTGCAAAAAATATAGCTTCCATAGAAATATTTTAATCATGATGTTAAAAGCATAAACCCCCTGCTGATTGAATATGGTGCTCTGCTCTGAATTGTAAAAACATGCATGGGTTGTTTGACATTTGCATATATGCTAAAGACACAAGTCAGGTTCCAGCAGATGTTTGTCTTTATGCAAGGTGTCAATCCCATGAACTCTTTGTCACTGGCAATGCCCAGGAGATCTGCTTCCAGCTTTTAATTTTCCATTTGCCTAATCTCTCAGTTGGGTAATAAGAAGCTATTTACACTTCATTACCAAGATTCTACTGTCAATATTAAAATATAATTGATCCCCAAATTGACCATTTGTATCTTATATGAAGTAAAGCATACATTATCTTTTTTTTTTTTTTTTTTTTTTTTTAACACTTGCTTCAATGGAGAAGTATTTTGCATGATGTTGTTTACATTGTCTTATGCTAATGATATTCTTGCAATTCCCTTTATAATATAAAATATTTTATTATCAATCATGGCAATGCCTGTATGCATTTGGATAAAATATTTCATGCCTCAATTTATTAACCCTATTGTCAAACAGCTATCAACAAAAAAAACATGACTGGTTTCTCTTAGTTACTGTTGCTTTGGAAACTAGTTACATGTCTTGATTTTTCTATTCTTTCAAAGAAGAGAGTTAAAAGAATCTTTTTTCTTTCTTTCTTTTTTCTTTTTTTTTTTTCCTCTATTACAGTTAATATCCTATGTCTGAGAGCTCTATTACAAATTGGTGGGCTACAGTTTCTGAACTTTCTGAGTCAGCCTTCTGAAAGCTAATTAACTCATAATTCATTTAAGAGCAGGCATTTCTCAGCAGAAACTCAAAATCACAGAGGAAGGCTGGTGTAACAACTAATAAAATCACATTCCCAGCTCTTTACCAGCCTTCCTCAGTGACCTCAGCAAATCTCAGTGTAAATACTGTTAATCTCTTTTCCTGTGTCTGGTTTATCAAGAGGGGAAGGATTTCAAGCAAGGACTATCTTTCTACACAGTAATGACTTCAAAGTGCTGCTTTCCTGACAATATTCTTTAAAGATGCTTCTTGCCTTTGAGTAAGTCCCCAGAGTTTTCTGTAACACAACCATGGTGGAAGGGTCCACTTTTGCATAAGATTCTGTAGGTAAGGCGGTAGAAATCACAGAAAACTCATCCTCTCTCAGAATCCATGAGAATACAGTCCCCACTATAAAATCTCAATGCACGATGTGATCATTTAATTAATAATTTTTAAATGTCATTTTCTCTTTGTTTGCATTAAGATGTATCTGTGTAATTCATTGGAGTAAGAAGAATTTTATAGGGATATCTGTTAGGTCCATATAATTTTTAGAAGTAGTGGCTGCGAAACAGAAAATGTAGAAGAGGTACACGTCCATCCCATGACTTACCATTTAAATAAATTTTAGATATACATCTCTTCTAGCTTCCAGTAATTGCCTCATTAACTTCAAAAAACTGTTTTGTGCTTTGTCTTCTGTAGTGTACTCAGAAGTACTGAGTTATTTTTACACTGGAAGGCAGCAGGGAGTCTGATTTTGGTACTAACTGTTCACCCTGATGCAAAATTTCTGGCATTAACCTGAAGAATTCTGTTTTATTGATTGATTTTTTTTTTTTTTGGTCAAGGATTGAAATGCTTTTGAAAGTTACCAAGCTGGAAACTCTGGAGATTGTCACCTTGTGTTTATCTCTTGGATAGGTGTAACACTGTCAGTAATGGCTCACGTTGCCCTGTATAGCTGTATTGTTCCTTAGCCATCTATTCCAGCCAGATGTAGAAAGACCAAAAAAGGTGAGAGCCAGCTTTCATGTCTTTATATGGAAAATCAGTAACAATTCTTCAGTTCGTCTTAATACCAAAACTCACTGTTGGAATGATTCTTAAATCACTACATTAATTTTCTTCTCAGTCTTCACTGGTACCCATTGAGCTGGTAACAAAGTGCAATAAAATGTCACATTTTCTCCCCTCTTTTTCTGTAGTCAACAGACAGAGGTCAGTTCTGCCAAACCAAAATTCAGAACAGGAGCTTACTAACTGAAGTTACATGATGCAAATCCATAATGTCACTCTCCACTGCCAATTGAAGTGCCAAAGGTTAAGTATCCTTACAACAGACTCATAGCTCATCTTCCCTACGAGCCCTATAAGTGCATCCCTTTGACATTTTCCCAAACCTGCAAGGCTCTAGTTCTCTTTCCAGGAAACTTTTCTGTAACAGAAAAGTTGTACGGATAATGCTGGACTTCAGAATACTTTTCCAGTTCCAGCTCCCTAAAAATCTCATTGCTACTTTTTGAATATTCTGGAGCAGAATATTTGTATTTCTCTGAGTATAGTCCAGGACACTGACACTAATGAGTAGTAAGTACATCCTTATAAGACTGGTGTATTTTAATTTTACTCAGCTGTACTGAATCTATGGTCCAAAACAGATTAAATTCAAAGCAAACAAAAATACTATAAAAACAAAAATACTTATAAATGTCTAGTAAATACTATCATAAATATTTAATATTTAATATATTCAATATATATTTTATATTGAATATAATGAACATGTTAAATATATTAAATATATTTATATTTAATAATATATTAAATTTAATAATATATTAAATATATATTATATATTATTCCTCATAGGTTGCTTTCCCAAGTCTGGAAATGTTAATACCCCTTTTACTGCCATTTCCTCTATCAGATGTAAACATGGTTTGTTTCTCATAGCTTGTCTAAATTACTAGCTACTTTTTCCTGTAGTGAGAGATAAAATGATCTTTCTCCCCTGGTAATTTTTAGAATTCATCCTGAGGCCTTTTCAGATGGGTCATTTTACATTTACCACAAATATGGGATTAGATCTGTGTTTCACTAGTTCTCTCTTGGGACTAGAGGACTTGGTAATCAATAGATTTGGGATGACTAATTCCCAAACCTTGTCCTTAAAGGCTAGAGTGATGCTACTACATTTGCATACACATGCTAACTCCCTCCCCAGCAGATAACCCACAATTCTCTGATAAGTGTCAATGTTTTTAAGGACCTCTTTCACTTTACTACAGGATATATGCTAACAAGGTTAGGAATCAAGTTTTCAAAATTCTGGCTATTAGATTACAGTGTGTGATATGTAAACATCAGACAATGAAGAAAAAAAGCTTTAATTTTAATAATTGTAATTTTTGTTCCTTTCTCAAATAATAATTCCCTACTTAATTTCTGATAAGGAACTATATACCCACATATATCACAGAAAGTATTTTATCTTAGTATCTGAACTACAATCTCCTCAGGTCTCCAGAGGAACACACATTAAGGGATGGAATGTGTGTGGATGTAACTAGATGTTCTTACGAAAACTGAAATCTGTAGTATTTTAAATAATGCCTTTCCCTAAAATACACCTCTCAGTCTATTGTGAATCTGATCTCAGTCTATCCATTCCCCACTCGCTGCATAGGAACATTCCAAATGCACTTGGGACTTTTTCAATAGCACAACAGAGTAGAGTGTATCAAGTTATTCTTCTGTAAGCATTAGCTACAGAAACTTTGAAATTAAGAAAAAAAGTGACCTTTATCTTAGTATTCCCAGCAAATATAATGAACAACATCCTGGGGACAAGAATATGTTGACCTCATATGGGTCCCTCTCACTTCAGACAGCTTGGCAGAAGAGTCAAGTATTTTTTGTATGTAAATTATCTCATTTTGTTCCTCTTCCAAGACCAGCACTTACTGTTCTGGGCTTAAATTATGACTTTCTCAAAAGAACAGTAGTTATTGTTTGGAAAATATTTAACACATTATGCTTGTTGCTACAAATAAAAAACATGCCTGGATACACCTAATCAGGTGAAACAAAATGGTTCTGTATGTGTATATTGAGGGAGTCATATCTTTAATGCCAAAGAAAAACAAAACAAAACAAAACAACAACAACAAAAAGTATTGCTCCAGAAGAATTTTAATCAAATGACAACAAATGAAATAGACATCTCAGATTGTCTCTTTCAGCTTGTGTTTGACCAGAAGTTACCGGTAGCAAAGGATACTGAGTGGCAGAACCTTAGGGGAAAAGCCCAAATGCTGAAAAGAAGAAACAGAGCAGCTTTCATTTCCAGGATGTTATGAAGCCTGTAAAATATGCAATCAGAGCCTTTTTTTTTTTTCTTGATATGCATAAAAAGATCTTTGAGAAGTGTCTTCTCTAGTTACATTTTGCCTGTTAATGATGCACCAGGACCAGTTAATTGCACCAGCTGCCTAAAAACATTCTTTCTCCCCAGCACAACATACATATCTCAGTACTCTTCCTAAAATAAAATACCTAACAGTTAAAGTTTTAGAAAATTTTAACTTTTTACATATCTTGTGATAATTTCTAACTAGAGACAAAACAAAACCAAAGTGATGTTGTGTGAAGAGCTGTGATCCCTATCAAGATCCTGATCCAGAAGTTGTGTAGTTATTTAATGCCTAAAATCAGCTGCCATCTCTCAAGGTAGTGATATCAGGGTCATGGAGGAAGCATCATATATTGTTTGCTTGGATAGCTTTTTGAAACAGCATCATACTTTTTGAATTTTAAAAAAAGATATAAACAAACTGTGCAAAAAAAAAAGGAAAAAGAAAAAAAAATTACTAATAATTAATAATTAATTTTATCTGATGAGGCATATTTTTTTCCAAGGAATAGATGGTGAGGTTCAACTGCCAGTGAATGAAAACCAAGATGACACAAAGGACTGAGATCAAAAGCTTAGAAATCTCCAGACTTTCTTATGATAGGAATTTTTACTGAGAACAATGCTATTTCCTGACATGTAGTGGCTTGGTTTTGTAACTGTGACTCCTAATTCCAGCTTTACCTCCTGGAACATATTTTGTGTCTATTAGGTTGCAGCAATATTGCTTCAACAGTGCTGTTTTAACCTAAAAATCTATCTTCATAGAGTGTGTTTATGGTGATGTATTTCCTCAGGTTTAATTGCATCATATTCAGTTTGGGATTCTGAAATATGATTCACATCACCTATGTACAGTTAATCTAAGTCAGTTTGATAGTTCATCAGCAATTAGAAAACAGAAGGCCATAGGCCTATATTAAACAAGTGAGTGATGCAAGGATGAAGCAATGTCACCATAGCAACTCAGCTTGCACATAGGATGCTGTATTTAACCTTGGGGAGCTCTTAAAACTCTTCATTCCTGAAATAGCTAAGCACTATGCTGTAATGGGGATGTATCTTTGGTGCTATAACAGTAGATTTGTCTTAGAAATGTGCAAAAACTTTGGTCCAATATAACTTTTAACTAAGAAACCAATAGGATATGAGCATTCAAACTGACATCGCTGATGGAAATCATGACTTGCTGTTATAAATGTGCAGGATCACTTGCTTTTTTTGGAAGTGGGAGGGAGCTATCTCTAGATCTTATTGCAGCATGACGGAAGCATCTTAGCAGGAAAATACTTCCAGGAATGCTGTTAGATTTTTAATCCATTTTCCTCTTGCTAATACTCACACACCTGTGGTTTGTACCCTTGTATCTGCACAGTTACTGTGAATTTTATCAGGAAAAGGACAAAACATATATTTACTCTTGTGTTTGTCTTGCAGGTTTGAATTTTCCAGCTCCTAGTAAATTAGCTATTTGGACTATATTAATTCAAAATGTGGATTTATATTTCCTAAGTCAGATAGAACTCATGTGAATTAGCGTAGCTAGAGGGTCATTCTCATCAAAAAAAGCTCTAGGCAGCCAATCTTTCCTAAAACTAACATTTCAATAACCTTTGATACAAACCATAAGAGTTTTAGAGGTGTTAGATGATAAGATCAAAATGAATTTTTAGAAGAAACAACAGTGGTAGGTTTGAATACCATATAGTTACTGACTCTCCTCAGAGGCAAGGCTACTGCCTTATCATTTCCCTTTTTAGCTTAAGATTTACGATTATGATAAAATAACTGGGACAAAAATCTGGATTCACTGCAGGACTCTTTACCTAGCTAGTTGTCAAAGTGCCAAAATCACATTAAGGATTTCACAAAACCCTACTGAGTTTCTTTAGGTGTTTACAGCCCCTTGGCACCTCAGTTTCCAGGCAGTTCTTACTGGACTTACTCAAGTTCTTACTTTTCTGCAGAAACAATTGATGCTCAGCTACCCAGTGTCTGTCTCATACCTAACTATGGCAAGACTTCCAAATGAGGACTTTCATAATGTATCTCACATGGAGGACAGAAGTGCTGATCATATACAATGATCTCCTGGGGTGAAGTGTTCATTTGGGACAAGGAAATGTGAAGTTCTGTCAATAGAATAAATGTATTTAGTAATATCTAAAACCCAGTGGAAAAATTAACAGAAAAGTCCCATTTAACCTTCTAAGGACATGATTAGGCAGGTTTACCAATAAGTGAGAAAACAGTGGTGTTCATAACATATGTATGTGAGAAAAAGAGGAAGCACTATTACAGAATTGCATCATAACTAATGTGTGGATTTCAACTGTTTAATGATGAGAAATGTACACAGGGAGTTTTGTTAAATGTTGTTTTTCTCCATCCTGCTATTGCACTGATGTTCAGGAACATATGCTTGTATTACATTCTAAAAACTGGTCTGAACAGATCATTTAAAACTCTCCATTATAGTTAGCTGTGTTTTACAGAGTTTCACAACCAAAAAACCTGATGTGAAAGTGGAAAAATGCTGAAAGCAATCTGTTAAATAGGAGAAGAAGTAAGAGTATTTCTTAAATTTCTGCCAAGTATCAAAATCAAGAGAAGTTGAAAGTATTTTGTCCAGTCCCTCAGTTTCCAAGGCAGTAATCACAAAAACTTTTGGTTCGTTTAAGAGTCAGGTCCTGTGCCTAGTGAAATCAGAAGCCAGAGTTTCCCATTGACCCCAGTAGGGAAGAAAAGTAAACATCTTTTAGGAGGGATAAATACTGATTTTTTATTTTATTTTTTATTTTTATTTTTTAGTTTAAAGACAAATATATTTCAACCCAGCTCTTCAGTAATATACAATCCTGTTATTTGTTGTGCTGCTCCAGTGATAAACTTCTCAGTGGATGATTAGAGACTCTTGTAATGGGGCCAGAGACATCCATCTGCCAGTCTGACCTTCCTGCCAGGACATAGGCTTCTTTACTAATCCAAAACCTTAGGCACAGTGGAAAGACTGTTGGGGCATATCCAGTCCCTGACTGTGACTCATGCTATTCACGTTACTCATCCATGTGGGCACTAATGAAGTGACTATGAGGTTCTGGGAACACAGGGGACGGAGTCCAGGTCACAAGGAATACTTGCCAATACTCCCAGTTGACTGTAGAGGCCTACTCTGGGTCATATGAGTCATGACGATGAATGTAGATCTTCACTAATAGTATTGGTATTGGGCTTCAGCTTCCTGAAAAAATAACATGCTACTTTTTGAAGGTGGAATGGTGGTAAGAAGGGCACTGAAAGAGAGAAGCTGTCTGATATCAGTGCTCAAACTTTGGGAGAAAGACTTAGATTGAGGGTTAAAAAGACATGTACCCAGTTTCCAGATGAGTTAATCATAGTTTAAAATGCTGTTTGAAATATTATTTGACATTCACAGTATTTCAGGGGCTGGCAGAATATCTAATCTAATCCCTGGACTGACCTTCCGTTTTGAAATTTCAACAGAGTAACTGGAGACCAGACCATTACTTCAGGTTATTTAATATTATTATTCTAAAAAGTCAAAACTGTTTGCAAAACTCACTGTTTGAATTAAAGAATAATGTATAGAATAAATAAAATAGTCTCATAAATTCATAGAGTCACAGAATTATTGAGGCAGGGAGACCTCAGGAGGTCTCTAGTGCAAGCCCCCAGCTCAAGCAAAGTCATCTTGAGCACGTTGCTCAGAGCTGTGTCCATTCAGGTTTTTGGTGTCTCCAAGATGAAAACTCCACAGTCCTTCCAGGCAAGTTGTTACAATTTTTGATGAACCTTACAGTAAATTTTTTTTCTGATGTTTAAATGGAATTTCCTATGTTTTAGTTTATGCCCATTGTCACTGACTACATCTTCTGGCTCCATCTTTACTGCCTTCTATTCTACAACTTTCCTGGAAATATGTATTTTGGGAAAAGGGCTCAAAGACTTTAGGGTTTAGATAAATGTCATTGCTCTGGAACAGAGCTGAGAACTACCACAGCCACTGGGGTGATTTACCCACACCTGAGTAAAGTAAGTGCTGAACCCCCTCCTCTGCATGTCATTGTTACTGAGTGAGTGCCAAGAATAATTTTCAGTGATTAATGTTAAGCTGGAGTGGCACCTCACATGGAGTCTCATTTCTTCTAAGTATTGTTATTAAGCATTGAACAATGAAATTCAATTAATACGTTTAGAAAATCTACAGACAATGTGAAGAGAAAAGTTGCACCTACTTCAGTGACAAGTTCAGGACTAGAAGTCAAATGAGTCTGAAAAATCAGACATCCCCTGAAATTAAAAGCAGATGAAATTCAACAACGACACATGCAAATAGACAAATGCAATATGAGTTACTTTATACAGAAAAGGATCTGGAGGTTGTAGTGAATCACAAACTGGCTATGAGTAACATTTATTTTTTTAAGATCTTAGTCTAAGATATAATCATAAGTATATTGTATATAAACCTTGGGAAGTAATTATTCTGCTCTGCTTGGAAGCCAGATGGATCTCAGAGCAGTGTGTCCACTGAATTTTAAGAGATGATAACTTGGTCAAAATCCAGAGGACAGTGAAAAGAATGTTAATGGGTTTAAAAAACACAATCCAGAAAGAAAGATAACTGTTCCTTTAGGCTGGAAAATAAAAGATTAAAAGGGATAAGTCTTTTAGTATGTAAAACAGGTAATTATAAAGAGAATAATGGTCAGTTGTTTTTCAAGACCAATGAGAAAGGATGAGAAGAAATCAGTGCAATTTGGAACAGAGAACATTTACTACAAACTTGTTAAGATGGAATATTTTGGTTGCTGAGTTACTGGATTTAGCTTTCAAGAATACAGCTGAATGTGTTTTATTGGGTGTGTTTAAGGCCAGTTCATACCAACACTTGTTTGGGACAGTTTTGAGCCTGGACAAGTCAGCTTCCTGTAGTCTTTTCCAGATCTGTGTTTCTGTGTTTTTAGGACAAGGAACCTCTACAGTGCACCCTTTCCATAATGTTAACAAATAGAAATTCTGGTTCCTGGTTCTGGTCCTGAACACATGGGTGTTCTTGAAGAAGGAAAAGTTTGCATTTACCGGCACCTCTATATCTGCATGGGATAATGATATATAACCAGGAAAAAATAAAATACTTCTTAATGTATAATTGCTGTTTATGAAATGTACTAATGCTATGCTCAATGTAGGGCACCTGAGATATACTAGACTTCTGCAAGCAAACAGAAAGCTTTGGGTGATCCCCCTCCTCTCATGTAATCCTCTCTCTGCATCTTCTTAAATAATTCTTGCTAGAGATGTTTTCTCCCTGGGCACTCAAAAATATTTCTTCTGCAGTATAAGAGCTTACCAAGGCCCAGATATTTTTTCTCAAGTGTTTTGGAAAAATATAACCTAAATTCTTCCTGCACAGTCCCCAGATCATCAGCTAGTGCAAATCGGCATATCACCATTGGCTAGAAGGTACACTTCATGGAATATGAAACATAAAAGTTCTGTAGATAAATTAAAATAATCAAAGCAGTGGTCTGAACAACATTTTTTTTTTTTTTAATGCAAGAAACATTACTCTAATTTACCAGTCCGCAAGAAAAATAAGAGGTTATTGAGCTGGTGCATCCGATCTATATTAGTAAATCTTAATCAGACAGCAAAACTTGTCTGAAGACAGTTGCTGCTGCTCCTCTTTCCCTCTTGCTGGTTGCTTTCTATTCTTTGGAAAACCATGCATTTTAAAGCAAACAAACAAACAAGCAAACAAGCAAAAAGCCATATAAAATGAAGGTGCAGTCCCAAATCAGAGACATATATACAAACATACAAAAATCTTCTGTTGTTTGGTAGCCAGAAGATCTGAAATAAACTTTGACTAAACTAAAATGGCACATGTACCCCTGAATTTCCTAAGTTAAAACCTCTCTCTGATTACAAATCTAGCAGGCCACATCCAGAGATGGCAGAGTCTTCTTCTTAGTGGAGCTATCATTGATTTCAGACAGTGTGAATTAGATGGTCATTCTTGTTGATACAGTGTGGTTCCCAACTAGGACTACAATCATCTAATAATGTGATGTGTTTATTATTTTTATTATTATTATTCCAAATTGTACAGTAGATAATACTTACAGGTCACATAATGCACATATTGTATTTTTGCTGCTAGGTTTTAAAACAGTGTTGTTCCATCTTGTTATATTCTTTAGATTGTTTTCCATAGAAGAAGCCAGGCCCAAATACCCTTCTCAATAACATGGTCATTTCAGGGCAGTATAAACAAAAATTTTTTTCTTTACCTGTGCAGTCTACCTTGTCAACACCTCTCCAAATAATTTCACAACAAGCTTTGTGGTACAGATTCATTCCTGAGGATAACCAGAAGAAGTCAAAATAAACAGACCTAAATGAATCAATTTCCACCAGAGAGAAATTTATCTCCTACTTCACAAATGAAAAGTTTGATTCAGTAGTAAGGCATCAGATGGCTAAAATAGAAAGTTACAATAAGGCAAAATACACTCTCACTATTTGATAAAACCTATGTTAGAAATGCTAGTGTTCCTTCAAACCAAATTCATTCCAATAATTACACAGTTACTAAAACAACAGTCTAAGGGGAAAGTACCTTTGTGGAAGAGTTCCTATGAACAATTATTTAAACTAAATTTTAGTGCATCTAGATGAAAGACTTTTTGTTGAATTTAGGACAATCTATCATCAGACCTTTGCAGTCATTGTATTTAATTACCTCTGTGCCAGGATAATTTTTACTCCTAGATCTACATATAAGGGTAGTTTATAAGGAGAAATTTCTTTTTCACTGCTGTAGGAGAATTCATTCACATCATTCTGCAAGTGGCTTCACATGTATTTTCCTCATGTTATCCAACATTAAATAAACTACCATTAATTTCCATGAAGCAGTGTCAGTACAATATCTGAGGGCTGCTGCCACAATCAAGCATTTAAGGTCTGTCTTATTGCCAGCATCAGCATCTCAGACCAAGCACAGATCAGCAAAACCCTTACTCTGCTATAGCCCAGCCAGGTAATTCAGGATATGCTTAGACTCTATTGCTTATTTAACCTGCACGGTGGGAGGATGAGAAACCTTTCTTCCTGCACACATCCACTACCTGAGAGCACGCAGACAGGGAGTGGAAGATACACTATTACCTGCCTTTGCTTGAGGAGGTGGAGGCATCCACCATGTCATGGTACAAGCTCTTCTGCTGAAGTTGTTCTTCTGGGCACACACAAACTAACAAGTGATGGAGTCAAAAACAAAACAAAAAAAAAAAAAAAAAAAGGAAAAACAGTGGTTTGTACACTCACCCACTCATCTGACTCACTTGGGGGGTGTTCTTGCTTGAGGGAGTGTTTTCTTGCTTTTGTTACAAGAATTCAAGCAAAGACTCACCTTATGTATCCCTTCATACTGCTCACCCACCTTCCCTGCTGAGCATCCTAACAACCCAGTTATAGATATACTTTTATACTTTCATTCCCTCATGAGCCTGATGAATATTCATTCCATGCAAAGTGGAACAGTTTGAACAGAAATAATGGGACTCCTCACCCTTGTGCCTTAAAATAGCCAACCATTAGTGATCAGCATATTCACCTGGAGGTGGGAGAAGTCAGCTCAGATTCCTTAAGCAGCAAAAAGAATTTTTAACCCAAGCCTCCCATGGTCTGGCTGAGTTGGGTAGGTTTTATGGTATGAGCTTGTTCTTTGCCATATCTTTCTGGTTAGCTTAGCTTGTGCCTTTATATCACTATTGATCCCTTTGCTAATATTAGGCATTTATGAGAACATATTATGATTGCCTCTGTAATGCCCTGCTGGGCTTCCTCTCAGTGGAAACCATGGTGCTCAGAGCCAGGCCCCTGCTCTTATCTGAGCAGGACACTGATATACACTCGGACACAGCAATGTGAAAGTGGTCCCCATTTTGATGGTTTGGATGCTGGCATTAATTAACCTAATGTGCTGGATATGCTGGGAGATGCCTCTCTTTCCTCTTGTTCTGTGGGAGGCAGAGCTTCACAGGCTTTTGTAACTGGAGAAACAAACTTTTTTGAAACAGGTCTGTCTCGCAGTGTTGCCACAATTGTTTTCATTTATGAATACCTACATGCAGTTGAGCCTGGAATGTTTGTTTATTCCTCTTGCATTCCTCAATTCTCATTTGTTTGCTTGTGTGTATAACACTTGGGGTATATATGTGGTAGGAGAAGGGTTTCAGTTTTTGCACTGGCTTTATGCAAAACCTTTGGATGTCTTGCATATTACTAATTCAGAGTTGTAGATCCTGTACTGTGATATGGCATCTGAAGGTTATCTGGTATGCTACCCAAATCTCTGCAGATTTGCTGTTAGGGATTCACAAATTTTAGTGAAGTTGTCCTCACTGTATTCCTATAGGAACAGTTTGTGTTATTATCCCATTGTCAGAACAGACAGCTATTTCAGAGCACTTAACCTTTTTTTTTTTTTTTTTTTTTTTTTTTTTTTTTTTTCAATGGGAACTGGCTCCCACTGGAATTCTGAGTATTCACTATGCCTGCAAATTCATTCCCAGATGTTTCATATTAGATACCCAAAAAATGAGGAATGCATAACTTGTGTCTGCTTTTTGAAAACTGTGGTTTGTGTGACTTTTTCAGCATCATGCAGATGCTGAAAAAGTATCTCAGCAGAGTATTTCAGCAGAGAGACAGGGACAGAAAGCTTCCCCTTTCCACATTCAGGTTCCACATTCAGGAAAAGAGGCAGGTGTCTGGGGGGACAACCTTTTTCTCTGGTGCACAGCCTTCATTTGACATAGGATAACACTGATCTCTTGCACTACATGTGTCAGAATTCCTGTGGAATAAATTGGATTTGGTCATGAAAATAAAGAATCCATTGTAACACCTTTTTGTAAAAACAAAATACTTTTAGAAGTAGTAGTAGTAGTCCAGGAGTTGCCCATCTTTTTCTTTCTGAGTGCTGGGAATTCCTAGTCAGGGTGAATGGTAGGAGCTGTGGTCATGAAATAAAATGTTGGTTTATCAACTGAGCTTGTAATCTGTTTTTTTATTTATAACAGTTAAGCGAATTTGAAAGATTAGCTTGTTCCAAGTCTAGTTTATGTAGCCTAAACCTTAGAAACTGAAGCAATTATATAATGAATGACTTTTAACTTTTTTTTTTTTTCTTTTTTTTTTTTTTCTTTACTGGGAGGTGTTACAGGTAAACTTACAGGAGATTTTAATTCAAAAATAATGCCAAGACTCACCCTAAAGCTTGTTTCAGGCTCAACAAAAAGAGCAAGTAGATGGTGTTAGACAGTAGGGATAGAGAAGAGCTGAGACTGCTACCACCTGCAGTAGTGGTCTCACAGTAGTGTGGAGTGAAACATAACGGTACCACGATGGCTTATCCAGGAGTAAACGAGCAGATGTGTGCATGTGAGTTGAAGGCACAGTCTGGAAAGTACCCATGAACATGACCCAGGGGAAGCAAAGCATGAGACCTCTTCAGGCACAGAGCTCTGTGGGCAGGAAAACTTCCCTATTTGCTTATTCTGTGTCTGCAAAGCAAAATTCCAAAATTCTCCCCCTTATTTATTTTTCTTCTGTCAAATAAGATTGACTTGTGCCTTTAACTCCTCAAGGTAATGGAAACAATCCTTCAAAGGTTTTGAATGCTGTATAGTTACTCTGACCAAAGAAGCAGCAATGCTAAAACAGAGATAAGGCCTAGTACATTATTGTGAAGAATAGCTCCTTGGAAAGTCACCACAATGAAGCAGTAGGGTAAGCAAAGATAAGTCTCTAAATTAACTCCAAATTAAAGTCAGATGCTTTTTTTTTTTTTTTTTTTTTCTCCTGTGATTTTGATTTTTTTCTGTTCAATTTTGTTTCTATTTATGCCCCTTTTTCTTCCATATTCTAGGAAGTGTACAATAATATTAATGTAATTTGTTATTAAAATATATAAACTTGATTTTTTTTATACTCTTCTTCACCTTTATGACTTGTAAGAGAAGGTATGAAGTATGTGAATTCAAATAAAGTAGTGTAGTTGATAATAGATTTAAAAGAGGATCAAATTATTAGATATATTGAGATTATTAGATATGCCTAGACTTAATAAAGCCTGGTTTACGTCTTTGTGAGACAATGTGGTTCGACTGGCAATTTGATGCAGTCTAACAAGGAAAGTTCATGTGAGGGAAAAAAAACCCTACAGATGAATTCCTTGGTGATTTTACATATCACAGGCTATTCCTCAGTCTAACAGAATAAAAGTGATAGAAAATAGTCTCTGTGAAGACACTTAAAATGGCTTTGAGTCTTAGTTCTATTAGTCATTCTTTTTGAATAACATTCCTTGAAAACATTGATACCATCAGCACAAACTGAAGTCCAGAGAACCTTCATGTCCTTGTTTCTAGTGCAAATAACCCAGCAACAAAGAATAAGAGCATGCAGCTTGTGCAACAGCTAAATGAAAATGCACAGATACTGCTCCAAAACTGATGACTTCTGATGACTATGGTAGGTCATGCAGAGAAGTCATGATACAATGCTGTATGCATAAAAGCAGTAACTTATTTGCCATTTTCCTGTCTTTTCACAGAAAAGAAGTGCATAGCAAACATGACTAGGAATACTGTTACTTATAATTTGTGGGCTAAAAAAAATGCTCTAGTAATTTATTGTGGATGCTTGCATAGCACTGAGAACTAATTTTTTTTTTTTTTTTTTTTTTTTTTTTTCTCTTGGTACGTAGATGAATGATATACATCATACCTGAGGACTATCTAGCTGGCATCTTTTACAACATGACTTTAAAGAAGCAAGGATATGCTTCTGCTGCAGAGATATCAACCACCAATGGGGTCCAGCAAAGGATGGGGTCTCGTCTTTTTAGAAGAGGCAGTTTGTTCTTCATACTTGACTCAACTCACCTTAACCAAATAAAACAAGAAGGTAATTAGTCCTGTAATAATGAGACAATGAAAAAAATCAGACATGCAGTACCTGATGTCACTACAGACTGGCTAAAACACAGCCAGTATACTACAGTCAATGCATTTCTTGAGATTTCAAACTCAAAGCTTG
Source organism: Heteronetta atricapilla (assembly GCA_011075105.1). NCBI lineage: Eukaryota > Metazoa > Chordata > Aves > Anseriformes > Anatidae > Heteronetta > Heteronetta atricapilla. The sequence continues at coordinate 26,115,422 of CM021731.1, forward strand.
GTCTTTAATGCTATTAACATGAAGGCTTCAGAAATCAATAAGAATTACAGTTGGGAAATTTGAGAAAAATAAACATATATGTAATTTATGCAAATGATGAAAAGGTCACTAGCAGAAATCATTATAAAGATAGGACTGAAACATGAAAAACAAATGTGGTGCTTGCTGTCAGATCATGTGTATTGCCTTGTTTTGCCATAAAACATTAAATACAAAATAAAAAGAGAGAGGGAAGCAGCTTCAGTATCAAAATATATCCTTTAGCTCTTGTACATAGTACAGAGAACATCCTTGCACTGGTAAAAAGTACACAAGATGACTTATGATTCTTCTTCAAGAGCAGCTTTTATTTACCCACACAAAAGAGATGACTGGCTTCTGTTTTTTCAGTGCTGATTTTCATTGCTGAAGAAGGAGACAAAGAATCTGCTATGAAAGCTAAAATGAGCAGGAGAAGGTCTAGGACATTTTTATTTTATTTTTTTTGTTCTTGTTTGCTCCATATAGAAACAGACTTGCATGGAGCTGTATGGAAAATGAGGGATGAGTATCTGGTTAAAAAAAAAAAAAAAAGATGACAAATGCTGAGTCAACGCAGATATGAATTGGGTAAAAGTTAAATTTTATTTTGGCTTTGCCTTTTACGTAGTAAATATATACTCCTCTTAATTTATTTTCCATGGATAATGCCCAGCAGACATTGGTAAAGTGTTTTAAAGAAAAAAAGAACATGACTGAGCTGTTGTCTCCCAAGAAGTACTCATGAGAGATATGGACCAACTGGCAGTGCAAGAGATTCAGGGAAACCTAAGCATAAAAGGATATGAGAGGTATGGCAGGAGAGAGAGAATTTTTAAGTGGAATGCAAAATTATGCAGATATCATGTGGGTTAAATTTTCTCAAAGCTGGAAATTACTCATCCCTTTCAGATGCAAATGATGTAAAGATGTCTTGTATTTAAAAGGTAAGAGTGCTCACTTACAAATGACACATAATATCAAACATATTTTAATTCAGGCTATCTGGAGTGTTCTAGTCAGGAAATTGATCTAGGCAGCAGCAAAAGTCATTAGAGATATTTACAGAGATTTCAAAAATAGGCTATATGGCTATATATTTTTTTTACCAGAAGTCTTTATCTGAGAAGGTGGTAGCCAGAATTAACTTCAATTTCCCTGGTGACAGTAATGGCAGAATTAAAGTTCCCTTGCAGTGTGAATTAGGTGCTATGGAGTCATCCCTCCAAAACATGATTCCTTTTAACCTACTGTTTAGGTGTCCTTAAATCTTGAATGTAGCAAAGTTCCACTAACAGGCATTACAATTTTTTTCTTTATCCCCTGTGCATTTATATATCACCTTCTTACTCTAAAATGCAAGTGAGGCTTTTGATTTTGTTGGTGTTGTTTGTTGTATAGAAAATGATTGACTTGCTTGTGTAGAGGAAAGGGGCAATTGGAGTAACAGTCTAATTACAAGTTCATATATAAGAAGTGAAAGTTTAAAAATGCAGTGGCTGACCTGTTTTGGCATATTTTACAGTGAATCACAAGTTTAATTCTCTCAGGCTAGAAAATTAATAAACCCCTCTAATTCCTGATGGGATACCTTCAGCAGGGGGTTTAAATAGCTAGCCTACAGCACTGTTTGCAGTTGTCAAGATGTTCAACCAAGCTATAAATAACCAGAAATAAAGTAAAACAAGTGTACGGCTTGTTTTCTCCAGAAAGTTGTAGTCTTGTTTCCTATGGTACTTCATGCTTATCGGGAGATCCCTTTGTTATAATGGGTTCTCTGCTCTTCAGAAATGAAAAATAACTGGAAGGAATTGACTTGGAAGACCATGCTGTACAAATGAGTTGCTGCCTTTTTATGGCTGTACTGCTTCCACCTGCTACCTCCACCCTCTGGTGTCACCTGCAGCATAAGTGTCCTCAACCTCAGTGGAACCAGTGTTGGCAAGCAGATGTGTATGTCATACTTGCACGTCATTTTTTTCTGTGATCTTCCTTCTCAAAGAGTGACATCATTTGGACATGCCAACATCAATCTAAGCAGAAACATTTTCAGGTCTTAGTGACTTAAAATTGCTAGCAGTTTTAAGAGGTGCTGTTAAGGGCACAAATACAGGCTGGGTGGAGAATGGATTGAAAGCAGCCCTGAGCAGAAGGACCTGGGGGTGCTGGTTGATGAGAAGCTCAATGTGAGCCAGCAATGCACTTGCAATCCAGAAAGACAACCGTATCCTGGACTGCATCAAAAGCAGCATAGCCAGCAGGGCGAGGGAGGTGATTCTTCCCCTCTGCTCTGATCCTGTGAGATCCCACCTGGAGCACTGTGTGCACTTCTGGAGGCCCCAGCACAAGAAAGGTATCTAAGTACTAGAACAAGTCTAGAGAAGGGCCACAAAGGTGATAAAGGGGCTGGAGCACCTCTCCTACAAAGACAGGCTGAGGAAGGTGGGATTGTTTTGCCTGGAGAAGAGAAGGCTTCATGGAGACCTTACAGTGGCCTTCCAGTACTTAAAGGGGGCCTACAGGAAAGCTGGAGAGGGACTCTATCAGGGAGTGTAGTGATAGGACAAGGAGTAATGGCTTTAAACTTCAAGAAGGTAGGTTTAGATTACATATCAGGAAGAATTTCTTCACTCATAGGTTGCCCAGAGAAGTTGTGGATGCAGCTGGAGGTGTTCAAGCAACCTGTTTGAGCAACCTGGTCTAACAGGAGGTGTTCCTGTTCCCTGTCCCATGGGAGGGAGACTGGAACTAGGTGATTTTCAAGATCCCTTCCAACCCAAACCATTCAGTGTTTCTATGATTCTATGTATGATCAGGAATTTGTGATCTTGTCCTCTGTAATGGATCTGACCACGTAAAATTGTCTTCTAATTCTTCTAATTTTTTAAACGGACATTCACATTGGATCCTGATAACAACACAAAGACGGGGACAAGGAACAGGACCCTTCCTGAGAAGCAGTGATGAGCTTCACAGTGCTGTTCCTCTCTGGCTGCCCAGACTCTCCTGATCACAGATCCTCCAGCTCAGCAATTTCAGAATCGTATCAAAGCCTGCTGAGGTCAGAGGTAGTCCTTCCCCTTTGAAAGGCTGAATTATGTACTCTACCATACCAGAAATATCTTTGTGCACTTAAAGTTATCAGGTATTTTGCTAAATTGAGGCCACACAAAGGTTTAGGCGGCAGGTTATCAGCTTTTGAATCTATAACTATTGCTGATAACACCATGATAAGTGCATTTCCTGGGAGAAGGGGTGTGGGGACACACACACACTAGTATTTCTGTACTATGCAGCAAGTAGTCAATGTCTTTCAATGCAAGTGTGTTGAATTTTAATATTGAGAGGAGGAAGACTGCCTCCTCCAGTGAGACTGAGTCATGTGAGGAAAGGTTCCCTACAGGTGTTGTGATATCATTTATTTTTTACCTCACTCCTGTATTTAGTTTTGTAACAAAGAGATCTTTAAGAACATTAAGTAAAGGTGATCTCTATTTGTTTATGGAAAGGTGTGGAAAATTATTTGGCAAACTGTGACTAATGGCAAGAGAAGCTGGTTTTGTTTTTGTGTTTAAAGAGGATTATGCAGCACAATTCTTTGATTTTAGTAATCAGGGAATTTTAAAAGGAGCCGTCTGGTCAGGACAGTGCTGTGTCTCTCTGGAGTTACGATATTATGATACAGTATGTCAGACAGGTGTTGCTATGGCAATTAAGTATTTTTCAAGGTTCCATTTTGTTTCAGATTTCTTCAGTTATTAATAATTTTCCTAAAACAGTTTGGAAAAATACTGGTACATTAAAATATCACTTATTCCTCATAAATGAGCTATTTAGAGTCTAATCCTTGTCTTTTAAAAGTCTGTGGCAAGTCTCCCGCTGACTTTTATGGAAACATGACTCGGCCTGAAATATTTGGCAATTTCTCTATTATTTCCTCCAACTGTATTTTTTTTTTTTTTTAAATCAGAAATATTGAAAATGCCATGGTTTCTGACACATTAATTCCACCAGGGCTTTCACAGGCCTGTTGTTTCTGGCAGAACAGTTCAGCTAACTCAAGAAATAACTCAGGTTAATTTTGTATCTCCCGCTGCTGCAAAATTGTCCTTTGTGGTACCACAGCAGCTGACCATTGCCATGCTTTGCACACCTTATCTGAGTGGCTCTGAAACCAGAAGTCCCAGTAGTGATCACAAGAAGACAACAGAGAAGCGATTAGAGGTGAAAGCAAGCTGAATCCTGAGAGCTTTCACCAGCTGTTTTCTCTCCTCATCCACCTCTGCCCCAGGTTGCCTTCCCCAGCAATTTGCTGGCAGGATGTAATGGAGTGGTTGCTCTACAAGGAGCTCTTGGAGGCAAAATGCAGAGCTGTGTCTTTGGCCTCCTCCTAACTTGGCAACTGCCCTAATCATTTAGGCTTTGTATAAACACTTATCCCTGTCACCACAGTTACTGCTGCCACTGTGCTTTTCATTAAATTCAGTGTCTGTGCAGTAAGTACAGATCAGGCCCACAGATGGGTCTCCTAAGTGAGATGCCTATTTTGTGCGTCTCTGGTAAGAATCTTCAGTTCTTAGATTCATTCTTAGGAATCATCTGATCAGTTTGTATCAGATGTTCAAGAAAGAAAGTAGTATCTCTGACCATTTGGGACAGCACAACATTTGGCACCCAAAAAGTCTTCCGGATAAGGCTTAGGTACAAACAGACTCTCAGGCATCAGAGGGGGGAGATAAGATTTTTCTTTTTGAATCACTGTCTTGGACCTTCATATCTTTTGCTTGAACCATTCCTTAGACTCCTAAATGTGGATTTTTTTGGAACTTGTCCTTAAGATATTGTGATGTAGACTGTCGCCTCAGTTTTGCCAGGTACATAGTAACTATGTCTTTGTACAGTTATGGAATCTTTGTGCACCTCTTGCAATAAGGTAAGACAAATATAGACAATGTTGTTGGTCTTATTTTTACTATTTCAAAATTCCACCGCTTAACAAAGAAATCAAAGAAAGAAACCAGTTAACTTGTTGTTTAAGATAATTCCTCAGCATAAACTCTTTTTCTGTGATAGTCAAAAGATCCGGAGCACATCATCTTTGAAGGCACTTCAGCCCAACATGATCTTTCAAAGCTCTCACAACCAGAGACAAAAAATGATTCCATGTTGCAACATTCATTCTAGTCTTGCATTTTCATCTCCTAGATTTTTAACACAGGGTTCCTGCAGTATTACCCTCCGTTTTGGGTAAAGTAAATACCTACACAGTAATGTAGGTAAAGTAAATACCTACATAAAGTAAATACCTACATAGGCCTACTGCTCTTCTCACCACACTAGTAGTTTACATTATTTTGATGCAGTGTGCATAAAGTGCCTTACAGCCTATCTCCTCTTTAGCTTACCCAGGAGTTAAGGATCCCCATCTTAAATTGACTACAGCTTGAAGATAATTAATTACTGCCTTCAAGATTCTGTCTCCCAAATGATAAGTCTTAGTTCAATTTATAACAGGAAAAGCATAAACAAGCACTTTTCACTGAAGTGCTGCAGGAAAAGATGGCTTCAGAGCTCAAACAAGGATCTAGTATGAATACTGGGTTTGTTCTAGTGTTTTGGATTGTGCACTCAGCTCTTTGATGAAAAGCATGGTAACACAGTTTCTATGGAGAACAGAGTCAGCAGAAGACAATCTCAGAGATAAGAGCATCTCTTTGACCAGTCCATGAGTGTATGTCAATGATAGAGACTGTCTGTCCTAAAGTTCAGGAAGCTCTTACATTTTTTTTTTTTTCTCTTAATGGTTTCCTTCCTTTTCTCAAAAAGTGTGACTATTAAGCAAATAATCTGTAATGGGCTTGTCTGTTTTCCACAGACACCAGTACTTTAGGTAGGCTGAAACCATGGCAAGAAATGTAGCAAAGTCTGCCAACAATGCCAGGTCAACAGTTCTTGACCTGGCTTTCACTCCATTTTCAGCGAACTTTTTGATCTCTGGGTAGCTGGAGCTCCACAAGACATGCTTAGAACAAACCAAATATTCATAAAAAATATATATAAAAAATAACTCAGGTGAGAGTTCAGCATGCATTTCTTGTGGGTTATTGTGAAAATATTTCATGTGGTTGATAATTGTTCACAAATCACTTATGGTTTTCTGAGCTAGCCACACTTGCAAAGTGGTCAGGCACTAGTGATAGCATTGACCAATTCAGGTAAAATAACTGTTTCTCCCTGGGACATTCAGTGGAGGTCTTCATCATGAGCAGTTATGGTTTACAAGAAGGAAACAACAGAAGTAGTATATAAAGCTGAGCAAAAGGTCTTGGACAAAATGTATGGTTACATACCATCATCCGTACTATTCGAGGTTACATACTAAACACAGGCAGATAGTGATAGGACAAGGAGGAATGGTTTTGAATTAAAAGAAAGGAGATTTAGATTAGATGTTAGAAAGAAATTCTTTACTCTGAGGGTGGTAAGGCACAGGTTGCTCAGAGAAGCTGTGGATGCCCCATTCCTCGAAGTGTTCAAGGCCAGGCTGGATGGGGCTTTGAGCAACCTGGTCAGGTAGGAGGTGTCCCTGCCCATGGTAGGGGGGTTGGAATTAGATGATCTTTAAGGTCTCTCCTAACCCAAACCATTCTGAGATTCTTATGATCTTAGACTTGATGTCAGCCTCTGGAAATTTGTACAACAGCAAATTATAATTCTCAGGGCAGCTTCTTGAATTGTACAGCGTACGTAATAAAACGGTTTCTGTAAAAGCTGAGTTGCCAAAACCCTGAACTGGCAATGATGTATTTTTTTAAAATTATTTTTATTTTTTCTCCCCAAGATTTCAGTGTCTTGATGAGGTATGGCTCAGAGTTTTTGGCAAAACCTTCTCCTCCAGCAATTATGCATGATGAATACACTCACTTCAGGGTTCCCGGTTAGGAACTAGTTAGCTATTTGTGCAGGAATGCTTTGCCACAGTGAGCATGGATTAACACCACTTGGCAGATTATAACAAAGTCATTTTTTATAATGTTCCTGAAAGCAAACAGGGCTCAATCAGCAGAAGGAATCCCTTGACCCCTGAACCACATAGGTTCCATTTTCCCAGCCTGATAAGCATCTTGGGAATTCTAGACTCATTTAAACTCTGCAGCTTAAGATTTGACCTCAGTCAGCTTCTGAACAAGGGCTAATTTTTCATTTATATAATAGTTCAGCAACTTTCACTCAAGGTCTTTCACCTTTGTAGAGACTATCCCATTTTCTACTTTAGCTGTTCATTCACCATTCTTGTGTTTCAGCATCCCTTCTGAGATAAATGCTTTCTGATCAGCAGGCAAAGCTTGAGATGTGCCAAAGCAGGTTTATGGGAAATTAACCCTATGTCACTGTTAAGCAGAACTAAGTGTCCAGTGACTCAGTTAAGCATCTATGGCAAGAACATGTACTGGAAGAGATGTGTCATAGAGGTCAGACTCAATCCCAAACAACATGTGTGTTCATAGCAATCTTTTCTTTTTTAATGACAACAATTACATGTGAGATTCATCGCAAGGATACCTGGATATATCTTCACATTAAATACATGGAGCACATTACTGAGGACAGACTGATCATTTTTAGGATGGTCATTGTTGTCTTTACAATGGCTGTTATTTGTTTAACACTGGCATCAGATAATAACATGATCATTTTTGCCATTAGGTTTAGCAGGACCTTGCAAAATCTCTTGTTTTCCGGGATGCTGCTTGCTTTCCAACCTGTTCTAACTGTGTTCTTAGGTGTCAGAGTTGCAATTTTGGAGGATTATTCATCCAACTTACTAAAAAAGCATTATAAGATTTTCTTCCTTCTTCAGATAATAAGCCAGTCAGCTCCTTCCCTTGTTTTTTTTTTTTGTTTGTTTTTTTTTTTCCTTTTTTTTTTTTTTTCTTCCCTAGTTCTGATGGTCATGCAAACCCCTCAAATTTGATTTTCCACTTACTTTAGTTAGAAGCAGCATTAAAAATAAATGGTTCTGGAGATGTTACCTTATAAGCAGGGACAATGGAGCCTGAGGCTCTGCTTTTACTCATCTGTTTCATGGATAATGCAAAACTTACTGTTATCAGAGCTTCCACTATTGCCCCATGCTAACACCATGTAACAGGTTTATTGTATTAAATAAATATGCCTTATATAGAGCTGCTCTATTGAATCTGCCTCTGCTCAGGGGTTGCTTCTTGGAAGAGGGGAGAATGGTTGCAAGCAAGAGATAGGACGGTCTGTAATTTATTTTTCCATTTAAAAAGAAAACAAGATGTTTCCACATAAACATAACACAGAAGGAAGGCTCCACTTAATAAATGAACTAACTCTATTTACACTTCATTCAAATAAGATATACTGACCATGCTGTTGGCGTTGCACAATGTTTAAGTTGTATATTCTGAACTCTGTGTAGACCTTGTGTGGGGCTCAGGCATTTCCTTTCTTATGATTTTTAAAAGCTTTCAGTTCATGGAAGCTGGAGCATTAAGAAACTCCTGCTCCTCATATTATTATTCTTTCTTTTCACTCCAAGGTCAGTCACCCTCTACAGGGGCCTTCAGCAGTATCCAAAGGACAAGATGCTTAAGGCCTCTCTTCAGCGTATAGACATACCTTTAACAGCATGCTGTTATGGATCCTCAGGGATTCCTCATCTCTTGAATTCCTGATAACATAAATGCAGTTGGGTGTTACTCAGGAGGAGACCTACAAAAGGCTTCAGGGCAGCTTCCCACTGCTGAAGGACTGGCTGGGAGGGAGCATCCAGAATTCACTGCATGAGCCCCAGGGAAATGCAGCAGCAAGCAGGCAAACCTTAGGCTGCCAGATCTCCCAGACACTTCTCTGACCAGAAACAATTGGACAAATGAAGATTATTAATAATGCCTAATTATAATGCGTTGATTACAGAACTTGCTGTCTTCTCAAAGGAAGGCCTGCCTCGCACCATGGCAGCTCTTCCCACAAGTGGACATGTGCTAGAGCAACAGTCCTTCAGCACTCACCGATTTAGGCAATTTGAAAGTCTTTCTGTGTAATTATTGCAGTTATCGCATCAGATATCCTTTTTGCTGTTGCTGACTCTCCTTCCTTCAGAAAAATCAGTTACATAACACATTGCCTCTGAAGTGTAAGAACATCACACTAAAGGAAAAAAAAAATGAAAATAGTTTCTGCTTAGCCAGAAGCTCAGGTTTAAATCATGCCACACAATGTAATAACAGGTAAAAATGTTGCTGTATTAGAATTATTGATCTTCAATGCTGTGGTATTTTTTATCCACTATTTGACTTCTGGAAGGAGTAATTGCAAGAAAAGGTAAATAGCCTGCTGTTTAAATTTGTTCCCAGCCCAAACCTGAGACCTGAATTAAAAATTATAGACAGGCATGAGTTTTTCTCTTTAAAAATCTCTAAATATTTTTGTTCATTTGTAGCAATAGAAGCACTGAATTTCATCTCACAGAAAATGGAGAATTGTGATACTAAACTACATTGAGCTGACTGTGAGTTATTATAATTCCTGAAAGGCTAAAGCATGAAAGCATTATTTCTGATGGTGGCCCTATGACTGTATGTTGCATCAATACCCATACAAAGATTTTAAAAATTAGTGAATGACAGAGCAAAGAAAGCATGCAAATATTCTGTATTATGAGAGGGTTGTGGCTGGCAAGGAAGAGTCAGAAAACCCCAGCTATGTTTCAGGAAACAGGACTTCTGGTGTGGCAGAGCAGCATGACTTCCCAGTCGTCTTTGTGATTCACAACACATCAGCCTCTACAAATAATCTGCTATTGACATCATATGAACATCAAGGGAGGGGCAAAGACCTATGGCAGAGTACAAACATGAGAATGTCTAACAATTGCACAAAGGGGAAAAGAGAACTGGTGTAAAAAGTGAATGACACAAAGTCATAGAGCAGGCTTAAGAAGTAAGATGATGATGTTGGACTGTTGCCTGAAACTATTAGTCCAACTATCAGCCAAATTAGAGAAAGAAGATCACTAAAATAAATAATAATAATAATAATAATAATAATAATAATATCAAGTGAAATTCATGCAGAGGAAGATTGTCTAATCCTAGGGATGTTCAGCAGGATGGGAGCAGAAGGGGACAGGTATAAGATTTAGAAGGGATAGTCTTATGATGGGAGGGACAAATGAAACAAGGCTGAAGACTGAAGCCTGATTCATCATTGATCTATTAGTAGGAGAGAGATCTGGGTGGTGAGAGAGGAGAAGAGATGAAATATCAGCAAATAAATGGTTTGGGAAATTATGGAAAGCTAAAATGATAAGACAGAGAAAAAGGGAACATGAAGTTGAATTAGAGAAAGGAGTAAGAACGATGGTCAATGCGAATAAGAGCATTGAACTGGGACTATCCTTTTTTAGGATAGCTTCTCTTAACTCCTCTTTGAGAGGAGTTTTGTCTTATATGGAAGGGAACATCGAGTGCTTCACTTATCACACTCTTTTTTCCCTCTTACTGTCACTTCCGGGGTATTGTGTTTGTCCTCTGGAAATCATCCTTCTCCAGTAAGATATTATGCATCACACTTTTCTTAGTGCCTGATAAAGAGCTGAAACAAGCTGTTTCAGACTAAGGTATTTTTAGTGACTCACCAGTCACTGCTGTAACAGGCTTTTATGGCTCAGCATGAATTCCCTGCAGGTAGATGCTTGAAAGGCTAATCCAAAATTGCATAAAGACAACTAAAAGAAGTAACATAATATTTGCAAGCACACCTACAATTCCTTTGTCCTGCAGGAATGTGACAAGAGGCCTGAGCTAAAAATACATATCTTGAGTATGCTTATCTTAGCCTTTTGAGTGGAATAGCAAAGAAACAAAAGTACAAAAACTGGTATAAAAGAGATAAAGCAAGAAATAAGGGAGACTAGAGCTCTTGTAGCCAAGTAGAAAGCATAGCAGAAGGATGTCAGGTGCTTCCAAATATAGCTTCACTGCTAGTTAGTTTATAAATGACCGTTTCTTATCAGGCAGCAAATCTAATGATTATGTAGTTTTGGTCTTAGCTTTTGTCTTGGGCCACATTGAGCAGTTAATAACATCAGGAAAAAAAAGCACCTTAAATCATGAAACCTCCAAATGTAGCTAATATAGTTTAAACAGAAAATAGCTTCTTACCACACGGTCATCTTTTTATTCAGCAGATGCTTTTTATTATTATTATTATTTCTTATTGAAACTCTCAGAGGCTTCTACCAGCTGCGTGATATCTCTTCCAGAACATATTAGGTTCCTAATGGACAAAACTGGTCAACCCAGATTTTTAACTCATGACACCATGGCACCTCTGCCAGGAATAGAGCAGGGGCAATCATGGATTCCTGCTTCAGCCTCATTACACACTCCACTGCACTTGGTTTCATCAGTAGAGTGTCAGCCACCAGACAGCTGGTGGGGTCTGGCACGGCAGTGCTCCCTGCAACTAATCAAAGCTCATTTTTCCCTTAAATGCACACATGCTAAATCTATCACCCAGACCTAGAGTATATATTACAGGGTGCTGGTCAGGAGCTTTTTTATGAAATGAATTTCCATTGACAAATGCCAATTTGTTGGAAAAGATCTTCTCATGGCCTCAGCAGGTATCTCATACGTTTACTTTCCTGATGGCAGCAGCCTCTTGGTCACCCAAACCTGGGTATCCATAGCTGTTAGCACAGGATCTCCATGCCATCCCAGGGCAGGAGAGTAGTGGTCTCTTGGTTGGTCTCTTTTCTTGGTGGTCAAAGGGTTCAGGGTTTCTCCCTCGTGCTCTCTTGCCATCTCTTCCTGCTTTTGGCTGTGTAGGGGGCTGCCTACACAGCAGGCAGCTCTAGGAGCTGGTCAGCCCAGGAAACAAACAGAAAAATATCTCCATTCTTCCAAAGCAGATTTTTTTTCAAGCTTTGTCTCCCACAAAAAATGTTCTGATTGTTAGTTTTTGTGTCACAGTTCAAAACAGCTTTTTTTTTTTTTTTTTTTTTTTTTTTTTTTTTTTTGACAAGAAAAGTAAAAAACAGTCATCCAGATAGCCCTAGTTATTTTCAGGTCATACTTTGGTACACACTAGGATACTGTGATCTGGAAGTCAGAAGCATTAGGCTGTCTTGGAAATTGGGGCTGAGAGTTTCATCTCTGGATAGAAGGCCAACCCACAGAAAATTGAAATGACCTCTGTGCATCACAGTGAGAGCTTGGACTAGCAGCTCCACAGCACTGCATGATGGGAGAAGCTTAAGCCAGGCAGCATTTGAGAGGCGGTATAAAGCTGTTTTGGTCACACTCCTATTTACCTGACCTGATGATGTTTGGAACAGATAATAACTTCGGGTATTGTCACACAATAGGTACTGCAGTCCATGCTAATAACATCAGAAACAGAGGGAAAATGAGAAAAAAAAAATATTAAAATAGCAGAGCTCTAGCTGATAATTGTTAATATGCAGGCAGAAACCACGTTAATGGAGCTCACTAATAATATTCAGCAACTGTTGCAACCCAGGCTGCATCTGAGAAGCTTTAGACCCATGTAAAAACAATGCTGATGTTGTGGAGGTTTTGCTTTTTTTTTTTTCCTTCTTTTTTTCTTTTCTCATTATTTTACTTGAAGGGCTTATTATATGGTGCATATCATAAAAAGTTGTTTAGGTGCTAAATATTTAATATTTGCTCTTTAGATTTGTCACAGCAGGAAAAAATACATATATATGTAGATACATATTAAAAAGATCTATTAGAAAATATTGTATGCCACACTTTTTTTTTTTTAGGCTTGCTTTTCTCATCATAAACATTTTTTAACTTGACAACCTTAAAATTGCAATGAGCATATTCCTTATCATTTATTTTGCATCTTATGTATTTTTCATAAATGTAGCATTAAAATGTTTGTAATAGCTCTTCAAAGATCAGACCTCAAAAATGGAAAGGAAGTTTGGAGGCTGATAAGTATTCTGGTGAATCTGTTGGCTGAAAAATACTGTATTTAACCAAACAGAAATCAAACTAAGTATAAAATATAATGCATAGAGCAATGTATTTAAATGATTGCTAGAAATTTAATAAATATACCCAGAAAAAAAAATCAGGGAGCTTTGTAAATATTTAGCATTTTGCCACCTTAAATACAGGTGGCACTATCCCAAAATGTATAGAAGTAAACAATAGCCCATTATATCAAAAAATAATTGCCAGGGACCTTACACCCACTCTCTGGGTGGATCATAAAAATCAGACATCTCTTCCCCTCTCATTTCAATAGCAGATCACAGCAGACATCTTTTAAGGAGTGAGGAAGCTTTTCTATTAAGATGTCATTGCTTACAAAATATACCACAATTGTATTTTAGTGACTGATCAGCAAATCCATATTATCTGAAATGACATTAAATACAAGTTATCAAATGTAACTAAGTATGTTTTGAGAAGGATTGATTTTTTTTCTGTTCATTTCTTTCATGTACATGAATTTGAAAAACTTAGAAACTTCAAGTGAGTCACACGGATTTTAGTATAAAATAGGCAAGGTTCAACTGTGCTTGAAGAGCTAATTACTTTTGTACTGGAATAAGCTTGAAAGAAGGGAACAAAATACCGGTCTGCATGTAATTCCTTTAGTATTAATTCTGACTTTGCTGTCGTGTAAAAGCTTTGATTTGTCACAGTCAAGTCTTTCTACTCAACCCTGAAGTGAAAACTACAATCTTAAGTTTCTTGTGGAACATAGCAGGATAGAAATGAATGCTGCTAATTCATCTCAACAGTGGGTAGGAGGAGAAGTGGGCTTACTCCTCAGCCAACTTATTTGTATAAATAATACTGTTACCTCCCTTTTCTCATGGTGTTTTTTTCTCTCTTGATCTGAAACACTTAGCAAGAAGTGTAGAAATCTATACCTTAACTCACAGAGCCATAGAATACCTTGAGCTGGAAGGGACCCAGGGGAATTGTTGAGCCCAGCTCCCGATCCCACACAAGGCAACCTGGGCTGACCTTATTTATGGTCAAGGATCCGCAAAGAGAAGACTGGTATTTTGTGCCCTCCCCCCAGTACTTGCTCTGAAGTGCCCTCCCTGCTGTGCTCTCCCTTGGAGCTCTGTGCTTGCCCTGGCTGTGCACCCACCTCCCCAACATGCCCAGCTCCTCGCAGCAGTCTCACCTTCTGCCCTGCACCCCATGTCACCTCCTTATCCCCTACTTACATGCACTGCATGAATGACTCCCAAAATGCCTATGCAGAAGCACCATGTGTACAGATAAGGGCCAAGCCAGCTGCCCTCCCCAGTCCCATAAATCCACAAGACTAAAAGAATCAGACCTGACTTTTTCCCAGCTTAGAAACTTGCTCCCATCTCTAATTATACATCATAATTCAGTGCAGTCACTGACATAATTGGCCATCTGTGTACTTTCATATGTGTGAAACAAATACTGGGAAAGGTTACATGGGGCTGGCGCCACTAATGCTCACGGAGAGGTGATGGAGACTAATCTTCAGAGCTGGATTTGAGCTGAGATCCATTTTGCAAATGAAATGTCATTTTTCTTCCTGGTTTTGAGAGTTATGAAAGGACCAGACAGCATGACAGCAGAGCTGGATGGCAGGTGGAGAAGCAAGGGTGGGACCAGAAGGCTTGCAATTTGTTTCTGGGGAAAAACAATTGTATTTGCCATACTTTCTGCTCAAGTTTGATGTACTCCTGGACAGCTTCCACTATTAATTAAACAGAGGACAATATTTCAGAAAGGCATCTTCTGAGATGCGAAAACCTAATAACAGGTCTTACTACATATTAGATCTTTTAAGAATTTTTCCTAAAAAAAATGTAAAAGTAGGATGGAGGGGTGGGAGAAAATTCTCCCTTCTTTCAAAAGTCTTGTCAGAAATAAGAAGTCACTGAACAAAGCTGCCAGATTTGGAAAGGTTTTAATGGAATAGTGATACTTTTCTCATGAGTTAGTACATGATGAATGCAAACTGTGGACTATAGGGTGACAGCCACATCTCCGGCCATAAAATTAGGTCCTGCAGGAGAGTCCAGTTTATCTCAACACAAAGAAGAGAACTCAACACAAAGCAGAACAGTGCTGAGGTGCAAGGATAAGAGAGCATGGGCAATGAGACAGCAACAGCTCTCATCATCCTGCAGCACGCAGAAGAGGAAATTTTGAAGAGCTGCTTCTTGGCATCCTCTGCCTGCAGGTTGCTCACATGCATGCTCAGGAACCCAGCTGGACCTTGCCAGATTCAGAGACCTTTCCTCTCAGCGAGACAGCTTATCAAAATATTCTTAAATGGCGCAGGAAAGAGGGCAGCCAGCAGAAAGTTACCAATATGAAGCAACACGCATGCTGACATAATGCAGTCCTCTGCTAACCAAAGATGTCTGCCTTTTGGTCCCACTTTCACTCCCATCTTCCAATTCTTATACGTGTGTGTGGAGGGAGGGGGAGAGGAGCCACCACAAGCTCCCATGACACAAACTCCAGCTTCTGTTATGGGCTGCTGAGGCCAGCATTCTGACAGGACAGAGGCTGCTGTAGCCCTGTGTCCCCATGTCCAGGCATTGGGGAGGAGGTTCCTGTGGGTACACCCACACACAGCCAGCCTCATGAATGGAAACAGGGCCTTACCAGCACCCACACAAACACACAGCCCTCACAGACAGCACGGGCTGCCTGATACTCCTCCTCCTCTCCAAAAGATTATGACTGAAGCCCACTGGTAGAAAGTATGTATGTATAAACGTATTTACAGAGAGACACATACAATATGGATCATTCCAGTAGCTGGTCCCAGGTTCCCCAGTCTCCTCAGGCATTATACAAGGAGGTTCACAATCCTGCTCTGGTACTGGTACGCCCACCTCTTATCCTACTTGCCTACACGTCCAGCTTGAAGCGCATTGGCATTCACACATTCCTACTCAGAACAGAAGATCACTATAAATAGGATTTAACCAGAATATTGGTTAGGCTGCAGTGATCAAGTGTAGGGCTCAGTCAGACAAGTGCACTGGCTGGTAACCTGTTTACACAAAACCTTGGTTTCCTGAGCTTGTTCCTCCCCAGTCCACCTTGATCCCTGCCTTTCCCCACCTTTGTTCCATCTCCTAAGTAACCCATAAGTCTCATACATTTCCAGACTCTTCTTAAAACTTATCACAGTGAGTTTCATACAATCCCCAAACCCTCTTCCCAGAATCCCCTAACCCCTGGCAGCCTGTGAGATGTTCTGGGGAGACTTTTTTTTTTTTTTTTTTTTTTGCTAACTCCTCTTGGTGTGTTTCACACCAGACACAAAAAGTGAACACTTCTCTTGGACAGTCTTATGAGCAGCCAATTCAGTGCAGTCCATTTTCCCTGTTACTGGGCTGCTAAGGCTCCTCTGCCTTGTTCTTCATCTGTCCCTCACCAGACCTTTGTGGTTTTGGTACATAACCTATCAAACACCTCCTCTATATCTGTCTGTGCCAGAAAGCCCAGGAAAGGTTGATTATGAACTGGATCTGAAGATGATAGCAATCCCATGGTGATGCAGGAAGATATGCTACAGAACTGGAGAGTGCAGGCCTGCTCTTTTAATTGGTTTTGACTCTATGCCTGAGTACAGCACTGGAGATTATTACACTCCTGGGGGGGGTTATTTTCTGGAGCCTGTGATGCAGGGAGAAAATGACACCATATACAATGTGACAATAATGTCATTGTGCCACCAGGTCCCAGGACATACGTGAGTCAGAGAAGATGCCCTACCCAATTCCAAGCTGGATTTATATTATGCCAATGAAATACCTTCTATTGCCTCATTTGAAAAATAATTAGCCCTCATTTTCTAAATACACAGAAATCGATTAAACAGCTCCCACACTTTATGCTTGCTGATGGGAAGTTCTGGAGGTGGAAGCAGGGTCTCTGTCACCTTCCTGAGGGGCAGCCTCAGACAAGCTTGGGGTGTGCAGACAGGTCTCTGGTATCTGCTGAGCCCCATGAAGCCGGGAACTGCTGGCTACAGACCACCTCCTTAGCTTAAAGCCACCCAGCAGAAGGTAGAAGTAGTACTGTGATGTGCCCAGCACCACACTGACTCTGAGACTACCTTCAGGAAATTGGAGGGATGCTGAAAAACAAGCACAGAAAAGCACTGATATCCTTCTTGAGAGAGAAGCAGCTATACGCATTCTCAAAAAACTCCCTTCTACTTGGGCATCGCTGTTGTTTTCCTCTCTGCACTGATCTGCAGTAAAAACTTTCATGAATGGAAAAATACCAAACTTTATTATTATTATTTTTTCCCATGGCACTGTGAAGTACTGGTACATGAAAGCAAATTTTTAATTAGAAATTTGTTCGATAGAAGTGATGGTGCTTCTCTCAGGGAATGATATGCAAAAGATGCAGCTTGCAAGCCAAGATGGATTTTCAAATTATGTTTTGGAAATAATTTTCAAAATGGGATCCTTTAGTGACTCACTAGGAGTCACACTAGTGACACTGTGCAAAATGGTTCTTAAAACACTGAACAGCTTGCCTGGGGGACAGTTTTTTCCTTGAGAGGCATTATATAATTTAATATTCTGAGATTAATGTTTTTTCATGAACTCCTTTTACCTAGGCTGGCATTTTTAAATATATGATTGTATTTGTTGCAGTATTTATTTAATATGTTTTTAACATATTTCTAAACAATTTAGGCTCTACCTCTTTAGCATAAACGGGAACCACTTGAAGGCTTTTTGCTTAAAAACCATCTTGACCAATACAAATGGGATAATAAAAGTCCATGGCTTGATTCAGTGTTTTTGGATGTCTGTGTGTCATTTGGATATGGAAGAGATGCACTTTATCCATAGGTACAGCAGTTTCTGATAAGCTTATATTTGGAATTGCTCTTGGTAATCCTGGGACACTACAGGTGGAAGCACAAAGATCAAGTTGCACTGCCCACACACGCTCCCACACACAGAATTAGAAAATGGCAATCCAGGGTTGTCACCAGAGCTGTAAACTGGGCCTCGTCTTCACTTCTGCCAGCATTCTGCCCAGGGTGCTCTGCGAGATGGTTCAGCAGCTTGCACTGAAATGCTGGGTCTGTGGATCTCAGTCACCCCAGTTCGCCTTGCTCAGATTTAGGAACACAGTGTCTGAGAGGCTCTTTATTCTGCAGTATGCCAAGGCTTTGTGTGTAGTCAGCTCTTCTCCAGACCACTCCTTACTTTTTCCCTAAATGTCACTTTTTAAATTTAGAATGTTACTTTACATCATTCCAGCTGGAAGTTTAAATATTTCTCCAGAAACAGGAACAAGAAACCAATGCACCTTGTGGTGAACAAATCAAGGCTACAGAGCTGCACTGTGCCACCTGCATTGTCACTTAACTGAGAGATTGTACAGATATACTATCACAGCTGGGTGAAGAGGCTAAGTACACACATGTAAATAGTTATCTCAATCTCATACAATGTTCTGCTTTCATAACACTTTCAAATTCACTTCCAAAGGAAGACAGGGTATTAACTTGCACACTTGGTCTAAAGTATTGTTTCAGCTGGCAAAAAATTTCAAGAGGTCTGTCTGATGATAGCAATGAAAGCTTGCCATTTGCATTCCACTACATTCTCTAATCCTGAGACAAACCTAGCAATGCATGAGTTACTCAACCAATAAAGCTCAGATAACCAGCTCTTTGTTACAATGCACTTGCAGGCTCTGCACTTGGGAAACATTCTGCAAACCAATTTGAAAATCCTTTTGAATAATGAGGATATTTGAGGATGTTGCAATCTGCCTGCACATATTTCTCAAATGTAGGAAGAGGTGAAAGGCAGCCATTTATACATGATGGATTAAACAATGGAAGTCTTAAGATTTAACTTGTTTGGTGATGCGTATCTCTGTAAACTCTTCGGTACATCCCTACCGCTGACTCTGTGCCCTGACAGACTTATGATGGTGGATTAAATTTGAGCAGCTGAAGTTTTTCCCTGTCCTTAAGGCACGCATATGTGATCTGCTTTGTGAATCAGCTCTTGCTCTGATAAAGCTTCCAGTACATTGCATGAGGATAAACTAAAATAAGAACGTGCTTACCTTCATTCTTCATCTGAAAACCACAATGGATAAGAAGCTCCTGCCTGGGTGCAGTCATGGCCATGACAGAGAGGATAAGTAAGGGCAAAAAGTTTCAAGTCAACCCTCTTGCTTTGAGTGTGGTTGAAGCCCCTTTTCTTTCTTAGCTGTTGCACCTACTCTTCCATCCACCCACCCACACAGCATTCTTGGCAGCTGGCACAAATATATATATTTGTATATAAGCTTGAGGCCAAGAATTGTTTTTTCTTTGCACTGATGAGTCACCTACCTTGCAATGAGGTTGCAGGCTAAGTCACACAGGTGTTGGTAACTCCCTACCTGCCTCCCCACAACTCTTTTGCCTGTACCCAGGAGCACAGGCAACTTCACTGAGAAAGTGGAATGGATCAAAACTTCATATGGCTGTGGCAAGAACAGCAGTCTGGTCCAGCTGATACCAAGATCTGCCTTTTCAGGATACATTGTGTGAGATGTAGAAATAATCCCACTGAGACTAGCCTAACCCAGGAGCTTAGATCTGAACACCACCTTGAGCCTGCCCTCAAGATACTCACAAATTTAGGTATTAGCTGCTTGAAGATCCTGCCTCTCTGTGCAGATGGGCGTGATATAGGGGATTTGGGGCTGGGGAGCCCACCTGTCTCCCGATTCTTAGCTGAGGTACCTTGGTGAGAGGTGTTGTCTTCTCTCCTGGCCTCCTTCTGAGGCCTGTGGGTGATGGGCGAGTCACCACCATAGCTCCAGGTGCTCTGAGGCACTGAATTGTCCTCTGGCAATATCTTTTTCTTCTTGCTGACACAGGGAAGCTGCAGATAAGCAGGTACCTGAACACCTGAACACCTAAACTAAAGTGACAAGAATCTCCCACACCTCTGTCCCATCTAATCCCCAGCAGTCGTTTTTCAAATCTTTATATATAATGGTCTTCTAAAGAAAACAGCAAGATACAAATTCAGAGAAAAAATCAGGCTGAAAACCCTTTCGTAACTAACACTCCCACAGAGAGGTAAGAACAAAAGAAGAAAGGCCAAGACAAAATATCTCCAAGTGGTGCCGGGGAGATGGAGGAGGGAGTCACATGCTTACATTTTCTATTGCCGAGCAACCAGGAAAAAACCCATATGATATATCACTGGTATAAGGGACTTGGGGTTTTGTGTTTTTCTGTTGGTTTTCTTTTTGCTTTGAATCTAAAAACTGTGAAGTAGCAATAAATTTGCAGGAAACTTGAAAGCTGTGACACAGAAGAAATAGCTAGTTTAAGATTTTTTACTTTTTATTTTTAATCTCAGTGCAAAAAAGCTGGGGAAAATATCTATTGGGCAAAGGAAAAAAAAATGAATATACAATAATGGAAATAGTCCATGACAGGCAGACAGTCCTTTGAGTTAATCATCTACAAAATAATATTCTAATATAATCCAGATTTCTCTCCTATCAAACAGCAAGTGACATCCCACTCTTTATAGTTCGGAACAATTCCAGATTGCAGTCACTGCAAGAGGAAGAGCTGCCCCATATCAAGATTGTGCTTGTCCTCCTCTATTTCTTTATTTTTCCTGAATAGATAATGTCTGACCAGAGAACAAATCATCTGCATATGCTCAACAGTAGATGTAGAGGTTTTATTTGCATAGGGTGTGTTGAGTCAGTCTGTAATTTGTACAGCATAACCCAGGCCCACCATATTTATCAATACTTTCTTTTGCATGTCTATACCACATAAGAAGATTAGATGTATTTATTTAGGACATATCTCTTGTCTGAGCTATTCTTAACCTCTCCAATAATGGAAACTGCACAGCTTTTCCAAACAGCATTTTCTAAGCTCCACAGCACTTCAGATGTCTCTTTTGCCACAAAGTGGCAAAAGCCATCAGCTTGATGGCTTGAGCCATCAGTTGCAGCCTTGTCATTTCCACCACAGACACTGGACAGTTTACATCTTCATCTTCCCAACAGTTTTTTATGCATTTCCATGTATTTTTTTTATGTACTTCCCCAGTCTTCATTTTCTTCGTCTCTCAGAGCAAATTTTCTAACCCTCAATTATTCTAATTGTTTTCCCTAAATGGGACTAGCCTTTTCCTTGAAGAGCAAGACCTGCTGCAAGACACAGCTTAGCTGCCTAGCTAAGCAATTTTCAAAGAGCACAAGGGAGATCCCTCCTTGCTTCTTGCAGTTTGTGTGTGTTTCACATTCCCAGTATGGTGTTTGCTCACTTCTCAGCACCAGCATTGTTTTCTGATATACATCAGTTGTTTCTATTATCAGCTATCAAATTATATCTTAAAACTACAGAATATGAAAGATGGGTTGACTACCACAAAGAGTAACTCTCACAGCTTACGTGGAGAACTTGGCATGGCGAGCATCAAGACTTACAGAGTGCATTGTGATCCTGGATGTCAGATGTGTGGTAAGAGAGAAGGGCAACCAGGCAAACCAATGCTCAACCTTGTTCTGCCCTGGATTATGGTACGTCAAGCTACTGATGCTACTTTTAATGAAACTATTAAAAAATAAATAATAGTAAAAAAAATGCCATTTCTACCTCACACTCTTTATACTTCCATTTCTTTTGACTTCTGGTCTCTTCCAAAGCAGCTCCCCGTTTATTCTGCCTTCACAGTGACATTACCTGCTTATATTGCTGCTGTGAAGATCTTTTTCCCATAAACACCTTCACTGCTCTTGTGTGCTCTCTCATGCACCTACACTGCTTCTCCAGTCAAGCTTCTTTGTCTCCTCCCAGCCATCCATACTACTGACTTTGTAGCTGTTCAATATCTCCCCCAACTTGTCCTCACACAGCTGTGAGTCCCGCAACCCCACTTTCACTGCATTTGAGGCCACCATATCATCTGCCACGCTACCTGCCAGGTCTGGCGCATGCCTGACATCTGCATTTCCCTCCTCTGCTCCTGGGCAGGAAGAAAGAGTCTGGTGAATGAACCACACATTTTTCCTTTCCACATATTCACTGCTCTTCAAAGCTACACTGGGTAGCAACAGTCCAAATATGATGCAAAATCTGTGCTAGGTTCTTTTTCTACTATATATATAGCACTGAGATTTTGGGGTGCAAAATAGGAGGGGGATGCTTAGTGGCTGCTGTGGCATCATTCTTAGAAACCCAAATATTGGATTAAGAAACTGGTTCTGTACATAAACTTTTCTGGCCTATCATCTATGAAAATCATTCCAAGCAGTAGTACTTGCCTACAAGTTACACCCCTGCAAGCAAGCAAAATTCTACTAAGTGTCAGAAGCCTGTCATGAGGAGTTGAAACTAAGGCTGGAACTGGCCAGCACACACAGCAAATAATGTCTCTGGAAAGTATGAAAAAATCTCAAGACAAACAGCTCAGAAAACCGTTTTTAAAGCATCACTGGAAAGTCCAAAGCTGAAAAAGTAAAAAGATGACAGCTAAGCTAATAAGAAGCATTTAACCATAGACTATGGATATATCACAAAAAAAGGGGGAAAATAAATAAATAAATAAAGAGACATGGCTGCATGTGTAGTGCATGCAGTCATTCCCATCCCAGAGGCTGTTTGCACATACACATTCCCTAAGAGGATGAAGAGGCAGCTTGCCACAAAGTTAGCTGCCACTCAACAGCTGTGCCTTTCCTGACACAGATTAAATGACTTGGAACAGGAGAGAATCTGATTCACAAAAAGCATGAATAATTTGATTTTTATAAAGCACAGACTGCTAAACACTCATTCATGACAAAACATCATTATCAATTTCCATTACTGTGATAGTGACTTGTGACCGAACGAGAACCAGGATGGTTAGTTATCCTTGGATAAGTACAGGGCAAAAAGAGATGGTGCAGCCTAGAAATGTACAGGACCCTACCAAAGAATAGAGAAGTGGGGGAAAAGCTTTATGTGACTATAGAACTTGCAAGTTTTGAAATGGACACCATATACTTTGTACTTCCCTCACATATATTTCAGGCAGGGCATACTCAATAAACCCTAATCAATACCTAGACGTTAACACTGGAAGCATATTGCCTTGAGACCTTTTTTAGAGAAGAAATTGTGTTCAAACTTATAACAATTAAGCCTGTATAATTGCTGCTTTGCACAACTGAAGTCCAAAATGGCAAACAGACAGCATGCTGACATGGAAAGGAGCATATATAACAAAATCTTGTAGTGTAGCTGATTTTGCATTAGAAGTTTTAATCAAAATAACTACCCAGTCAACAGTACACAGTACTCGCACTCTACCTGAAGAATTTAGTGGTGTGTATTCTTAAGAACTTTTGGGAAGAGAAAAAAAATATTCTTAACCAGGTCATTCCTCATTTTTCTGTTGTTGGAAGCAAAGCAAAACACAAAAATGCTTAGAGTTTAGGAAATGACTAATGAAGATACAGTGACTTTTTGGCATTAGTGACTTTCTTATGACTAATGACTTTACTGTTTCCCCAACCTATAATATCACAAATTAATATCACAAAGAGAAACATTGAAAAAAACAGTCCCTATTGGAGAATTAATAAGTAAACTAAAGCAACCTGGTCTTAACATACCCAATCCAGTTTTGCATAGGCCATGCTAGGATTATTAGCTAAGATGTAGCACTACACAAATGTGGATCTATTGCAATTTTCCCTATGCATTCATATAACACTTTCAGCAAGTGAGTCCTCCTTCTATCAGGAGCACAGCGCAAAGATGGACAGATGGATCACCAGGACAACAGTACTCCCTAAACTACTGCAGTCTGAACAGTAATGTGGATAGAGGAGAATTTACCCAAGTTTATTTCTGTTACTTTGTTAACATCAAATTATCAGTCCCTCTTTGGGCATATATGACAATATCTACCTTTTATTTAGAGTGTTTTTGTTTGTTTGTTTGTTTGTTTTTTCCTGTCTAGCCTGAGCTATGCTTCAATTCTGTCTTAGACAAAAAGACCCCGTTTTCTCTGTTTTTCTCTCTTTTTGAATGTTACATTCTGCTGTTGAAAAAAAAATAATACACAGACCTTTTTAGTGATGTGAGGTCATCTACATTCTCTCTTTAATCAGCTTGCTCCAGAAGTTTCACCATTCTTATCAGTCAGAGTCTAGATGCCTTGAGCAGTGTCATTGGCATGGAGCCATCTTTCAGCTGCTTCCCAAACATTTTCATTCATTTTTGTCTTTCCACCACTTTCTCTAATGCTTTTTACTCCACAGCTTCTTTTTATGGCCAAGACTTAAAATAATGAAAAGGCAAACTAATCATGGTTGTTACATCAATTAAACATAAATAAAGTAATCAATTTGCTCACTCTTCCTTTACAAATACATTTCAGAAACTGTTTAAATCTTTCCACAGGCAAGAAAGGCATTTGCAATTCTAGGTATTTCTGTTTTTACCTTGAGGTTGTAGGTTTTGTTGTTGTTATTGTTGTTGTTCAAAGAAATTATACTTAATATTTTGCCGCATAGGAAAATTAAGTTTGCTCCAATAAAATGGCAATACTTTTCACAAAATGAGATTGCACATGTTTGTGGTGAAAGCTTCAAAGAATGGAAGCCACCTTTGGAGCCACAGGCATAATGCAGAAACCAGCCTTTGAAAGTACAAAGTGTTTCCTGTTACCTACAGAGTTCATGTTTATGAGGAAAATGACTTTATCAGGCCCTGTGCAACAACAAAGGTATTAAAAACTGATCCTTCTTCACAACCTCTCATTGATCTTAATTTGTAATACAGTTAGTGTGTTTTTATCAGAGGGCTCCTATGCTAATGTACGTAAGACAGATAGGATTTGCATTTCAGTTAACACACAAAAGTTCACAATTACATGGATGGAAGCCGGGGATTTTGCTTCTTCTTTTGTTGGCTCACTTGGGACCTCATCTGTTCTCCTTAGGTACCCATTCGGTACCTAATCCGGGTACCTCCTTGCCCATTAGGGTATAATTCCCCAAGACATAAATTTGTCAGTCAGGAACTTCTTCAGCATTCAGAGGGTGTTTCTCGATTGATGTTCCTTAAAGTATGAAAAGTTGCTGTGATTTTAGCTAAAATCTGCATTTTCACTTTTCTGAGAATCTGCAGCACCACAGAAACCACATTAACCGTGTGGTTTGGAAATTTAAACATCTCTTCCAGGCTGCCTAGTGAAGCTGCCCAACATTAGCTGACATTAGACAAAAGAACACCTTCACTTCTGACTGATGTACACAGCTGGGCACTCCAACTCTTCATCACCTCTTGAACTGATTTTTTAATATAGTCTACTTTTCTGTTTTTATCCTACTTTGGACTCAGTGTAGAAGCACCTGTTTATTTCTTTGCTCATAACAGGCATTTTGCTGCACAGTTTTGTACTCTTCCCAGTCTTCTGTAAAAATACTGTTCTTTCTCTACAGAAAAGTAATTTCATGAAAACTCTATATGACCTTGTCAGTGAAATAAGTTTTTAGACTATAAGACTTCATGAATTTATAGTCCCGGCTTAATTAGAGGTTATAATGACAGAAAATCAGGGAAGCAATATAAAAGCTGGTGAAAGCCAACCTCTGAGTAAATAGGGAGGAGGCAGTTTACCACTCTTACTGTAGGCCCTGCCCGAAAGACAAAGGACTGGTAGGCCTGGGAAGGAAAACTTCATAACATCACTATGCAGCTAATAGCTAGTAGCAAAAGAAAAAAGGAAGGGCTGGTTTTGTTTGTTTGTTTGTTTGGTTGGTTGGTTGGTTGGTTGGGGCTTTTTTTTGCCTGTTTAGGGAGAAAAACACAGGCTGCATAAGAGTGCTTTGAAGCCACCCTGAGCTACAGCTGAAATACATGAATATATATAGCCTATTTCAAGACCTGTTTTCTCAAGAAATAATACTTGGAGACGGTTGGTTTTGATCGCTCTTGTAATTACACCTGGAGGGAACAGAATTGCAGGCACTGAAAATAACTCAGCCCTGCCAAGGTAATCACTGTTAGCACTGCTCTGTGGGTTAGTTAATCAGGTGACTGCTCAGAGGTGTGTGTTGTTGAGAGGGGTGAGCTCTGGTGAGAGGGGGCTTAGAGGCTAGTCTGTAATTCCTGCAGGTTAGATGGGACCATGGTAAAGTCCTATTGCAGCAGCATGGGCGCTTGCAACTTTGTTGTCAGAAAACCAGAGCCTACTTCTAAACAGACTTCTAAGCATACCAGGAGGACATTTGCACATTGGTCTGTAGTGTTGAGAACAGCCTACACATCTTATCCGCTACCACAGTAGGTGACATCAGTATCCATCCAGGGCAGAGCAGGAAATGTTGAGTTTACTACCAACCTGCCTGCCTCTAGATAGGCACTAAGTGTGCACTGTTGCTTGACTATATTATATTTGCCTGAGTTTTCTTATTCGGGATTGTCAGAGGTCAGCTCTAGTCTGTGTCCAGCTGCCCACTTGCAATTTCATAGCATTGCATCATTGTGACATAGTTTCTTCTTGTTACTTGGAAGGGAAAGGAGATATCCCCAAAGTGGGCTGAGACAGACAAAATAATGCCTAGGAAAGCCTGTGAGTGATTCCCCCATGCATTGTTAGCCACGTGAAACTCCAGACAGGCAGTCTTGGGCATGTGCCACGACCAAGGTCGACTGTGGTATCTCCACACCACAGAAAGCTATGCGGCTATCTGAGCTAACAATTGTGGAAACAAATCCCTCCTTCTCCTCCTTCCACTGTGTTTTGTAGCTCATCTTGAAAAATGGCTGGTGTCCAGATGGGATAGAGATTTGCTAGAACTGGGGGTATGTAAGGATTGGCCTGTTTTTGAAAAAGTTAGAGGAATGAGAAGTATGACTGACCTGATAATTATGATGGGTACTTATTGTTACAGGGCATCTTCCACAGATATTTAATAGCATTTTGACTGAAACCAATCATCTGAAAATGACAGCTTTGTTCTGTTTTCCCTTTTGGTTCTAAATGCTGCAGTGTATTATACAGCTAAACACAGTAAAAGAAAAGATGGGTACATGTGCAATTTGCCTGCCTCTGTACCTGGGAGCAGCAAGTTCACACTGCAGTGGAACTTCAACAAAATTGTTTCCTATTCTGGAATTTGTTTCCATCAAAGGAAAACCTGACCATTTTGACAGAATGTAATTTAGAAGGAAAATTTTCTATGAGCATTCATTGGAGCAAACAATTTCAATCCAAATTTTTAAAATGACCTTTCAAATAATTTAAAAAATATAGTAGTAGTAGCATATTGTTCCTGCAGAAAATATGTTTTTGTTTCTGCTTATCAAAATACGAGTATTAAGATACTGGAATTGAAGCAGAACACAGTTTCACTGAAATGATTAATGTTTTTCATAAATTTCCTCTAGGGAGAATTTCAAGCTTTTTGAAGGAAATAAGTGTTTCTAGCACAGAAATAAAGATTCAGGATTCCAAATTCCTCCCTGGGTCAGGCTTACCAGTCTTGCAGGAAAATGTATCTCAGGTAGTGAAGCACAAGAATATACTAGTTCTTAAATGGAATAGCATCCACAATAAAGTTCTTGTTTGAAGAAGCTGCTTGATACTGTTCAAGAAAGATAGCTGGCATGAATCTGCTTTACTAGATATCCAGGGGTTCATCTTCTCAGTATTCCTCTATTGAGCCATATTTGATAAAGCAGATCTACATGCAATCTGCCATGATAGTTGGAGCACAAATAATCATCAGGAAGAATAACAAGGATATGAGCATCTTGGGCCATAAAGTGCAGCAGCTTGAGCAGTGCTTGTATTGCTGTACTGCAGACCAGACTGATCCCAGGTGCCCTAGGAATCACAAAGGTAAAGGCTTATATTTCTGATTCCTTTGTGCCAAGCACTGAACATCAAAGCACAAGATCCACATCAGTATTTTTAAGCTGAAGACAGCAATGCCATGTTAAACAAGGAAAAATGTACCTGCCTGAGCTATCAATTGACTCTGAAGATATTGAAGTGTAAGCCTGATGAAGCTTTACACTGGGAATTTTTGCACTTACTGCCAGTCTAGAGACAAGAATTCAGAATGATGCTTTCAGAAAAGAAATAGGCTGCAGTTCCTCATTTTGTTTCTGCCTAGGTGCTATACATATAGTGACATTGTCTATGTTAAGACTATAAGTGTTATCTACAGCTCTATATGTCTTTATTCAAAAATCAGGTTGGACTAAGAGCAATCCCTTCAATAACATTTCATTTATTTTACATGCAGGGTGCTGTTTTAGCAGAAGGCTGCAATTAATGACTGTATTAATAAGCTTAGTACAAACAAACTACGTGTACTTTCCTCTCCATTTGCAGAGCATCTGGTAGCTAAATTATCTGACCTTCTGTGATTCTTATGAATTGTCAGTGAGCGAAGTACCAGTCTGTCACTTCCCTTATGTCTTCTAAAAGCCAGACAGACCTACTTATTTGTAGTCATTAGCTTTTATTTAGAAGGCAAAAAGTAACACCAAGATGACATTGACAGTATTCAATACCTGATTATCAGATTTCTGCAGACTTTAGGTTAATTTTAATGTACAAAAGGTTATCAAAGCTTAGAAAGACTTCAGTGAACATCAAATTTAATCTTTGCAGATTCTTATTTCAAGCAGAAACATGGCATGAGAAGATATTATTCTTTAGTGAGAATCTGAGATTATCAGCAACAACAGCAGAATGAAGTAGACGGTAGTTCTGTAGCCATTCTTAATGCCATGGCCTCATCCAAAATTTTAGCCCAAACAACATATGCTACAGAGAACAAACACTTTCTCTACAAGTCAGTTTGAAAGGTAAAGTCCTGGTTCCATTGAGATCTCCTGTGGGAGATCATAGAATCATAGAATCATAGAATATCCTGAGTTGGAAGGGACCCTTAAGGATCATTAAGTCCAACTCTTGACACCGCACAGGTCTACCCAAAAGTTCAGACCATGTGACTAAGTGCACAGTCCAATCTCTTCTTAAACTCAGTCAGGCTCGGTGCAGTGACCACTTCCCTGGGGAGCCTGTTCCAGTGTGCAACCACTCTCTCTGTGAAGAACCCCCTCCTGATGTCAAGCCTAAACTTCACCTGCCTCAGCTTAACCCCATTCCCGCGGGTCCTGTCACTGGTGTTAATGGAGAAAAGGTCTCCTGCCTCTCGACACCCCCTTACGAGGAAGTTGTAGACTGTGATGAGGTCTCCTCTCAGCCTCCTCTTCTCCAGGCTGCACAGGCCCAGTGACCTCAGCCGTTCCTCGTACGTCTTCCCCTCCAGGCCTTTCACCATCTTCGTAGCCCTCCTCTGGACACTCTCCAACAATTTCATGTCCTTTTTATACTGTGGTGCCCAGAACTGCACACAGTACTCGAGGTGAGGTCGCACCAGCGCAGAGTAGAGCGGGACAATCACCTCCCTCGACCTACTAGCGATGCCGTGCTTGATGCACCCCAGGACACGGTTGGCCCTCCTGGCTGCCAGGGCACACTGCTGGCTCATATTCAACTTGCTGTCTACCACGACCCCCAGATCCCTCTCTTCTAGGCTGCTCTCCAGCGTCTCATCGCCCAGTCTGTACGTGCAGCCAGGGTTTCCTCGTCCCAGGTGCAGGACCCGGCACTTGCTCTTATTGAACTTCATGCGGTTGGTGATCGCCCAGCTCTCCAACCTATCCAGATCCCTTTGCAAGGCCTTTCCACCCTCATTCGAGTCCACAACTCCTCCAAGTTTGGTGTCATCAGCAAACTTGCTCAAAATACCTTCTATTCATACATCCAGATCGTTTATAAAAATATTGAAAAGTACCGGCCCTAAAATGGAGCCTTGAGGGACCCCACTGGTGACCGCCCGCCAGCCTGACGCAGCCCCATTCACCATAACCCTTTGGGCCCTGCCCGTTAGCCAATTGCTCACCCATCGGATGATGTTTTTATTTAGCTGTATGGTGGACATTTTGTCCAGTAGGATCCTATGGGAAACCGTGTCAAAAGCCTTGCTGAAGTCCAAAAAAATCACATCAGCTGGTTTCCCTTGGTCCACCATACGGGTGATCTTATCATAAAAGGAAATCAGGTTAGTTAGGCAGGACCTACCCTTCACAAACCCATGCTGGCTGGGACCAATGACTGCTTTGTCCCCCAGGTGCGCCTCAATAAGTTCGAGAACCATCTTCTCCATGATTTTACCAGGCACTGACGTGAGACTGACAGGCCTGTAATTGCATGGGTCTTCTTTCTGACCCTTTTTGAAAATCGGCACAACATTTGCCAGCTTCCAGTCTACCGGGACCTCTCCAAATTCCCAGGATCGTTGAAAAATAATTGAGAGAGGTTCCGCGATGACGTCCGCCAGCTCTTTCAGCACCCGGGGATGAATCCCATCCGGACCCATGGACTTGTAGGGATCCAGGTGGAGTAGCAAATCCCGCACACATTCAGGGTCGGTTGGGAGTTTGTCATCCCCACCGTCCCAGTCCTCCAGCTCAGGGCACCCTGGGTCCCGAAGCCCATCATCGGCATTGAAGACAGAGGCAAAGAAGGCGTTAAGCGTCTCTGCTTTGCCTATGTCATTGTCTGTGAGGAGACCTTCCCTATCAAGGAGCGGCCCTATGTATTCTTTAGTTCTCCTTTTTCCATTCACATATCTAAAAAAAACGTTTTTGTTTTCTCTCACAGACACAGCCAGCTTCAACTCTAGGTGTGCTTTGGCCACACGAACTTTCTCCCTACAAACACGAACAGCATCCCTGTATTCTTTCCATGACACCTGGCCCTCCTTCCAGTAGCGAAAGACTCTCTGTTTCCACCTAATCTCCATTAGAATGTTCCTGGTCAGCCACGCCGGCCTCCTGCCCCGCTTGCCTGATTTGCGATATTTAGGAATTGCCTGATCTTGTGCTTCTAGGAGGCATCGCTTAAAGAATGACCAGCACTGGTGGACATCGAGGCCTTCAAGAGCAGCTTCCCAGGGGACCTTGCTGACTAGTTCCCTGAGCAGCCTGAAGTCTGCCTTCCCCATATCTAGGGATGAGGTTTTGGTGGCACTTTTCCTTCTGTCACCGTAAATTTTGAACTCAACCACTTCATGGTCGCTATGACCGAGGCGGCCACCAATCACCACATCTCCCACCAGACCCTCTCTGCTTTCTAGCAACAGGTCTAGGAGGGCACCTTTCCTAGTTGGCTCCGTTAGCACCTGCACCAAGAAGTTATCATCTAAGTGCTTCATGAACCTCCTGGACTTGCTCGTGTCAGCCATGTGGCACTCCCAGTTAACGTCTGGCAAGTTGAAGTCCCCCATAAGGACAAGGGGAGTTAATCTCAAGGCCTCTCTTAGTTCTGTAAAGAATAATTTATCGGCGCTATCGTCCTGGCCAGGCGGTCTGTAATAGACTCCCACAACAACATCCCCTTTATTCGTTCGTCCCTTGATCCTTACCCAGAGGCTCTCAACTTTGCCATCGCCGACCTGAAGTTCCACACAGTCCAGCCCTTGCTTCACATACATCGCCACCCCACCACCTCGCCTACCCTGCCTGTCCCTCCTGAAGAGCCTGTAACCATCTATCGCAACACCCCAGTCACAGGACTCATCCCACCAGGTTTCGCTTATGCCGATGATGTCGTAGTTGCGGGACTGGGCCAGTACTTCTAGCTCATCCATTTTATTCCTCATACTACGTGCGTTCATGTAGAAGCATTTCAGGTGTGTCTCCTTACACTCAGCACCTTGTAGATCTAACCGAAGGACCTCACTGGCACACAGCCCCTCTGATTCTAGCGTACCATCCCTTAGATCATCAAATGGATTTTCTTATGATTCTTGTTTGGTAATATGTCTATATATTAATCAGGTAAGCAGATGATCCCAGCTCACTCTAGCCACATGAAACTATGCCTTAACCGGAGAGTAAATTTTCTCCAGAGCTGATAAAATCATTACCATGAAAAACAATAACTTGAATCTGGCTTCCAGCAACTGGATTAAAATACCTTACCAACAGGTTTAAAGAGTAGGTATCATCCACAGGCTTGTTCCTGGGACCAGCCTGGTCATAGAAGAAGCTGAGAAATACTTATTTGAGTAGAGAAAATTTCCAAGTGAAGATTAAACTTTCAATATGTAAACACATTTGTCATGTCTGATCACTTCTATTTGCAGCTGTCAAAAATAATCTGTTTCTGTGTTATTTCTGGAAGACAAGTAAATCTCTGGAATGTTAGCTTTTGTGGGCAGTTGGCCTTCAGATGTCAACTTTTTGTTTCTCCAAAGCATTGTTAATTTTTGTATATTCCTTCTTGCAAGAAAAGATTTATAAATCCATCACTTTCACTGAAATACAGGCCTAGAAGTTTGACCCTTTTTCTCTTTCCAGTGATGCTAGTGTGGATCATGTTTTTCTTAACTGCCCTGAAACCAAAATATTTACTTCAATATAAAACTGGCAAAACTGAGGAAAGAGCAAAGCCCATATTCAGGTGAGAGTTTGCTGGAGAAGAATTGTTTGTTCGGAATACGTCTTCCAAAATTTGAGTTAAGTAAAGACCAGTTTACAAGGAAGATCTTTTTGCATGCCTCTAGATTTCTTTAGGTTCTATCTACATAATATTTTCAAACTTTTCTTGTTTGCTGGAGGGAACATCTAGATCTAGCTTTCTTTTTGTTTGTTATACTTTTTTCTGTCCTGTGTATCTCTTTATTTGTTTCTTGTCTTCTTCATTCTTAAATAGAAAAGATGTGAGTCTCATACACCTACTTAATTTAAGCATCTGATATTTTTAGAAAGATGTCTACAGCTGTGAGACTGAAAAAAATCATGAGGCTGTCCTACTATTGCTGACAGTAAGGAAGGCATGAATACCGAGCCACTATAAGAAAGAAAACTGGGGGCAGAGGAAATTGGGGAATGCAAATTGTAGGAGGGAGAAGCAGGATCAGTTCTCAGTGCCAGAAACAGAGAATACAATTATTTTAAAGATCCTCAAGGCCTTACTTGGAGACCAAATGGCACAGAATAGCCTGCATCCATGTTATTAAACTTTATTATTCTTCAAAATAGCATATTGTCTATTGCAAATAATCCCTGTCTTGTGCTAGTTCCTGAACCATACTTTTTGAGAACATCAAAATCCATGAGCTGTTTGTAAGTTCTAGTTTACCCAGGCCAACCGATGCAAGAGATTGCTCTAAGGAATTAGCAATGCACACAGACAAGTTTCTGAGTCTTGAGAATGTTCCCCAGTGCTGTTTCTTTTATTGATATTGATGTAGTCAGAGTTCTGGGGCAAAGAAGGTACGTGAAGATAACGACTATACTCCTGTCTATATGCTCACCTCTATATGACTAGAGGAGGAGATAAGTGACAGATGAAAAAGTATTTTTTGCTTAATACCGTGTGTTGACCCCCCAGTCTGTACAAAATTCTGTCAGTGGATCATCTTAAGTACAAAATGTCTCTGTGCAAAGTCTCTGATATACTCTTCTTTGGTATTGTTGTGATTACCAGCCACTAAGGTTGAGGATATCCAGTCAGCAAGGAATGGCACAGCTATAACAGCTATGTCCCACCCACATGGACAGACAAATCACTCTTACAAAACTTGCCAGATATTGCAGGAAGGTTTCATGCCATAGTGTGGTAGTAAAAACCACTGAGGTTCAGAAGTAGACTCAGTGACAGGATGAAGGACATACTGGAGGCTGCTACCCTGAGCAGAGAGCAAAGCAGTGGTTTGATGATGCAGAGGTTTTGGAATCATGTGGGGATGTTTTTAAAGTTCATTGTATTCCCTGACCCAGCTCGTCATGCAGACCCACAAGCCTTTGTCTGAGTGTAGCTCTTGATGGTGGGAACTGAGCAGCAGCAGAACAAGGCTGCCTTGAGCTGGTGTGGTTGCCAAGCATTCTGCGTCCTGAAACTAAGCTCAACTAACAAACTAAGCTCACTGGATGGCAGGGACCACTGCAGTCATCCCAGCTGCCCAGGCAAATAAAGAATTCAAAAATTTATCTTTACCAAAACCAAACCAAATCAAACCAAACCAAACCAACCAAACAAAAGAGGGTCAAGAGTTGTGCAAAACCATGCCTTTATAGCAAAGGGGCCCCTGTTCTTGTATCTGGGGGTTGAACATAGGAAATGGGACAAAGCTCAGCTAACCAGAGGCTGTTTTGGCTGCAGTCCTGACCAGCAGACATCCAGACAAGTCATCCTGCCTGTCTCAGTCGATGGCGATTCACCTCTTCCCTCTCTTGCCATGGCCACCCTCCCTCTCACTCCCCATCATGCCAGTTGTTGGCCTGAGCTGTATGCAGAGCTGCTCTATATCACAGTCAGCAGCTCGTTCCTGAGCCCCTTTGACATCTACTGCTTTGCGCTGGAAGTCTATAAGTTTTAATGCCTTCTGCATTCATTCAACCACTCATCTCGTCTCTCACCTAGTCCTTTTTAGATACTATATAAGGACAGTCTATGCAACATCATCTAAAAGTGTGCTTTTAGCTGCGTCCACATGGGATTTTAACTAACAGCTGGGCATTTGGACAACCAAAGTAGATTTTTTAAAGCTTTTTGAACGGAAATTAGCTAAGTACTGTACAAATGGAACAAGGTGCACGGGCTGAAAGACTAAAAGTCAGCAAGGTGGATATGAACTGCCTAGCAAGCTCAGTTTGGAGAAAAGAATTGGGAACTGTGCTACAGAAGGACTAGAAATAAACCCTGGGAATTGTGAAATGACCCTGGAAGTGAACAAAACTCTGCAACTCCAGTAACACCCTTCTGGAAGCAGGGACAGGACAAAGGACTCTTCTGTGAAACCTGTTATCAGATCCACCTCCCTTACCTAGCAAGCCAACCTGTATAAACTCGTCTTCTGTTGGGACTTTCAAGAATGCCAAGATAAAATCCCAGACAACCTTGCTTTAAAGTAAGCTGAATATCTTTGTACAATATTTGGCAAATATCTTTGAGAATGGACATAGACAGCCAAAACTAATCATTCCCCTCTACTTGTTACTTGGAGTGTCCTCCAAGTTACTGGACACTGAAACTGTGTCCAGTTTTAATCCCTCATATACAGGAGAGATGTTCACCAGCTGGAGCAAATTGACTGGCTGGAGCACATGATGTGTGGGGAAAAGCTGAGGGATGTGGCTTTGCTCAAACTGGATAGGAGATTTTCAGCACTTAGCTGGGGAAAACCCTCAGCAACCTGCTGAAACTTGAGGTTGGCCCTGCTCTGAAGAACGGCTCAGATGAGACCACTTCTGAGGTCCCTTCCAACCTGAATTATTCTCTGACTATAAGCACAACCCCCTCAGCAGATGCCTGGTCTCCTGACCTCCTAACCACTCTGCAGATACTGAGTTTCAGAGCTGTGCCATCGTTCCCCGTGTCTATATACAACACTCTTTTTCCCAGTGCTGACTCCTCTCACTCATGTGCACTCAGCAGCAAGTTTCCACATCAGAGACCCATGTTCAACAGAAAACCATCAAATCCAGGATTATTTGGCTGTGACCATCTTCTGTAGCTGAGATCTCTGGGCTCTAGGTGGGTTAACCCAGGAGAGACTGCAAGCACAGCCCCAAGCCCAGGGTGCCCCTCTGGAATGGCTAAGAGGCAACACGAGGTGAGGAAATTCCCCACTCAATTTGCTGAGTGCTTGGGTTTTTTCAAGGTCCTTCATGTCCCAGCTGGCAGCAGAAGCATGGTTCTGTAAATTTACCCCTTCATTTCAAGATAGCTTCTTCTGCAGGACAGATCCCAAATGCTTATGTACCTGGTAGCATATCAGAAAGCCAGGAAGTGGTTTTTGAAAGGGGATTGAAACCATTTGGGATGGCAGGCAGGAGAAGAAAATGCCTTGCCCACCACTGCAGCTGCTTTCAAAACCCACAGTGCAGGCTAAGCATGTCAAAAAGTGTGAAGGTTATTTTCAGAGGTGAAGAAACAGATGTTATCTGCAGCGATGAGATTTTTTAGCAATTTTTTTTAATTAGTGTTTGCTTCAAACCTCCAACACTAGAACAGAAGAAAGAAAATAAAGGGTAAAACCAGAAAAATCACAGGTTAATAAGCAAATCAAAGAATCAAATACATGAAAGGCTGAGGCGGGGGCAGGCGGAGACAAAAAAATATGTAAAGTTACCCATTCCAGCTCCTTCAAGCAGGATCTTGCACTGCATTAATCCCTCTAGGCTTTTATCAGCCAGCTTTTGAACTCCTCCCGTGATAATGATAAGCCACCTCACTCGGCAGTGTATTGCACTGCCTCATCGTTCTCTCACATCAGCTGGAAAAAGCAGGAGAGAAACCTAAAAGCCAGTGTTTCTGGATGCTTGGTGTATTTATGGCGGCTGGGTATTAAGAGCAAATACTGGCACGGGAAGCAGCACTGCCCAGATGCTGCAGACAATGCAAATTTTCAAGGGCCCAAATCTCCAAGAGCTGGTTGTGCAGCCTCGTGCCCTGCACCACTATGGGAAACATCACAAGCAGCTGCTTCCCAAAAGCTCTGGCATGGTGGCATGCCAGCCACACAGCTGCAGGCAGGGGTAGGTCCCAGCAGCTCCCGCAGTGCCCAGCCCAGGGCCAAAGCTGAGCAGTGGAACCCCAGAGATGCTTCATGATGTTGGCTTCTACTATTTAATTCACATCACAGTCTGTGAGTTGAAGTCACCTTGTATGAGCTGGCAATCACTCACCTTCTCCAGGAGCAGTCAGATCCTCAGAGAGCAGTACGTTGTTGCACAGACAGTTATTGTTAATATTACTTAGTATTTTAATTGTTAGTGAGGTGCTTTAGGCTGATGAAAGTGGGATTTCCCAATAAAATCTGAAAATAGTTAATGAATATATTGAAAAATATGTTGCATAAAAATGAATCCCACTTCAAAGGCCTTACTCCAGATTAATACTGCTATAGCTGAGAGCAGAATTTAGTCCCTTGTTATTATCTCTGAAGGAAGATTAAGGCTCAAGATGCAATTAGTTTCAGTTTAGTGAAAAGGGCAGGATGGAACAAGTATGCTTCCAGTCGAGTATTTTCCATAGGAGACCAAAGAACCAAAGACCTTTCTGTCTCTGTCTGAATGATACGTCTCAAAATTTAGTTTTAACCTTGAATAAACTATTCATTAGACAACCAATGTCCTTGAGTTTCAGATTTGTTTGTGTGTGTACAACAATAATAACCTCTTTACAATTATAGGTTTAAACACAATAATATTGGTATGAAAATGTTTTTTACCAATAAAGTGTATTCCCTTCCTGTTTTGGAAAAAGTTCTACTTACACAAGCACACTGATGGAAGGTATAAATGTTTTTCCCCAGGTACAGCTAATGCAATTCAAATCTTTATGTGAAATAGAGCCCAGCCATTCTTCTTATCCTGTGTATCCCCTCAATCAGTGTGAGGAAGAAGAAACATATGAAACATATGAGGAGGAAGAAACTAGAAATATGTTTTTCATCCTCCAGAGAAGTTAGATTTAGGTGGCCTAGAAGTGTGTTCAGTTTCACTATAGTGTCATTTTCTGGCCTGGCACTTCACTTTATTCAATGAAGTTCTCAAAACTCAATAGTTTTCTAATGCTATAAGGCCACAATGAAGCAGGTCTCTCTCTCTCTCTCTCTCTCTCAATTTTATGGTTTTTTTTTTGTTTGTTTTTTGTTTTTTTTTTGAGAACATTTCAGTTTAGCCATAGTAAATAGTAAATATAATAAAGTAACCTTCATTGCATACAGCAAATTATGCTTAAATATAAGCTCTTACAGGCACTATGCTTTGGAAATAGACTTTAGGCTTACTAATGCAGTTGCTGGTTGGCAGCAGGAAAAGCAATAAGGAGAAGTCTTTATCAGAAGAGTATTTATGGCTTGAAATTCAGGCCCTAGCTGCTACAGAGAGTAAAGCTTGCCTTAGAGCCTTCAGAGTCTTAAGGCCCCTAATATAAGAAAGATAAAATGTATTCCCACTGGCCTATGTAGAGCATGGAGACCGTCTTCTTGAGAAAACCTTTGGGAAAAAGGAAAAAAAAAGAAAAAAGAAAAAAGAAAAAAAAATAGCACTCCTTTTCCTGTAATCACATCCATCCTTATGGTGAGAGTGGGAAGAGTAAGAGTTCAACTCTACCTGTTTCACTCACTGATGCTGCAATTAGATGTGTGTCACCAGGCTGTCTGGGAGCAGAGCTCACAGTTCATATGCAGCTGTGTGTTAGATGCTCTGAGACTTTTACCTTGGTGAATTATGAAGAAAATTACCCATCTTTCCGGGTATGTGGGCGAGAAATAGAAAGACATTGGAAAGTTATCAGCACTCCTGCAATTTAGTCTGCATTTCCATTGCAAAGTGTGCAGTTATCACCAGTTGAAAGTGGCAGCCACTTTTCAGCCTATCCCTCAAGACAGGGAGACCAGCCTAGTTAGAGAACAGTGTCAAGCTCAAGTTGTTTGATTTTTGGCATGTAAGTGATGGAGGTTTATGTACATCAGTACAAACCTGAGAAATATCTGCAGCAAAGGCCTAAGATTTTGAGAATGCCATGTTAACTACAGCTTTTTCCCCTAATCAGCATAACTTCTTTCATTGTATGCTCCATATTTTTTCCTTGCATTAAAAACAAGGTAAATAATATTTCTGGCTTGGAAAAATAGAATCATTTTCCATATCCTAAATGGCCAAGAACATTCTTAGCTCTATGGGATTTAGATATTGTGAGGGCATTAGATCTCAACTATCATTTGCCAGCTTTTCTCAAACGCATTAATGTTTTCTATTTAGCCCTGTTTAAAAATGTCTTTTGCATAACGAATTAGGAAATAGGACAAACCAACAACAAAGTAATCATTCAAACCTCTTGAGAACTTTGCAAACCATCATTTATCATCATCTTGGATTTAATTAGTTTGAGAGTCTGAGAAATAGAAGTATTTATAACGTTGGAGTAGCTCGAAGGCAGAACAAACATTTGTGTTAGATATCCAAAGATGGAGCCTGGAGAACTAGGAGCAGTGGTCAGCCAAAGGCTTTCAGAGAGCTGGGAAGATTTTGAGAACGGCACACATATAGCTGGTATACACACAGTAGTGGTATACCCTAGTAAATAACCTAGAGCATTAGCTGTTCACAATCCTTGGAAAATACTGTTGTTTATGTATTAGTTATGTGTGGTGCAGCTGTATGTAAGGACTGACTTGGGAGCCCATTTTTAGGCAGAAGAACCTTGAAGGGCCTTAAGAGTGAAATAGATGTTAGGAAAATGTGTAACATGAAAATCAACAAGGTAGTGCTTGAATGTCTTCGTTCTCTTTAAGCATTTTCTTTGAAGTGGTTTGCACAGCAGAGTAACAAGTAAATGCAAAGAAAGAAGTGGAGTCCTTCGTAAAAAAAAAAAAAAAAAAAAAAAAAAAAAAAAAAAAAGGGGAGGAAAAGAAGAGGTGTAGCTGTGGAGCAACATGGATTTACCAGTTTGTGAGGAAAGGGGCAGGGTTAGCTCAGTAGAAAAAGAGAATGGAAAAGGTTTGCATGCAGTAAACTGTCAGGCTAGATGTACCAAGGGACGTGCCTTGTGCCTCTCTTCTGAGCCTCCTGAGTCTCTGGGGAGGGGGCCTTCAAGCTGGAGGGCCTGGGTGGATGGCTGGGAGGTGGAGGAGCTGGGACTTCACTGAGCAGTTGTCCCACTTCTGCACCATATCCCTGCCAAAATCAGCATTTGGTTTGCTTGACAGCCTTTCCTTGACATTACATGCTGCAAGAAAAGGGTAGCACCAGCTGATCTTCAGTGCCTACTGGAAAACTTGGTGCAGCCCTATGAACAGATGGGTGCTGGGGCTGAGCACAGCAGCTTTAGTCATTTATGTAGATGCACCAGCCACCCAGGCTGCTAGTACCCAACAAGAAATGAACTTCTCCATGGACAAAGCCGAGGAGGATGCATAGCAAAATCCAATTAAGAGCAACTGGGGCTACCATAGATTTGTCTCAAGTCTTATACCTAAACAGTCAGCTGTTATTGGCACCTTCATGGGACAAAGATGCAAGTCTTCAGCATTAGTAGGATAGGATATAATTTTCTTCAGAAAAAATAAATAAATAACTAGAACCTTATAGTTGTTTGAGACAGCAACTGTGCCTTAGCTCAAGTTTATCATTTTGTCTACTACAGAAACCCCCTTAGGAACAGGGGCCATCTTGCAAAACAAGGAAGAAAGTTTATAAATACAAATTAATTATACAGTTGGATGTGAAAAGGTTCAGAAGTAATAAATATATGTTGATTAAAACATAACCCTAAAGAAACTTCAAATTTGTATAGTCTATATGTATTTGTGTCAGCCAGGCAATCTAAAAAATATTCATGTCAAGTGTTATTTTTTGAGAGATACAATAGTGTACCGACAATCCAGATTTAAATTCAAATGGTGCTAGGTTCATACTTGTAATGTCCATTTATGATTAACTTGGGAGAATATTGCATTAATGAAAGCAGTTTATACACTACTGGAATAAATGATATGCCACAGATGGAGAGATCATGGAGGGATCAGCTTGAAATGCATACATTTTTCTGATACATTAAGCCAAGGGACTGACTACAGTGCAGTTTCTCATGCTGAGGTATTTTTGGCATATTTTTCCTTAGATTTGCTTGTAAAGACAGAATAAATTGTCCTTGACATTCATAAACATATTTTTTATGTCAGTGCCCCTTCCCTCTCTACTTAGTACCTCATGGAGGGAGTGCAGGGGGGAAGCCACACTTAGTATTCTGCAGAGTGCCAAAAGCCAGAGAGCTCTGACAGGGGAAGCTCTCTCTTCCAACAAATTACTGCAGGGAAAAATAGATCATTCTCACTTTCAGACTTCAAATATTTGCCTTTGTGAAGTGTAATGCAGTTTGGGAAAACAATGCTGGTAGCATTTTCATATGAATCTAGATTTCTTATATTATTGTTCAGTAGAAGAAGAAGAAGTACTGAACCACCCAGATTATTCTAGGTAATAAAATATTCACCTGACATCATTTGTTTGCCTACATATATGTGTTTCTTGGTACATGTATGCATGTGTACATTATATAGCTTATTGCCACCAAGAAGCAAAGATCCTACTAATGCTGCAATGATCCATCTAATGATCTAATGCTGCTATCTGTAGTCCAGTCTTCCCCCCTTTCACATACTCACTTTACTTAAAGAGCTCTTTTTTTTTTTTTTTTTTTTTTTTTTTTTAAGAGAGATTTTATAAAGACCTGATGCTGGTCCTTTGCAAGTGTAAATCCATTTCAAAAGTTTGTCGATGTTAATCTGTCATATGGGTCTTTCCTGCAAAATTCCCTGTCAAACTCTCTTTTCTGATCCTGCTTAAAAAGTACTTAAATGTTTAGGCTGGTGGTACTCTAAGATCCCTGCCTGTCATGCTGACAAATATGGGTGTGATGTTTCTTAGGATTTCTCTGCCTTTCTGTATTAGCCTGCTGTCTCTAGTCTTCTGCTTCTATCTCATGGTGGTTTTGTCGTTGTTGCTGTTTTGTTTTGTTTGGTGATTTGTAAAGCCCTTAGGACAAAGGGATGTTGGTCCTGGTGCATTAAGGTAATGAAAATATATAATAAAAAATGAAAACTGAACTCACTAATAATGCCTTCAAACAAGAGGAAAAATGAACAATAAAGCCTAAAGGAATTGAACTAAAATCAGATAGACAAAGAGGGAAAGACACTCTTTTATTTTTATTTTTATTTTTATTTCCTCCAAGATAAAGAATGTAATTTGTTTTCTATTTGAAGAGTAATGGGATTTTCACAAGGTCCCTGTTGGCTAACTTAGACACATTAAGGTACCAGAATTCTATTATTTTTCTCTTCTTTCAAGGTAATGACTATGGCAACAACTAGGAGCTGCCTATAGTGATGGTTTCATGTATTCATGCTTTCTGCACCTGGAGAAACTTTGGAATCCAAATGAAATTAGAGCCCTTACAGAACACAAGCAGCATCAAATGCCCAGGGCAGACATTCTTTCCTCACAAAAACTATTGTGCTGAAATACCACATACATAGCTGAGCTGGTCTGTGCTCTGTGATCCAGCTTGCAATGTCACATTGCAGCTAAAAAGGCTGAAACATTTACCCTGCCTTTTGGTCCTCCCTTTCCCTCTTACCCCATCAGTGGAGAGGCAGTACACAATGGGCAGCCTGCGGTTCAGCACGCCTTAGTTTTGAAATCACTAAAAATAACCTAATTGATAAAAAGGCAAGCAGAAGCTGCAGCTGGTGCTCTGCAGCAAGCAAGGGTGGGGCAGAGCCCGTGGGAAGCGCAGGGGCATGACTTGGTGGGAGCTGCTCACAGGGGTACCCAGCCTCCTGAGAAAGAAGGCTGTCACAACATGGGGACTGGCACTGCGTATTTGCAATATGCCATCAGTTTAGATTGTGTGGAAAGTGGGACCCAAACTCTGTTCCACTTAGCCCAAAGCACTGCATATGAGATGCCTCTGCAAGCTCTGTTTCCATGGAAATGAGCGTTAGTGTTAGCTTCCCCCAGTAAAGTGAATCTATCAGACCGACTTCAGCAAAACAGGTATTTTATCCCGTTTCACTTGGGGAAAAGATAAGGATTAGATGGAAATCTGCACGTGGCATTATAAGAGCGTGATTTGATTATTCCTTCGGGGCTTTATAAGATTGGGAACTACTAGGCTGTATTACATAGGTAGAACAATACCCATTTATGCTGAAGCTGACTCAGAGGCACAATTCTGCCAAAGCCTGAAAAATCTTACACCTGAAGGAGAACAAAATAAATCTGAACATATTTGCCCTTAAATTAGACTTTATTACTGACATGATCTTCCAAAAATGGAATGATTCTGATTTGAAGAAACAAAGGAGGTGTTTCAGTTGCTCTAAAGATTTTTTAAAGTATTGGATTTATTTCCTGCAAATAAACTCTCTTCCTTACCATAACATTAAATTATTAAGTCATCTAAATCAAGTGAATAGCAGACCTTTTAGAATCGGTAATGATACTAAATAATAAATTAACTCTATCTGAAATGTGGGAATATATTGTGGAGGAAATGTGGGGTTTATATGGTTATGTTCACTGTGTGCATTACCAGAAACAATGCCTGATGGGTCACTCTTCAAGCTTCTTCAAAGAAATGGCAAATTCCAAGGAATATTCTGGAAAGGAAAAGATTTTCAATAAATCAAAAGAGGATTCAAAGCTATTTTCAAACCATGGTGGATCACTGAAATTTGATGGCATAAGTACAGTATTTACTCAGTTTTAATTTGATAATCATATTTAAAGCGGTCTGTAAAATAGTTAATGCAAAAATACAGAGCAATTTTTCTCATTAAACTCATTCCCTTTTCACACCTGGAGAACCAGTATATCTGTGAGACAAGGAGAGACACATCCTGACCCATGTGTCATTAATATAATTAGTAATTAGAAACCAAGCTGTAGAATCATTAGGTTCTTTCCTTCTGTGAGAGAAACGTAGTAAGTCTTCAGATTCCAGGCTGGATTTATGGAACTTGGTTTACAGTTAAAGAAAAAAAAAATATTAGCAAAACCATAGAAA
Source organism: Heteronetta atricapilla (assembly GCA_011075105.1). Lineage (NCBI taxonomy): Eukaryota > Metazoa > Chordata > Aves > Anseriformes > Anatidae > Heteronetta > Heteronetta atricapilla. The sequence continues at coordinate 26,159,151 of CM021731.1, forward strand.
ATTTGGTCCCTGAGACAGAAAAACAATTAATCTCTTATCTAATTTTAAGAGTGTTATAGGTCCTTTTGAGGTAAAATCTTGATATAAAATAAGAGGAGACTGAATGTGTCCTATTATGCTGATAGATGTCAGTTTGACTCCTGGACTCTAGGATACAGTTTTGTGGAAAATAAAGTTAGCAGAAGCAAGGATGCCTCCACTGAAGTGAATCCAGTGAGGTCAGGAACACCTGACCTCCCCTCCCTCGAAGTGTTGTGGGGCAGGGGTGCTCACCATCTCATCCACACTATTGGCATCTTACAGAACAGAGTCTCTGACAAATCATGCTGTCCCAGAGGGGGATTGTAACAGATTCTGATAACATTATAGACGACTAAAGTCTTTTTCTTTATAAAGCTGAGGAAATTTACCCACTAGCTCTAAATTTCCTAGAGGTCTTCCATGTAACACCCATATCTGTAAAGTTTTCAAGTAACAGTGTCTTAGTTCAATGCATCTAATTCTTTTGGGGCATAACCTGACCTCCTGCCCTGCAACAGTATACTGTATATAACCTGTTCTTTTAAATCAGTTCCTGATCAAATACATCCACAGTTCATTAAAAATTATTCTACAAGAGTAGCTAATAAAAGAACTAATTGGGACACAGGCCAACACCTTCATTTTTTTGATAGAGTCCTGACATTTTAGTAATTTTAATTAAGTGTATGTGCTGGTGTTATAATGGGAAAAAAATGTTCAGTGAAGATATGGAATACATTTCAGAACTCTTTTTGGGGAGGGGACAGATTTTTAATTTGGTTTTGGAACAGATGGACAAGACCTCTTAAAGTTCTGTTCTTGAAAAAATGCACCAAATTTTGGAAGCTTCTCTCATCATCTTGGCCTTGTAATCCTGCAAAATCTTCATTCTATTTCTCAAGTTTTCTAGATTTTGATGCCTGTAACAGAATAGTGAGATAATTTCTTTCTTTTTTATTTCATGTGAGATATTCTGGACAGAGATGTGAAAATGAGAACAAGTTCTCCAAAAACTGAATTTTTGTTTCCAAGATCACTTCATTTTTTAATTTTGCCTCTTTTTCAGCCCACCATTTTAGAGATGCAAAGCTTATTCTTCTTATAACACTTGCTGAAACCTTTGTTCCCATTGCCACTTAGGTCAATGGAAGTTCTGCAACTGACTTTTGTACAAGCAAACTCAGCTTGAACCACAGATACGTGCAGGCAATGGGACAGATCATGTACAGAAAAGAAGAGGGGCCTAAAGTCACTAGGGACAGAATCTTTCTCTCCAATATGTGTAGAGATTTCTTTCATGTCCCTTCTGTCCACAGACACAAAATTCTTGCTTGGTTTTACAGTGCTTCTTCCAACTGAGACTGGTACAGTTTGAAGTTGGAATAAAACTAGTATAATGAATTCACCTGGGCTAGTAAACTTCATAGCAAGGACAGATGTGCAATGCCATTTAAAGTCTGTCAGGCAGCCCATATTTTCCCACTCTTCACCTCATAAATTCCACAAAGAAACAGCTTTCTGTTACTCAACAGAAAGGAAGCACTAAACAGGCCAAGGCAACATGAAGACTTGTGCCACACACTGCAAGGAATCCTTGGTTCCGCCACTGTGGAGAGTGAAGGAAAGCAGGGGCACAGACATCTGATGTGGCTCTGCAGCCTGGTTCTGTGTGTCCAGGTGTGATCCAAGGAGCAGGCTGCCCATTCGAGCCAATTTTCAGTAAACTTACAGCTTGAAGGCCATTGTCATGTAAAAACTATTTGTAGAAATTGATCAACTGAGTAAGTGATTTCAATGGATATCCTGGTACATTTATTTTGAGCCTGAAGACATCAGCAGCATTTCCTTTTGTTTTACCTTCTCAGCTGAGAAGCCAATGACTGGGTAGATAATGAACAACTCCATTTCACCCTCATAAGCTGGTTCTCTCTCTGCCCCCTTGCCTCTATACTGTGTACTCAAAGTTTAAAAAAAAGTTGGAAGAACAATGTAGAAATTTGATTTTGTGTCTGTATATGTATATGTCTGTATCTGTATATATTTCAATACCAAAAAATAAAATAAAATAACAATAATAATAATAAACATTTCATGTCCAACATTGTCTGCAGCACACTTTTTATAAGCATTCAAGCTAACAACAAGAGGTTCAGTAACATTTAAAACAGAGCTGGATACTTCACAGATCATTTTTAACCATTTTGAAGTGTTTGTATTTTGAACAAGGATAGCTTACTGTAATTATTATATCTCAACTTGTAATTGAACAATTAAGAGCAGAAATATAAATTATGAATCAGAGATATGTTTATCTCCTTACAGTTAAGGAAACTACCATGCTAAAAATCCCAAACAACAGCAACAAAATTTAGAGTAAAGAAGATGATAAAGAGATTAACATCTGATCAGGCATCTGTAAACAACTAATGCAAAAAAGCTTTTTGCACAAAAAGCCTAACTACTTTGGGAGAAAATCCTTCTTTGTGCACAGAAGGACAGATCATGTGCTAGTTCTAATTTATGCTGATCCTTATATATTGAACAGTAGTGATCTGCTTTATCCCTTGGCTGTCTCTACGTGACAAGTGATTTTTCACAGTACTTCCCAGTGATTTTCAGAATCCAGGAGCAATTCAGCATGGCGAACAATGGCAAGCAAGACATGGTGAGTTGTGTCTGCTCATGGCAATGTAATTACGTTATCTTCCAGTAATATGAAAAGAGATTGCATATTATCATGACTATCACTTGCTCTTGTAACAGCTGTAAAGTGGAAAAGAATTTCTACCTTGTCTTTCAAAATCGAGACATGTCTCCCTTCTAAAGTATTTCCATCTTTTCTTTTTCTTCCATAATTTATTCTGTATAAATAACTTAATTCATTAAGGAGATGAAGCCATGTAACTCCACATAAGACAGCTAGCACAATAACTGTATCAAATACAAAACATTTATTCATTGTAACTTTTATGTTTATGATCTCTCTGAAAGCACTGCAAAATCCTTGGGTGATATTCCTGATACAGTAAGCATGGTTATTTTAGGTATATGTTCATATTTCAAAATTAGCAGGGGATTTTTTTTTTTTTTTTTTTTTTTTTTTTAATACAGCAGTTACTATAGTGACAGTGACAGTTTCAGAGAGGAAAGATGATATTGTGATAAAGATATTGTACTGGGATTCACATCAAATTGTCAGGAACTCTTCAGAGAGGGTCACTTACATCTTTTTATTTTCCAGTATTGTTTATTGTCATGGCAGCACTCTGATGCACAAGTCATTGACCTGAATTGCAGGAGTAGAGCTGGCTGAGAGTTGTTTTTTCATTCTGCAAAACAGTTTCTCATTTATATATATATATATATATATATATATATATATATTCTGCATTATATATTATATATTCTGCAATATATATATATATTTATTCTGCATTAAAACAAACATAATCCTCTTGGAAGCTATTCTGTGCAAGAAAGATAAACCATCCCAGCAAAGCCCAATGGTGAATATCTGTACTCCGTGCAGAAGAATAACTTGAACCCAGGCTGCCAACCTATTCCAATAAGGCCTGTTCTGTTATAGCCTTTGGGAAGCTCTATGATTTTCCTCATTTTGAAAGAGAATTTCATACTGGATTTGAAAAGACTGCCTAGCAAGATTATTATTATTATTATTATTATTATTATTATTATTATTATTATTGTAAGTGGCATACTCCTATGAAAATTTTAACTTACAGTAATTTAGTATTTTTCCAAAGATTTTTTATTTTTTTTAAAAAACTGCTGTAGCTGGACCAGCTATGCTGGTCAGTTTGCATATACCTAAATAAAAGACATGAAATAAATGATCTGTATGGATTTCCTGAAGTCTTTGTATATGTAATTCTATAGTTTATGAGGTTGAACTTTAATTCCAGCTCAGACAGAACCTGCCTGTTTACATGTCAGCTTTTCATCCATTACTAGCAAGATGAAGAAAGCATAGTCACAGCCAAATATTTTTCTCATCCCTGCCCAAGAAACATAGACGGAGCTCTGTAATCTTAAACACCCACCGTGTAAGGGGGCTGACAACTCACACTGCGTTGGTAATGCCCATGGTAATTATCAGAATAACCATGGTAATACTGGTGTTGGCCCAGGTTGTCCATTCTTGCCTCTAATGCCAGACATGCACTTGTTTTAAAGTGTGGCAGGCCCTAAATTTACTGTACATATGGAATCATTCATAGCTGTTGGCAGCTGAAATGTTCATGGCTAAAGTCCTGGTGACAGCTGAGACGAAGTTCAGGCTGTTGATCTTTAGTCTGTTTCAGCAGCTGATTGCCAACTTAGACCTGGTAATTAGCTACATGAACCATTGCTGTCTATGGCCTGCAAACATAAACTATCAGTGGAGAACAGCCAAGCAGAGGAAAGCAGGATGCTGGTCACCAGCCTCAGCTAGCGAGCACCAGAATTCATTGTTTTTTTCAGCAAACTCCAAAAGGAGACTAGCATCCAACTGGGTGAGCTGGCAGTGATGTTTTAAGAGCAGAATTGTACCCACTCACAGCTGAGAGACCAGTGAAGGAGCTTTTTCTTATATCTTTACCTCCTAGCTACCTGCGAGTACTCCAAGGAAAGACAACCAGCTAAACTTACACCTGCATGGTGTCCACTGAACTATTTAACATTGCCCTGGAGGGACTGTGAGTGTCAACAAAATAAATTATTGTCTCAGGAAGAAATAACAGAGCAGTTTGCTAGGCTAACTCTTTACTGCAATTCTTCTGGATAAAGACCTGTCCATTCCCTGTGCACCCACCCAGGATGAACAACTAGCTGCAGAGCAGAGTAAAACTACATGGCAATCTTGTAATACTGCAATAGTCAGAAATATCAGGATTTCCCATGACAGGGGTGATTGGTGACACAAAAAGCTCATTTCTTTTTTTTTTTTTTTTTTTTTTTTTTTTTCCCACGTGTGGTTTTGGTAACCCTGCATCCAGCAAGAGAATGATGATAGACTTACACTGTGGGATAAAGATACCTGATTTCCTCACAGCCACAAAGATAAGCCATAGTGTTATTGGCATGGTGTGATGACAATACCAATATTTTTAATTTCTTATTTGGAGATGTTTTGGCTCTTGTGGAGAGCATTGGCATTGTTGGCATTTGGCATGGAATCAAAAGGCCTAAGAAGCTGATTATGCTAAAGTGTTTGAAGCAGGGATTCAGGATGAAGTCCTGAGAGTATTATAATCCTGCTCAAGCACAATGTGACTTAAAAGCCCACTGTTCCATTTCATTTTTTTCTGCCCTATGCCTGGAAATCTTCTCTACCCTTCAGACCAAAGGGTACTTCTTGTTTTGAATAAGGTGATATGAAATCTGAAAGAAATATTGTTGTTACCTAAGCTTACTCTACAAATTAGATTTTCAAAGGGCTACAGAATCACAGCAAGTCTCTGTTGGTTCCTCTGGCAAGAAGTAAAAGGAATACTATTTAGGTCTTGAGAATATAATTCCTTCTGAGCTGGTTCTTCAGCCGGATCTGTAATGTTTAGTGAGATGGGTTCAAATGTGTCACATTACCTTGCGTGAGCTGGTTCACAATGGGGTCCTGTTCTGTGTATAAGCTCTGCAATACATCAGCTGAGGAAGATGAATGCTCAAGAAGGTCAACTATTTTATAACAGACTCTGACCTGTCATAAGGGGGAGGTGAGGGTCACAGTGGGAACAAAATGGTAAAGACAATTTACAATGTAATAGTTTTAGAGACCTATATCATCTCCAAGGCCTTAGAGCAGTGGGCATGGTAAAATATACATGCAGATACTGTCTTGCCATGAAGAACGTCTGTTTTAAGTCCTTTAATTTAAAGTTAAGGGTGTAAGATAAACACTCTTAAGCACAAGCTTCGCTGTACATCACTGAAAGCACCGTCTTACTGTCATTAGAACTCCAGAGTGCTCCCTTGGGGAAGCTGGTGAACTTAGTGTTGCTCTTTGATCAGCCACCTCCTCGCACTGCTACATATGGGCTGCGGGAGATGTTCAAAGGCAAAGCTGAGCCTGAAGCTCCAGCTGTTGATTTCCTTAGGACTTTGTTTTCATCCCATTGCCTTATGTTATATTAGTACCTTTTAGATGATTTCTGGTGTTGGACCATTTCAGGTTACCTCACAGGCAATCATGTGTCACAGTGTGCATCTGGGTTGTGTTACTTCTTTTCTGAAAGGCTCCAGGACCTTGCTTCAAGCAAAACCGTTTCCCGGTTCCTCTGTTATCCTAAATGCTAAATGATCTTTTCAAAAATTCCTGCTTTGCCACATACACCAGGCCATGGCACAAGATGATTCTGGGGACTGTTAGGGTTAGGTTAGAGGTTGGACTCGATGATCTTAAGGTCTCTTCCAACCTAGAAATTCTGTGATTCTATGAGGAGAAAGTCAGGGCTGTCACATCAGCAGTGCTATTGCCTCTCTTCAGAAGGAGATGTTGTAGTACCTCTGTGCTTCTAGGGCCAGGCCTGGAGGAAAGAGGGGAAGAAAAGATGTAGGGTGGAGTGGGAGATGACTCAGGGAAATTCAGCTGTGAAAAAATTTACCACCCAGTAGCAGAGTGGGTGCTTCCCAGATTACTGATTTGGTTTGTATGCCAAAAACATACTTGACTAACAGGGTCAGAAAGCACCTGACATCTATTCTTTACAAACTTGTTATTATTAGAGCTATTTTCAGACCAGTTGCTGGACAAAAAGTGAGTCCTTAATGTAAAAGAATAGCAAGAAAAATCATGTATACCAATTCTATTTTAATTTTATAAAGTCTGTAATAAATGTCATAGATTTGTTCTTTTTGATACATCCCAGCTATGTAAAGGGGATCTGAGAGAGCTTTTGTTTTTGATCTTAGACACCAGGTCTACCTGTTCTGATCCAGCCCACAACTGTGCATTTCCTGCAGTGACTCTCAAGTAGAAAAATGAATAGTGGAAACTATTCAGGTTGAGGAACACTTAGAATAGAGCTCTCCAGACCAAATATTTATCCTACCAGGCTGAGTGATTGCTGCCTCCTATCCTCTAATTTATTCCTATTTTGGCATGCATTCTCACAAGAGATCAGAGAAGAGCCTGATCAGTCACAGCCTGTGCCAAGAGTTCCCTATAGGTTAGTCCTTGGCATCTCCCTCCACAACATTTAAGTTCACTCAATTTTGCAAGTTCCTCAGCATCCTACAGAGTTAGGAAAAAGAGCTAAAGATGCCATCTGAGGTACCTCTCTGTTGCACCAAAGTGCTTGTCTTTTAATCGTTTCAACATCTGAATTAGAAGGCGAGCGTTGGCTTCGTCTCACCCATGTTAGGCCATCTGGAAGGTGGATGTTTGGTCCTGACTAATCTTTTCAGCTCTCTCTGTGTGCAGTGATAGGATATAGGTGCCTCTAGGGATCAATTCTTATCTATCTCAGATAGTTACTTTAGTGTGATCTCAGTCTTCCTCTGGAATAGACTGGCTCTCTGCTGTGAGATTTTAGATACCGTCTGAATTGCATCATTAATTCACATTGGATCTCCACTTTTAGGTGGGTTGTGAGATATCATTTGTTTCTACATTGCTCCTTCATAGTATGGTCCTTTGTAGTATGTATGTGATCCACAGTGGACAATATTCAATGCCTACCACCTACCAGATTGGTGATGTAGGCAGAACACATACACAAAACAGCTGATAATCATTTAGAGGAGTTTTCAGTTAAAAACTCACCAACATCAGTCCTATATACATATTGGACAATAATGTACCAAGCCCTGCCAGCATGTTTGTATTCAAATCAGATGGGAGTTGAAAGGAAACTGAGAAAATGGTGGTCCAGGATCTACACATTAACACACACAGCACAACAGGCAGGCTCTCCCAAAGGAGGAATGATGTGGTTGTAGCTTCTGCAGTGTTTGAAGTTTAAAAGTGAGTATTTTACAACACTTTCCAGATATAACTATGTGTCTATACATATGTAGGGCACTGAGAGAATGCAATGATTTACTCAAGGGCAAAATGATATCCCACTTGCATAAGCTGTTCATCCCTTAGGCACCATAAGATTATGCTGTCTTTTCCACTGAAGCCTTGCTTGTGGCATGTAACCAGACCTAATACGTTTGCTGTTAGACAAACGCTGGGAGTTACAGTACCATAAATATGCAAAGGAGGCTGCTGAAAACTGAGGGATCTTACCATATCAGGAACAGTTGTATTAACTGCAGTATAGCTCTGCAGATAGTATTTAATATCATTAACAGATATTTTTTCATAGCTTTAAAGGATATACAAAAGTACTTTAAAATGGAATGTTTAATGTCTGGGGGGAAGGTGCATGCAGCTTGTGTAGAAACTTTAGTTTTCATATGTCTCTGTAACTATAAAACAACAATTTAAAGAATTCTGATGTTTATCAAAAGTTTATCTATTAACCAGCTTAATTATCTCAGAATAGGAGCTAATGGCCCAGATCCTCTTTTGGTACCTGAAAGGAAAAAGTATAATTCAGGACCAGTCTGCACTGGTGGCTGTAAGTCATGTTAGTGCCTCTTGGTCTTAGACCAGCTGTGTGATGATCTACTTTCCAGTTTCAACACAGTAGCCTCAGGGTTGTTCTTCCTTGCACCAGTTTTCCAAATCTATGGTATTGCTGCTGTGATTGCCCAGAGCAGAGGGAGACATGTGGGAGCTATGAGGTGAAGGTGCCCTCACCAGAAGAGCCCACATTCTGAAGCATTACTCCAAGACCTGTGCTAAGTAGCAAAATCACCTATTGAATTAAACTGGTAGGAGTCACTTAGATTTTACAGGTGTTTCATGTTGCCTCTGGAGTGCCTTTTAGAGGCTCTTTATATGATTTTTTTTTTTTTTTTGGTAACACTATCATGTTTTGTATGTTTTTGTATGCAGTGAGGTTGCAGTAACTGTTACCGATCATTGTATTTTCATATTTTCATATCGCATTCCACTTTGATGGGGAAGCCAGGATAGAAATAGTTTTCAATCATTATTTGGATATCTTACATATGAGTTACTTTTACAAAATTGCTTTGATGTCATAAAAAAAAACACATAGAAATTAAAGTTTTGTTTTCCTTCTCTAAACCCTTCCTTTTTTCTCTGACAGTCATCAATTAGTTCAGTTCCATGTATTTTGCAACAAGAGGTGAAATAACTGTTCAGTCTTGCAAGAGGACAGGCAGTGCAAAATCTTCATGCTTCTGGGCAAGTATCAGTGATGTTAGTGCAGGTCTTGGAACAGGGCATGCAAGTTAAGTATGGTTGGGAGTTGTTTAGTGCAGTGTAAAGGAATTTCTTTATCTCTTTTGGTAGAATCTATGAAGCAAATTCATATTAGAAACTGGCTGGGATATTTCTGAGTAACTGAGATTTTCTCAAATGCAAACATTTCATGAAGATGTATCAACACAATTTTAAAAGAGAAAGAGAGAGATAAAAAGAAAGATTTTAGGAATACCATCATCAAAGTAGTGGCTCTAGAAGACAGGAAGTGCCTAGCCAAGGCCTTTTATTTACTTCAAGATTATCTGAGTTAAAGAACTTTTGCTCACTGCTTGCAGATCTAATTTTGAATCTTTTTCCCATAGCTATATCCTAACAATTTAAACATGCAACTTCTTACTGGTATTAAGTCAATATTTTAGCTCACTTATATTTTAATGAATCCCTTCAAAAGGCTTCAGTTTCATCCTACTGTGTAGCAGAACAAAGCCACAAAACCTGAGTAAATGCCACAAAACAGAATTATCTTTGAGTTGGTTCTGTTTAAAGTCAAAGTAGCTGGGTCTACCCATGGGAATCATTTCAAGACTTTTTCACCGTGTCATTCCAAAGAAGCATAACTCTAAATGTAAATCATATCTGCTTATATTGCAACCTTAGTAAATATGAGATTCAAGCATATAGGCACAGATACTTTAGTTTATTTCTGGCATTATTTAATAAGTACTCTTTCCAGAACATACACGTTTCCCTACAAATTCACATAAAAAAGATACGGAGCAAATATATCCCAAATCTTAGGGACATATTTTCTATACATGAAATTATATGAGGTTTTCCATGAAAAGAATATGATATACCATTCTAGGCTCTGAAATAGGAGATTTATCCCTTTGAGAAATTTGTAGCCTATGAATGGACCTCATAGCTGGTTATCTGCCCAGGTCTCAAAATAAAGTATTTGGAATGCATAAGATTCAGATAATCTAGATTCAGGTAATCTTGAATGCAGCTTCAGCATCTCCTGCAGAGCTTTTATAGATAAATAATCTCAGTTTATAAGGAGAAGGATATTAAAAGTAGCTCCAATAAGAATTCCATAAAATAGTTTTTTTCCCCCCCCCCCCCCCCCCAGTAGCATATGTGACATCTCCCAACATAGAAGCTTACGTAGAAACAGAATGGTTTGTATTGGAAAGGACCCTTGGATCATCTAGTCCAACCCCTAACATCATAAATTCTGCAGGGGCGTGAGAACTTTTCAGACATAAGTTTTGAATGAATTACTTCACTTATTTGTGGCTTGCTGCCTAAACGTAAATCACTATCCCAAATTCTGCTGATACTATTTCTATAATAATGTATTTTTTATGATTTATTATTTCAGATAGCTTTATATAGAACTACAATGCTGTTAACAAATTATTAAAAAAAAAAAAAAAAAAAAAAAAAACAAACAACGCTGTCATATATGTGTATGTTTATTCTCTGTTTAAGGCTTTAATTTTGTTCATGAATGTCCTTTGACAGCCATTGTATAAACATCTATCAGTAAAACTTTTGCTCCAGATCACATAGAACACAACATGGGAAACTTCTGCAATGGAATTGAGCAATTTGTATGAAGATTAATACTTGTGTCTAAATCTTGACAGTAGCCTTTTAATCATGTCTGGAACAAAATCATTTAAAGGAAGAGAAAAAGGGTTAATGACACATTTTCCCTGAAAAAAAAAAAAAACTTGGACAAACATAGTTCACTATATAATTTCATTTTTAAAAGCCAGATTTATAGATTACATCTCACTGAATCAATTATTCCTGTAAATATAGAGAAAATAACTATCTTTCCAACTAGAAACAGCTGTGTTTTTCCAATACTATTAAAAATTGAATTAATAGTAAAAGGAAAAAAAAAATGAAGGGAGTAAGTGGATTATAGGTGTTACTTGTTCCAAATGACATAATTCCACCACAGGCTCCACACTAAGTATTTATGGCAAAATGATACTTCAGCGTTAAACTATTATTGCTGAGCTCTTATTCGTATTTACTGTAAAATCTTCTCTATGGAATTGGTAATCACTCTCATGAACAAAAGAAAGAAGCAAAACTCAACATGAATAAGAAGCTTTTAGTTTAAAAATGTGATTAATTAAATCTCAGCTCTGCTTTTCACAGATTTCTTTCATGGAGGTGATGTCCAGTAGGGACCAGTATAATCAGCTGATGTGACCTTCTTGTGCCTGCAGACTTTACCTGAAAAGCTGGATTAAAGCTTTTTAAAGATTTAAAGATTTTATGGAAAATCACTTTTCAAAGACTGGATGTTGTGATGAACTTACAGCCTCTGATAAACTGATACAATGTTTAATTACCTTCACAGCTAGGAAATTATATACTATTTTAAGAAACAAAGCTGTTTATTTCCCTTTTATCTTCAATTTCCAGTTGATGGATATTCCAGTGTTTTTACCTGCAAGATTGAAAACCCCACCTCTATGTGAGCAAACATTTTATTTATGGATCAGATCTTTAAAACATTCAGTCTCCACATTGAAAATTGTATCTTACATGACTTGAATTATTCACATGCCTCTTTGGATGCTCTGCAGCATGCCAGTGGCATGGCCAGAGTCAAAAACAAGCTTCTAGCAGTGTTGCTGGTCCTGGCAATACTAGTTCAAAGCACCTTCACAGCTTATTGCAGCATTACCCTACGTGCCTATTTGAGTGTTGTATTCAATGGCTTGGCCACAACATTGGAGCAGGTCAATGAAGAACTTCTCCTTTTTTTCTAGTTACTGCTTCGATGAGTCTCTCACACTGTAAGCACAGCTGGTGTTCTTTGCCCCCAAACACAGCACATACCACTTGTCCCTATTAAAATACTTTTTGCTGGACTGTGATCGGTCATTCTAGAAATTCTATCCATCTATAGCAGTAACTTGTCCCTAATCTCATTAGAAGTCACACATCTTGGTGACAACTTTATTCTGTGGTTATGATAATAAACTTTGATTTATGTTTATAAAGTATAAATAACTTCAGAACAAATACTCCTAGGAGGTTTCAGAAAATACTGTGAGTGCTGGATCCAGGACTAATTATGAGATGAAATGGCTGGCCCTCCTGGCTGCCAGGGCACACTGCTGGCTCCTGTCAGCCTGCTGGTAACAAGAACGCCCAGATCCTTTTCCATGGGGCTGCTCTCCAGTCTCTCATCATCCAGTATGTGCATACATCCAGAGTTACTCTGTCCGGGTTGCAGAATCTGGAACTTGCTCTTTTTGAACTTCCTGCATTTGGTGTTTGCCCAGCCCTCTAATTTGTCAGGATCTCTCTGCAATGGCTTCCTGTCCTCAAGGGAGTCAGCAGCTTCTCCGAATTTAGTGTCATCTGCACATTTAGTAGTATACCTTCAAGTCCTGCATCCAAGTCATTTATGAAAACGTTAAAGAGAACTGGCCCTAAAATGGAATCCCGGGGAAGCTGGCCACCTGCATGATGTAACCCCATTTATTACAACCTTTTGAGCCTGACCCACCAGCCAATTATTCACCTGTCTTATTATGCATTTATCTAGCCATATGCTGGACATTTTGTCCAGAAGGATTCCATGAAAAACAGTATCAAAAGCTTTGCTGAAATCCAAAAAGCTTACATCAGCTGGCTTCCCTTGGTCGACTAGGTGGATGACCTCGGTATAAAAGAAAATTAAGTTTGTTAAATAGGACTTTCCCCTTGTGAATCCATGTTAGCTGTGACCAATGACTGCATGGTCTTTAAGGTGTTTTCTGATAACTCCCATAATAATCTTCTCCATATCAGAGAACATCTCTCTCTATTAGAGACACATTTTACACTGTATTTACAATGATGTTTTTTAAAATCTGCTGGCACCTTATATACTGTGAGCCCTGTGTTAGATTTAAGATGAAACCTGGGAGGAGAGCCCTGGGAGAGCACCAGGATGAGAAGGAAAAATGATAGAAGAAGCACCTTCTAAAAGCAATAGTGGCTAAACTTCTCCAGAGTGCAAAAGTTCATGGAATACCAGAAGTGCTTTTTTTTTTCTTTTTTTTTTTTTTCTTTTTTTTTTTTTTTTGTACATTAGTAATGAAATTCAGACCCTTGCTAAGTCAAGATGCATATTTCACAGATAGAGGCAGTGCATTGTCCTTCAATGATTGATCAGATTTAGAATAAAGACATTCCCTCTGTAGCATGGCAGTTCTCCAAGCTGTGGGTCTTACAGGCAAAAATCAGGCAAAATCTCTCGTGAGGTGAGGGCTACAGACTATTGATGTGAAAGAGTGCACTGACTTAACAAACAGCCAAAACAGCAAGTGCTGAGAAAAAGAATGTGAGCAAGGATTTAATATAATATGAATGTCTGCTGGAATGCCTCTGCTACCTCTTTCATTAATGTATTTTAAGCTAATCTTCATGTATACTAGCTACATGGGGTAAAACCACCCTCTCTTTCTAATGCTTCACAGATTGACCAAAGGGCAGGATTTAGATGTATTGTTGTCCTTGAGACAGTGATTTTGTAGCCATAAATGCAGGAGGGAGATTCTCATCCCCTTTAAAATAAGACATTTACTACCAACACAGAAGGCTGTGCAGTAATTTTCCCCTCTACCTCTAATGACACAGATGCCAGAATTTCTTAGTCTGAAAACCTGAATTTACCTCTTTTTTTTTTTTTTTTTTTTTCCTCCTCTCCATGTGGGATGAATGATTCATTTTGTTCTCTGAAGCTGTTTCCAGCTGAAAGACTGCTACATAATGGCATTCAGGCCTTCCACTTTTAATTCAGCTTTGGGAATTTCCTATGCTTGCCACCAAGGCCTTGGTAGAATGAATGTCAGGGTGATTTTGAATCATTTGTAAGCAATGCACACAGGGTATATTTTTTATAGTTATGTTATGTTTCCTTAAGAAATAGTTTACCTTCTCATATTTAACAGTCATCCAACTTCAGAATTCAATGTTTAAGCTAAATATTGCTCTACCTTGTCCATGAAAAAATCTCATTTCTTATCAATATGAAATTTCCTCATCCCCAGTACAAGAAGACAGTCCTGTTCAGGAGGGAAGTCAGGCATCTGTCAATCACAAGACCATCAATGGGAAGAATGTACAAAGCTTTAATGAGTCAGATAGGAATGGACCACAGTGGGAATAGGTTACTACAGATAACTAGATTTCTAGATTTCTCATTCTTTTTATTGTTTATTCTTAAGAAAAAAAAAAAAAAAAAGGAAAGAAGAAGAAAAAGAGAGAGAAAAAGAGAGAGAGAAAGAGAGAGAGAGAGAAAGGAAATAATTATTATTGGAAGTATTATTAATATGCTTTATATAAAATCAAACAAGTATTTTGCCACACTGTAATCACTGAAACAGATTAAAGACACTCACCACAGCATTCTAGATATTGTACTCTTCTCTGTCAATGTGTTATTAAATAGCATTTTATATATGACAAACGTGTTCTCTAAGCACTGAAATGCTTTGTTTTGTTTGTGGGGGAGGAGGGGATATGCAGCAAAGCATCACTATTGGGCCATATTTTTAGCTTCTGTAAATTAACATAGCTCCACTGGGAGTAATGCCAGGAATTTAAAACAAATGTTGAACTTCTTACAGTAGAATTGGCTACTGTGGTACTTCAATGGTACAGAGGGCTGGAGTGTTGCAAACATTTGAAAAAAAAAAAAAAAAAGCATAATAAATTATCTCAGGATAAGCTTTGCTTCAGTGCCAGGTGAACAGAATACATTACATCAATCTGCAAAACATTCAGTGCCTGTAATGTGTTTCAGTACTGGCACTATAAATGCCCTATAGGGGCAAAGCTGGTGCACAGAAGGAAACCATCCCTTCTTAACAGAGTAGAATTCCCTGTGTGCAGACTGAAGTAACGGCTGAAAACCCCATTGTTTATAATCAGTATGGGGATTCGCACGTTCTCAAATGAAATCGCTGTTAAAGAAGCCATATGGTCATTATATTATGGCTAGTAGCAAGAGGAAAAAGTGTTATCATGAATCAAAAATCAGATAGCAGGCATAAAACAAGAGAGTTAATGAATTACCTTATTCAAATAGCAAAATTAGATGGCAAAACTTGTATTATAAAATTAGTTACTACTAGGAAAAACAATGTGAAACCATAATACTCCTAAAAAGGCTAAGAAGTGAAACGCAATAGACAATGATCGAAGGCGCTTAACTAATCATACCACTTCATTGAATAATAAATTGATCATTTCAGCTCTGAAGAATTGGCACCATGGAGGACAGCTCTGTGAAGACATTGCTGTCCAACATGAGGTCTTAAAAGCAGACAAAGTCAGAATATTGAAGGAACAGCATAGAAAATACAACTGGAAGTAATCTAATATTGTGCAAATCAATCTTTCCTGGAATGCTGTGTTCAGTTCTGCTCCTCTTGTCTCTACAGATACATAAACAGGAAGAAGAAGAGTTCAAAACTGGGTCACTCACACCATGATCACTAAAGGAACTCAGCACCACAAGATACAATTAAAATCAAGATTAATCTTATAGCAAGTGAATGATGAAAATATCAACACTTATATAAACAAGGCACTATCATAACTCTGTCAGAGATTTGCAGGGAAAAAACAAGTAAGAAATTACCATGGCCAACAAGAATTCTTTTCAAAGGTCATATGTAATTTGCCCCAGCTGCTTTCAGCTCTCTGAATGCCCCATCATCTGGCTAGGCAAGGCCCTTCTTGGTAAACCAGGTACAGGAATTGAGTCCTTGGTAGCAATAATCAGCTCTGGGTGTAAATCTCAAAATACTCAAAGAAAATTATTACAAAAAGGGAAACTGATGTACTGAAGTAATTCCTTGCTTTGTAAGGGGGAGGATTCTTAGTATAAAGGCATATGGAGGGCATGATGCCAGTGAAATAGTTTAGAACTAAACAAAAACAAAATAAAATTGTAATCCTGAAAGAAGAACCAAAGCCTGTAGATCAGTATCTGGTTCAACCACTGCCAGATCAGTGTGCAAAATCCACGCCAACGTGAATTCATCTCATGCATTGCTGGGAGCTGGAACCCAGTAACTAAACACAAACTTTTTTCATTCATCTCTCCTCCCCACCCCACCTTCCACCCCATATATATATAATAATTATGTCCACACCTTACGGTTCTGGTTTTAGCCCTGTAGAGAGCAGAATTGAAATGAGGCATTTCCCTCATTTAAGATGTAGCACGAATGTGCAGCCTTTCCTGGTTTCTTTTAACATGTAATTATTTCTTCTTTGACAAGATTCAATTAATTGGTGAGATAATGAAGCAGTTATTCCCCAGGAATTATTATGTAACTTCTGTTATTATGTATCTTTTCTTAATACAACAAGAGATATTAAAGTTAGCAGCCTTTTGTTTCTTTGCTGTTTCAGCTCTTTTGCACGTTCATATTTTATACCAAATGATCATTTTACACAGTAAGTATTCAGTATTATAAAAAAAAGTTCTCCTAAACCTCAGGCAAGTGGTGTTTTAACAGCACATCACTTCACTGATTTGCTCAGTGAATGTTTGTTTTGTTCTTATTAATTACAAATATGCATGTAATGATACACAGGCTTGATTTCATTATGTTACACAGGCTTTCTAAAGATGTTGCCTAAGGAGTATAACACAAGCTGCTGAGCCCTGGGCAGAGTGATTTACAGACTGTTCTACATTAACCTGTAGTTCATGCATCACTGAGCGTTTTCCTCCCCTAATTAAGACTAGCCAATTGCACTATTTATGATTACTTAATATGATGAGAATTTATTTAGAGAGAGATTAAATAAAGAGAGATTTAACAAAAACACCAAGCACAGACTAAACATTTAATTAGCAGAGCAGTAACTTTCAGGGCACTAGTATCATCAAAATGTGCTTTTTATTAGTTTGCTCTTTTGTTATCTGAGCCTGCTTTCTCCAGGTGGAAAACACATTGGCATAGTCACAAAAAATCCCAAAGTCTTATGTAGAAAACACTGACACAAAAATCTTCTTGTGATTTGAATAAATGTGTTGATGCAGATAACAGTATTTCAAGCTCTGGCTCTAAGAAGAAGGAGTAGTTATTCCATATTCAAAGTCATCACTAAATTCTGTTACAGTATTGGAATATTGAGGGGGGAAGCATAACTCCCTCTTCAGATTTCCCTGCATCAATTTCTGTGAAGGTAGCTCCATTATTTATTCATATGGAAATTTGGAAAAAACAAACAAACAAAAAACACTGCAAAGAGCAGTCTTAGCAGTAGAAGATCAGAAGTTCTTCTGCTACTTCCCTATGGAGCAAAACTATTTCTAACCTAGTCCAGATCAGAGCCGAGCAATTCAGCTTTCTTAGCTTTTTTATCTTCTTTCCTCCAACAAAAATCCTATTACAGGGGCTAGAGCAGCTCACGTTATCTCAATAAACCCAGTTGCTTGAATGATTCTTTCCATAACAAGATTGGATGAAAGAGTTAATAATCCATGATATGGTTATGCAAGTAGTTGCTTGCTTCCTTGATCTCTGATGCAGTCCATCTGGAAGATCCAGGTAAAAAAAAAAAAAAAAAAAAAAAAAAAAAAAGTGCTTAAATACAGTGTTTCCCCTAACCCAAGTCATACTGACTGAACCAGCTTAGGGTACAATTGTCTGTGAAGTTATGCCAGCAAAGCAGAGAGAAGCATCTGTGAGTGTGTGAGGGGAGAAGGGACACCCTGAGCAGCTGCAGTCAGCCCAAAGAAAACCTTACCAAAGCAAATGTCCTAGTGAAGGAAAAGGTTTCTGTTCTCTGGTTTTAAAAATATTTCTAACTGCTCTGGGCTCATCATGTCTGCAAAGTAAATCAGATGATAAAATCTGTTTTCTATAAAATGTGATCTGAAAGTGTCTTGGGAGAGACATAATAAGATTTGAATTCAATGGCAGAAATATAATGTATAAATAAAACTATGAAATTTTAAATCCCATCAAAAGCGAGAAGAGGAAGGAAAGTGTTTTGGCAGAGCCAAGATAACAAACACAAAGCAACAGTACATTTCCAAAATGAGAAACAAAAAGCTCTGAAACTTTTGGAAGCAGCTAAGAAATAAAGAACATAGCTCATTCTTTGCCAGCATCTTTTTGGAGTGCTTTCAAACACTCTAACATTGGTCAGTCCCTAACATTTACACAAATAAAAATATACTGCCATGAAATTAGGGGCTGAAATCTCTTGCGTGTTGTGACTAACCTGTGCTACCACTTCCAGAGGTGAGAGACAGAAGGAAACCTGGACAAGCATGGGCAGGATAATTTTGCAAAGGAGACAGGAGAGCACCACAATGAGCTGTGTGGCCCTGTTGTGGTTCCCAACCACAGCGCACCAGGCATGCTCAGGTGAACCGAAGCCGAGTGACTCCAGATCCTCGTGGCCTCCATCCCCGTTGTGATTCCCTGGAGTCCCACATGGCCCTCAGGAGCCTGCTGCTCGCTGAGTCACCAGTACACGTTGCATGGGGTTATGTCTTGATCACCCAGGGTATAAGAGCAGCAAAGAAGGCCTGTCTACAGCAAAGGCATGCATAATCTACAAGTACACTTTTAGCTATGAAGTACACGTTAAGCATATGTGCGGTATTTACTTTCGAAAAATGTGCATATACATTCATCTCCGAAGAAATGAAACTTTATCAGTGGTGGGCAGTTTTGGCTTTGTGTGGACAGCTTGTACCCTCAGTTTTGTCAGAAAGAGGAAGGTATGGCACTGTCCTTCATTTGGAGGAGAGAAGGATGACTGAGAAATGGCACAGTGCATTTAATTAGCAACAGTGTCACCTGCCCACAAGAGATTGAGAACTGGGTATATGCATAGTTGCAGCATGATGTTTATAAAAAGATAGGGCTGCATGTTTAGTTTCAGCAAGAAAGTCTGATCAGCATGTTTTGCACTATCATTTCTTTCAAACCTTCTTACACACATTCAGTTAGCAAAATGTACGAAATCAGCAGTGGGTTGTTACTGATGCTGTTGTGTTACAGAGCAAAATTCTGGGACAAAGCCAAATTGGCTGGATTACGTCAGTCCTGTGAGCTGACAGGGGACAGACCTGCGAGCTGCTGAAAGGACACACCACGGGGAGACAGTGAGGGAAGCTTAAGCACAGGCTGCTGACTTCCAGAGGTCTCTAAAAGTGTGGCTGATCTGGAGGGAATGTCTGTCTCCAGCTAGGACAGGAAGCAGTCCTGGTGTTCAGTGAAGTGTGCTTTCAAATTAAGACTTGTATTTGTGAGATTCAGAATGATGTTGCAGTGACAAAACATCAAGAAAAGAAAAGCTCTGAGTTTTGCTTTATACCACAGTTCCTCTCTGATACGTGAGCTGATATGAATGCTGTGAATTCCTTTTGTCATACTTTCTTTATCTACCTATTTATCTATCTCTAATGTGTAGATAAATAACTATTTTATGGATACTCTGAAGGACTGATGAAATGTTATATAAAGGAAAACTGCTAATTTTATATACTGTTGTACAGTATATAAAAGATACTGTTGTACAGTATATAAAAGATGCCAAAGATTTTGGGCTAATCACTACTCCCATTTTTATATGGGAATATTTATATTATATGTCTAAAATCTCTGATATTTCACAAAGGCTCAATATATACTTTCTTTGCTTCATGCAGAGTGAAATCCTTGTTATAGAAAGCTAATGGTTTATTTCATTTATTACGAATATCACAGTGATAAATATTGCCTTTAACACAAAGGATTTTCCTAAATAAAAGATTACATGTTTGGTGAGTTATCACCTGAACTGGTCACTTGTAAAATCTTATGTACCTTCCTGAATGTGTTGAGAAAGTCCACACCTGATATTCCATGTCTATTATCCTGAATAGCAAGTCTAATTTATGGAAAGAGCATTTATTTTATAGAAGATAAATAATGGCAGGATAATGTTACACTAGAGGTAAAGTAAGGTCAAAGCTGTTCAGAGCCATCAAATAATCTGTCCTGGAAAAAAAAAATATGGGCAGGTTGAGCTAATCGAACAGTCCGGGTGACCGAGCACTGGCTAACACACTGTAGCACCCTATTGACTTTCCAGAACACGTCAATCTTTCCAACTGCACATGCATTCATGTCACCGTGAAAGATCAGCATATGTCCCAAGCTCTGCTACAGTTCTAACTGCAAGCAAGGCAAATGTTTCTGTAATACTTCTTTGTATCTTTTAAACCTTCACACTTCTTCAAGCTGACCATAAATAAATAAATAAATAAATAAATAAATAAAAATTGGAAACCACTTGAAAAAAAAAATCTCTTTGATTTCCTAAAGAATCTCAGGAAAGTCATGTGTTTTTGACGTGCCTGTGGAATAACATCTGTTCTAAAAAATCCTTTTTTTTTTTTTTTTTTTTTTTTTCTTTCTTAATCCTTCCAGTTGTGAAGTCTTGGTTATATGTTTGCACAAAAGAGAATAGCACTTGCAGGTTAGGTTATATGTAATTTATTCAGCTATGTGTTTTCCAAAACAGAAGTGCTTATATGTTATCAGAGATCATTATTACTGCACTCTGTTGCTCCCCTGATGGTTTACAAACATGAACTTAGATCTCAGCTAGTGTTTCTCCTTTACCTCCAAAGACCTCCACTTGCTAGCAGTCCCTGGCTGCCACAAGACTTTCTCCTGTTCTTTCAAATGAAGACCTTGTGCCTTTGCTTTCTTCTCTTCCCTTGAGCTGCATTCAGCACAGCTTTTACACAGCCTCTTCAATTTAATGAAATAACACAATGTCAAGTGCTGTACCGCTTATGAACGAATTAAAATATGCTAGAAAAGGATCATTATAGTCAATAGCAGAAATGAGGAAAGAAATAACAAACCATATTCAATTAGAGACAGAACGAACTCCCTAAAAGCTCCTGAACTCTCAGAGAAACCAGATGGTTCAAGGCTTACGCGGTGTGTGTAGCTGTCCTGCTTGACTGAAAACCAGAGAATTTATAGAGCTGTTGGGACAAATCCTTCACTCACCAGAGCATAAATCTATAATATTTCCATTAGCCTTCATGGATTTATGTCACTGTAAGGGAAATCAGAATCTGACTCTTTTTTTTTTTTTTTTTTTTTTTTTTTTTTTTTCACTGCTTTATGTGATGAATAATGTAGTCATCATAAACAGTTTATCAGGAAAATCAAAGTACTGCATTTTAGAGATTAGAATAAATGTCCTTTGAAGTGACTGGGCAGCAGTTAAGACAGATAGATGTTCCTGGTGAATACACACCCAAAAGCCTAGCTCTCACTCTTAACTTCTTTCCAACTTAACTTTAATCAGAATGGAAAGATACCCATTTGTCAGTCTACTTTTCTAAGGGCTTTGCCCAAGAAAATAGAATAGAATCACAGAATCATAGAATCATTAAGGTTGGAAAAGACTTCCAAGATCATCGAGTCCAACTTTTCACCTAGCACTGCCAAGACTACCACTAAACCATGTCCCTAAGCACTACATCTACACATCTTTGGATACCTCCAGGGATGGTGACTCAACTACTTCCCTGGGCAGCTTGCTCCAATGCCTCACAACCCTTTCAGTGAAGAAATTTTTACTGATGTCCAACCTAAACTTCCCCTGGTGCAACTTGACACCATTTCTTCTTGTTCTATCACTTCTTGCTTGGGAGAAGAGACAGACCCTCATGTCTCTAAAGCCTTCTTTGAGGCAGTAGAAGAGAGTGCTAAAGTGTCTCCCAAGCTTTCTTTTCTCTAGGTTAAAAGTTCCCTAAAGACAGTTTCCTGTGTTGAAATAACAGCTTAGAGAGTACAGTAAGAATTAAAGAATAGGTAATCACATATTTAAACTTTCTTTAAGCTAGATTTCAGAATTTTACGGGATTAAAATGTTGTAGGCTGAAGGTCCAACTTCAGATGTTTTAGTTTTATACAAAAGGCAAAGACATAACAAAAAGTGGGACATTATGTTGACACATTCATCTTTGTCATAACTCTGGATTTTAAGTGTTTTTTTGAGGTAAAGAAATGGAAAATCCATATATGTATATGGATTTTGAATGCCTTTTGACACTGAACACAAATCAGCTGTGTACGAGACAGTGCTCATAAGAGAAGGCCAGGGCTAGTCACTTGTGCTTTGGCCATTTGAAGGCTGAAGGTCACCAGGATGGCCTTCAAGCAAAGAGTGGCTTGATGCAGTGAAATTTGGTAAAGGAACTGTGAAAAGATTCAGCAACAGAGGTAGTGGTGGTAGGACATCAGGCCTGAGTTCATATCTGGGCTAATTACTCTTTAGATCTTCAGTTTCTGAATAATCCTGTCCTGGAGACAAAGTAGGTGATCCCCAGATTGTATTTGCTGAAAACACTACTTCAGCTCAACACCTGGAAGCAGGGCACTGACAGTCATATGCTCTGTTCGGTCTCACTGTACTGCTGCTGGGGATCTGTGGCCTGATTCAGGGACGAGAAGGGATGTTAGGAGCGATGCACTTACTGCATATTTTTAAATGGAAGTAGCACGTCATAAAACATTTAAAGACAGTCATTGTCACCAGATTAGTCTGATCTCTGGCTTTGTGTCTGAATGTGTAGTGTTGTGAATCATCAGAAATCAGTTCATAAGCTGCTGTAACTTCTTGTTTACCTAACAGGCAATTATTCCTATTAATCACTTATGATAAACACATTTAGGGCTAATGACATATTTCCATAAATAACATTCCCAGCAGCCATTATGAAGCAAGTAACCATTGATGATAATAACCATCCCGAAATATCACTGATAATATCTACCATCAGCCAGGCATGGATTTACTGGGCAAATGCAGACTTACACCCCTGTGTTGGCACCACATGATGTGCCACATGCTCTGACACACTGAGGAAGAGTCAGGTCTAGGCCTGCCATCCACTTTAGAAAACTCAGGAAACAAGCATGTGATATGTTGCAGGTAAAGATGGTCTGCTAAAAGATGACAGCTTGTGCCAAACAGTGTTCTGAAAGGCAGACCTCTGCTGCCAGCAAGTCTGGGGATGGGGATGTCCAGCACCTAAAGGAGGAAAAAATGTCTTCAGGTTCATGCTGTGCTGACCTCATGAGAAAGTGGCTAGAAGTTCCTGTTCCTGGACAGAACAGCCTTGGGGGGCAATGCAGTAGATGATGAGCTCCAAGGAAAATCTTTTGGAGGCTCTAATCTCAGACATGTTTTTAGAAGCATTTGCTGTTACAGTCAGCCCTTTCCATTGATGTCAAGTTTGGCAGCAGTGTCAAGGGGTTGGACCACTCTCCTAATATCTTTCTGCATGGTAGTATTAAATGACTAAGTGAGATTTCTTCTATACCCAGTATCATAGCTGAAGTGAAACTAGAGTCATATAGTTGGTAGCATGCATAAGGTTTCAATTTAGTCACTGGAAGATACCTGCACATTTCTTTATGAAAAAATGAAGCCTTGTATTTTTACAGAATTCATTTAAAGAGAGAGAGAATAAAAGCAGTAAAAATCTGAATGGCACAAAATTCATACCCCAACATTCAAAAGTGCTATGGACTTCTTGCTTTTATTAATATCTGTTCATATACTGTGCTGATTTATGTTTGAGAACATCTGCAACTCCAACGACATAACAGGAAACATTAATTTCAAAGTGCCTGATCTTAATTATTTTAATACTCTACCAGAAGACTTTTAAAAAGGCACCACCTTTGTCTAATTGCAAGGAGTTTGTATGGGCATGAGCTGCAAAAAAGAGACACAGTGAGTGGTGACCCAGTCATAGAGGGCACGGAATCCATATTAGCAGAAAACTGTTCATCTCATATAAAAGTTATTTCTCTGTTTAGCTGAATTTACTTGAAATATTTCTAGACTTGACAGAAATACAAAATAAAATAATGAGTCAAAAATAGATGTTTATGAAGCAAAAAAGTAACAGAAAGAATCTTATTTTCAGACTGATTCTAGCTACTACCTTATATATTAAAACTGGTGTTTTCACATCAAAAATCTACATGTATCTTATGAGCAGCTATGTTTCCATTTCTGATGTACTGAATTTCCAAGGGGAAAATCTTCCCTAACCTTTAGAAAAAAATGTAGTACAGAGATGTAAGTATACACACAAGAGCATTAGAAAGCAGATAAGCTTGTTTTGAACAGTTCAAGGTTCTCACATTTCATGTACTGTTTTTTTTTTTTTTTTCCTTAGCAAATTACAGAAGCCCATTCTATTTGCTTCATCCATCTTATACGATTCAGAAAACACTCTTTAGAAAAATTGCCTGTATTAAATGTAAGGTCTCAGCAAACCTGAACACAGTTTCTTTATTAACTGCTTGGATGTCTTCTCTGACATAGCAATAATGATCACTGGTTTAGAGAAAATGTCCCTCAGTCACTCCAAGAAATAAGCTGACAGAAAGTTGATCAGCTTGGCTATTGGAGTTACACTGAAAAAGAGAGTGTCGTTTTGCATCTATGTACAGAAAGCTTGAATTCTGCTCTGCTGCACACTTTTGTAATAAAGGGTTCTAAAGTGAGTTGGGATGATGGAGCTGCAAAAAGAATTCAGCTCCTGTAGGAACACCGGTCTGAAATGACAACCTAGGTCAACAAATCAGTTTCCCTTTCCCATTTTCCAGGCAGCTGCACAAGGGATGCTAAGTCCTTGAATGGTATAAAAAATATGCTTCCTTATATAATAATGGTGATTTTTCAAATTGGGAACAAACAGTATCTACAGTAAGAAAATAGATCTATTATGGTTACAGAAAAAAAAAAAATAGATATTGCTAATATTGTAGGTTTCTGCACAGCAGGAATTTAACATATTCACAGAGGATCTAGGACAAAGGCTGTGTACCTGCATGTAGAGGGACAAAACAAACAAACAAAACATCCTAGCCATTCCACTTAGCTTAAGGAAAAAAAATCTTCCTGATACTAAATCTGACTACCAGTTTAATTATAAACTCAGTTAAAGTGGCACCAGGAGCAGTGCAGCACTGTGCTTTTACATCCTGTCTAGACACGTGGCCTATGTCCAGTTGGCTGGTCATTAGAGAAACAGAACAAAATTCAGACCAAAAAAAATCTAGGAGCCAGTTCATACATCAAGAGAGAAGAAGAAAAAAATCCTTCTTGGCCCAAAGGCAGCCAGAGAATGCCCTAAAGCACAAGAATTAATACAATATGATATATGTCACAAGCAAGCACTGATCCAATTTCCTTTCAAAACTGCCTGGAGACTTGGACCCAAAGATTCATGTCTGTCCCAGACTGCGTTGGGTATTGAAAAGCATAGCTTTCAAAATATTTGTCTGCAAGTATAACTTCTCTTTCTGAGAATAAAATAAAAATAAAATAAAATAATATATACTTTTTTATCTCTGCAGAACTAAACACTGATCTAATGAGGCATTTCAAAACCTGAAGTCAGCGAAATACTTACCCTGGGTAGCTGGTAAGTATTCTGGGATGTGGGACCTGGGGGCAGAGATGCAGGCAGAGGTGTTGGGAGTGAAGACTTTCTAGCACAGTGCTGTGGAAATCCTTCCAATTGAGGCTCCATGCCTTTCCATCTCCATATCACATTTTAATATTCATCACAATGGCTTCCTGTTCCTCAAAACCAGAACACAAAGAAGTGTACAAAGAGGATGTAGAACTTAACTGGATTTCTAGGAAGTCTCATTTTCATGTTCTAGGCATTACATTTAAATTCTGAGAAGAGACATTTTACATCAGCAGAAAGAGATAAAATTGTGGTGGTGGTGGTGATCATAGCAAAAAGTGATGTATATCTATTTGGGGACATGAAAGAATTATTTTATTTCCTGAGCACTTTTTTTTTTTTTTTTTTTTTTTTTTTTTTTTCTGATGTGTTTACTTTACTTTCATGGTTTATTATTAAGGTTATTCTTTCCTGTCTGATTACATAGGTTAATGAAATATAGTAACTATAGAAGCTGAAGGTATTACCCTTAGCTGAACTAATGTAATTGTGCATCTGTGTGTAGCTGTGTGTGTGTACTTGTGGGCAGGAAAAAAAAAAACTGTTTTTATTTTTTCTAACTTGGGAAGAAAATATCCATTATTTTTATTGGAGTTAATATTCACTTCAAAGGATATTGTTTCTGTTGTAGTAGTGCCTACTGTTCTAACTGGAGATAAAAGCCCCTACTTGGCATGCACTGTACACATCTACAACAAAAAGCATGCCCTATCCCAAAACCTTGCCATCTGCACATTTAATGGGAGATAACAGTAGATACAATAGGCCAGAGCAGATTGAAGAAATGGAGGCACAATGAAAGCAGTATAATAGGCATCAACCTAAAATGAGCCAAAGTCTGATCTTGCATTGCTATTCAAGACAAAGGGTGCTGTTATCTTCATATACCCCTGTTCTAGCACTGTGGGGACAAAAAAAAAATCCTTCAGAAATGTCATTCTCTTTTCTTACAGTGATGTCAACAATAAACGGAAGACATATTCATGTTTTAGCATCTACTTGCACCAAAGAAGGGTTTACCCCAACCCTTACTATCATTATATATATATATATATATATATATATATATAAAATGGAGTTTTCCTGTATGAATAATATTTTAAATTTCAAAAGATAGTTACTCTAACTGAATTAGAAAAGCAAAGGTATTCCAAAGGAAGTGGGGTGTACTAGCAGATTTGTTAGAAAATTAATACATGTTCATTACACTAGAAAAGTTTAATGAACAGTCTTTTCCACTAGAAAAGACTAGATAGTTCAGGAAAATGGTAATTTCTTTATACATATTTAATACTGTCAGCTGGAATACAGCTTAGATTTGTTATAGCTAAAAGTCTAATTCAGTGTATAAGATGTGTGAGAAATGTTAACTTTATGCTACATTTTTATTCACTTCCTTTTGATGGCAGATATCGTTGCCTCAAACCAATTTCTAGCAGATGGTTTTCACACAACCAAATTCACAATGACAGAGCAGAAGTGGTCCCATAGGTTGTCTTTTCAGGCAGTTTGGCAGTTACCAAACTGTTGTAAGTTACATAAATGAATATATTTTGTGGTTAAAAAAAATCTACACAGGAAAGATTAATTCCTCCAATTCACAACCTAATACACACTTTTAATTTTGAATTTGTTTTATTATTGAAGTTTGAAAAAAATAAGCATTTCACTTCTCAAAAATAAATGTCTTCAATTTTTATTAAATCAAAAGTATCTTTCTCCAAATATATAGCAACAAAAGAGATTTTTCCTGTGCATTTAATATATTGCTAGTGACTCATGTATTGTAGCTCTTAAGTACAGAAAAGGATAGCCCATATCCCAAAATAGAGAGGCAAGCCACACGGAGTGAGAAAATGCCTTTCATCTCCTTCTGGACACTGTTTCTCAAGAGCTTCCTGATACATGAGAAGAAAAAGATTTCAGAAAATGTATTTTTTTTTCCTTCGCAGGAGCTGGACATAGACTTTCATTGAATTTCATTGAATTGGACATACCATAATGAACCCCTTGTTTCTCTGGTAGTACCACAGGAGCTGAGGTTTGGGTACTTCATCCTCCCCTTGTCATCTTCAGGCTACCCTGTGGCTCAGCCTGCTTCTCCTGAGAGCCCCCAACCATGGAGTGCCATCAGGAATAGATCTCATGGAAATATCCTTGGAGCCATGATGAGGATATAGCAGACTGAACACACTGTCAAATTCAATATTTCTTTTATTTATTGAATGTGGGAAAATATAGCTACATATTGCAGCTATATATTACAATAAAATATCATCCAAACCTCAGCTTATATATGGATGGATGGATATGTAGCAAATTCAGAACATCTCATAGTCAGTAATCCAATACTTTGAGTGCATAATACCACAGCTTGATGCAGGGGCTAATCTAGCTGCAAACGTGGGTAAGGTTTGTCTGAGGACATACACGTGACTGTAGGAAGATGCTGCTTTCTTGCTATTTTTTGAAGCTGAAAACAATCCTTTCCAAAACATATAGTTTTGCATATGTATTGAGGAAAGGAAGACATGTGCCATTCATTTGACAAAAAGATGGGCTAATTATCAGGCAGCCAGATGGCAAAATACAGTCTATAATTCACAGGCGAGCATTCAGCACAGATCAACACCTCCCGTATGGCTCCCACACCCCAACAGCAGTAAAAGCACAGAGATACAGAAATGAAATGCTGCAAGGGTCTCAAGAAACCATCTAATCCATCTTCTTGCACTGAGCGAGGAACTTTTTGGCGGTGCAATAAAATGTTATTACACAGAAGGATTGTATGGACAAACATTTTCAATAATTAAAAATTCCTTCATATGCAAAATGGGCAAAACCAACAACAAGATACAGAGCAAAACCTTGAGAAATTTGTTGAAACCCAAACCACAGAAACCTCAGAAGACAGAATAACCACAGCACTCCAGCACACTGTATCCTGACTGCTGCAGACACATGTGGCTCTTTAATGTGGTTACAAGTAGAGCATGCAATGGGAACCTTTTATTGCACATGGGATCATTCACACAAATACAAAGCAAACCAAAAAAAAAACCAAACCAAAAAAAAAAAAAAAAAAAACATTTCCATAACATGTGCAAAAAACTCAGCATTTGACAGAGACTAAAATAAGCTTTGCTGTACGGGGCTCAGAAAGCAATGTGATGGGCAAGTTACAGGACCCTGAATAAAATATGTACAACATTCACCATGAATCGGTGCCAAGAAGAGACAACTGATGAACCCACATGGGTAGTGATGCAGCTGCCATGGGCTGGAGGCATGTAAGGGTGATGTAAGTAGCTTGTGTCCTGCTGCAGAAGGTTGAGCATGAACTATGCTGGGCAGTGGCAGCAAGGAAGGGGTCCCAAACCCTACGAACACGTGTAATTCTTAAACTCATAGAAGATAATCTGAAACCCCTTTAAAGGGCTATAATGCCTATGTTTGGTTAGGACTCAGACCCCCAGAAGTCAGGAATCTTCCATGTCTAACTCTAGAATTGCATGGGCATGTCTGAGGAACGCTGCTGAGGCAATCTGTGATATGGGGACCTGTGTCCAGTTTGTCCACCCTTGCCCACAACCTGCTGACTGCTGGGACAAGTGGGAGAGAATGGCATTGTGTTGTACTTTGTGGCTTTTAATTAATCCCGTATTTCTGTACTAGGTTCTATAATGCAGGAGAGGATACAGTGGAAGCCTTCTTACCCATTCATAACTGCCAGTAGAGTATATATAGGGCTGTCTGCTCTGTGTTTAGAAGAGAAAATAAGGAGTCAGAATATATGTACCTAATTAGTGCAGTTTCTGAACAAAATTCTGAATTCTGAATCAACATACATGGCAGTTTGATTTAAAGAGCTGAGCTGCTGTTGTTTTCATTTGTTACTTTTTTTCTTTTTTTTTTTTTTTCCTTAATCTCCTTGAAACAGAGAAAGCAGGGCAGGAATCCTGGGTGTTTTTGCCTTGATTCCTGTTACTCCTGAACACCAACCAGAGCCATTTCTGCACTGGCCCTTTGTTGTGCAGGAGGTCCAGCCTGCCGACAGCGCTGGCCCCTTTGGTGCTTCCCTGAGGCTGTTCACCAGGAGCAGCACCACTGAAATACTCCAGCGCTTCACCCACATAGCATTTGGGTGCCCTCCCATGTGAACTGTAGGTTGCACCTACTTAACATTTTGTGAAGGAAGAGAAAACTTTCTACATTTAAAATTTAGCCTTCATGCATTTGCACAACTCCTGTGGTTACCAGTGGGTGGTAAGGGTTTCTCTCATGACTAGTGTTTAGGAATTTAACTTTCTATATGAACTGGAAGTGCAATAATTGTTTCTTTACATATGTATGTACAAACTCACCTTTTTGGAGTATTTTGTGATATAATGATATAATGAAAAAGCAATTTTTATCAATGAACTGAACATATAAGTGTAGGAAATACATTTGTGAACACATATATAAAGTGAACAGGAAATTTAATTGCATTTTCTAAAAGAATTACTGAACTACTGGTAACAGATTTATTTAAAATAACATGGCTACTCGAGATTTAACATTAGAATGCAGTAAGGATGGAAATGTCATTTTCTCAGCTGATGTATAGCTATCTTTCATATTCAAATTCTGGTGGAACACTCATTAGAGATTTGAATTTCAGGGCCTTGTACACACACACTGGATGCTGAGAGGCACCCCCATAACAACACCTTTCTTTCCCCTCACTTCCTTCAGCTAAAGACATTCTCTGTCCATGTTCCACTCTTTCGGCATCAGCACTTCAGATCACACCTGTATGGCCAGAGAAAACCTGCAGTAAGCCAGGAGCTCAAGTGAACCAAAGTGGCTTTGTTGTATAATGTAAAAAAAACGTTTAGGCATCCTGCACAATGGGTACCCTATGTTTAGTTTCCCTGGATTTTCATTTCACACGACTCCAGAACAGTGTATTTTCAATGACAGAACAGACGGGCTGGGTTTCAGTGACTGCACAGATTCCCTGCTCAGATGTTCCCTGTGGCTCCGCTTTCAAAATGGGAAGGATTTTACTGCTCCCACCATGAACTGTCACTGACTACCTCTATACCTAAAAAAATCTTTTTGAAGATTCATGTATTTTGTCGTAATATTTACATGGTGTTTGACATCTCCAAACTACTTCCATAATCTTAAGAAACATATTCAGACAAATGTATATTTCTAGGCACTTTCTTCCACAAAAGTCCTGTATAAATCAAAGGGTTTTTTGTTGTGCTTTTGTTTATTTATTTTTGTTTGTTTTTAGAATAAGATGATACCCAATGTAGTAACAGCATCACAATCATGTAGTGCAAATAACCTAAATACTCCAGAATTAGAGTGGTTGTTGCTGGCGTTCAATGCTTACCCTCAAAGGCCTTGATTTACATCTGAGTACGTCACTACATTTGAAGCACAACCTAAAGTTTTCTGCAGTCTTTGTAAATTATTATTGTAGCTATTACAGAAGGTACTTTGAATATTGAAACAAGATGTTTCTCCTTTTGTGAGGTTCTCTCCTTCCTGGAAAAGTAAGCCAGAGGACAATGAGTAACATCACCCTTGCAGCTCACCACTCTGCTGAGAATGAAATAGAAAAATGCAACCCATAGCGATGTCTTACTGGCATACAGGGTCTGGCACTAATCTTAGACACAGGAGTAATCACTGTGAAATCATTGCCCATGTAGGGGCATAAGCAAAAACTTATTTTGTAAAATCTTTTCTATGCATTTAGCCAGGATTAGACCTGATAATCCTATGTGTTTTCACTGTGAACTTATCTTGACAAAGCAAAGGATCCTAAAAGGTTAATACAAACATGATTTGGAGACAGGATATTTTCTGTCCATATCCACATGAATTGTCAGATACAAATGCACACGATTTGTACTACAATCAGAGTTGTGACAACAGTGGGACAAGAGTGGCAGCAGATGGTGACAGATGTGAGGGCCACCACCTTGGGGTGCTCCGCAGGTCCAGGGCAGAATCTGGAAAAAGCATCTGGCAGCTGAGAGGACACAGAGGGCAGTGAGACAGGGGGAGAGGGGGCTCCAGAGAAAAGAGCACTGGAGTAATAAAGCACAGGCGTCTGGTGTACCAAAATGTTCTGCCCTCCTCTGAACACAATGAACAGCTTTGTGTATGGTCCTTCAAGCACCATGTATAATTAGTGCTTGATTATTTTATCTGATTAAAATAATTTTATTTGGGGAGAGAGGAAAATATATGATTTTTTCCTGCATCTGCAATCCACTTGCATGAACAAAACCTTTGGTATTTCTTTACATATGATTTCACTTAAATCTGCTTTATACTATCATAATCCTGCTTATTTCAGAAGACATTTTACATTGCAATATCTGAGGTCAGAGTGGGTCCCTTGCAACTGATTTTAAGATCTTGGGGAGATCTTTCATCCTGTGGGGTAAAAAAAAATCCTGGGAAAACTCAGATCATAGCTTTTGTACACATTTCAAGTGTTGTGCATAAGGAACTATAAACAGCCCTTGCGGAAATGGAAGTATGGAAGTCTGAAATAACTATGCTGAAGGTTTCAAATATTTGCTATTTTCCCTGCTCAGATTCATTAGATGTACAATTCCACTAGAAAAAGAATTGTTCTCTGCAAAGAATTATTTATCTGTTTTTCCTACTTAAGCATATCCCATTCACAAAGCATGTGCTACATTTAGTCTTTCATCTAGTGTGTAGGTCAGTAACCCATGGTTTTGACATTTTCTCTTTTAATTTCCCAATCCACAGTGTTTGATATTCTACCAAGATTAGCTTTTGCATATTTCACTGTGGGTTATGTTTTTATCAGAATTTCAATTAAGGGCCCCCAAGCTGAAATTTTAAACTCTGACAGGTTTAGTTTGTAGCATTCATTGACAAACACAGTGTAAACCATCCATCTTTACAAGGGAGCTTCTTTTCCTTAAAATTTTTGCATTAGAAACATTGTACCCTGTTAAAACAAGAAGTCTGCACAAGAAAAAAATGAATTGTGTAACCTCACTTGATCAGTACCACATCCTGCTATTTATTCTTCATCCTTAACTGCATGCTGCAGGGTGGTGGTCATTCTTCGGCTGGTAAATGTCCTTTGTAGTGCTCAGATGTTGTTAGAATGTGGGGAGCATCTAAAACCTCTGCAGCCAGCTGTAATGAAGTGCAGTCCATTACAAACATTTCCCTTGCACCACACACTGCTCGCTGCAGCACATACATTTATTAGACCCCCTAGTCACTGCCTGACATTGTGAGGACATAGTGACTGAAATAACGAGTAGCCACTATGCAGTAACATGCCATTTTACAGCAGGAAACCTTTCTGTGGTAGGCATGGTGCCACGCAAAGATTAATTAGAACCAGATGGTAAAAAATGCATTGCAACTGGCGCCCCAATGAGCTGTTTTGAGTGATTATTAAAATGGTAGAGTGTTCTTCGTGAAGGATATGCATGTTGCTGAAGGCCCTTTCTGGTGCAGTCAAAGTTTCAGACATTGGTATTGGAATGGAAATGATTGTAGTCAACCATGACTAGATACAATTATGTCTATAGTGTCCAGTACAATGCCACCAAATTATAACCAAGACAAGAACTCTTACAGTCCATTTTCTGGTCAGGAATTCATAAAATCTACATCTACGCCATATTCTGCCTGTACACTGCAGTATTATCTCTGTGGGTAAAGGCCTAATCCAATTGCTGTCACTGGCAAAATTCCCACTGACCAGCACAGAGGAAGATTTTAATACTTAATCTGTATGTTCCCCGTCTAGTAAATAAAGAAGATATTTCTCTTCTCCCAGTACATCTGTCTATTGTTTCTTTATTTATACTGTAATCTCTTTGGACAAAGACTTTATCTAACTTTGGTTCTTCTGTAAAATTAACATCAGTAATAGCCTGTGTAAGCCCCAAGCCAATACCATCAGCACATGACAGCCCAAAGTAACACAAAATATCAAGCAAGTTCACCAATGTGTGGAAAAATACAACTGAACATTTTTCAGAGGCTTACATGATCATGGTGTGGCATGCAAGTGGCCCTGTGTTATGGTCAGCCCTTCAGTGCTTTTCCCACAGCTTCATGGTTGGCACTACACTGGGTGCCCAGAAAGAATAAAGATGTTTTCCTGCATTTCACTGGGAACTTAGAGCAGCTCAGCTGCCCCAAGTGTGTAGGACAATTAGATCATTCTCTGAAACCATTCTCACAAAAGGCTGATGACTGCAGCACAGCTGATATTTTGTAAAGTGGCCATTCTCAATTGAGCTGGATTAATGTGGTTAAGAATATTAAACTTACTCTTAGATAATATCTAGAACAAAGGCCCTCAGTCTCAGCTGAGATCTCTCTGGGTTACAGTGATATAAATAATACTTAAATAATTACTGTGGGAATTAACTGATATTTAGCAATTTCAGTTTTATTACAGCACTTGCCCTTTGAAAACTGAAGATGAGGTGATAGGTTCTATAGGAACATGAGATGCTTGTGGAAACACAACTGTAATTAATGAAAACAGCAAGATCTACAAGATCTATTGAGAGAAAATGTGATGAAATCTCAGAGCGTAGTTTACACAAATAAAAGGATTTGCAACATTAGCACATTTAAAAAGCATTTGTTTTGTTTGTTCTACAGGCTCAGCAAAAGTAGTTTTAAATATGTAAGTATTGAAAGCATTCTTTTTTTTTTTTTTCTTTGTCCAGAACTGCCAAATTGTAAATTATATCTGTAGTTTTCTCTTCAGTGAGACAATCCATTCTACTGGTGAGAGCTTGTATTTCTACAGTCTAGTAATACTGTCTTCCAGTGTGATAGATTTTGTCTTACACTACAGTGCAGAGTGAATAATTTTCCATTACAAGTAGGACTGTATTCTCACTTTCAGCAGGAAGAAAAAAAAAGGCAAAAAAAAAAAAAAAAAAAAAAGCTAAGCTTAATTTTCATCCCACCAGTATTTAATTCACTTTGGGTCTATTTTTCATTCTAGCTAGTTGAGTAATTCATGCCCATCTGTTTCTCTGTGAGTCAAGCAATCATTTTTATTTTTGAAGTGTGTTCTTCTTTTTCATATACTGCAATAAATAAATTGAATAATATTTTGCTGACCAATTGACTATTTCCACTTGTTACAGAAGACATTTAAAACTGGAGCACTAAAGAGTTGCCTTAGCACCCATGAGACATAGTTCACAGTAAGTGCAAAAATTTTCTTTGGTCACAGCTAAAATGAACGCAATTATTGTCAGCAATGCCAGATTTATGCTATGCATTCACAGTCAAAGGCAAACTTGGGTTTCTAAATGCAAACCATTTAAAATAGTCTCTCAGCTCTAGAAGAATGCATAAGAACAAGGAACAGAAAAATCATAGCCTCAATACACATGGCAGCCTTCTCTTCAGATCACAAATAGACAGTAGAAAAATATATATATAAGAAAAAGAAAATAAAAGAAAAAAGAAAAAAAAAGAAAGAGAAAAAAAAAAGAAGATGCAGTTATTCAGTGGTAAAAATAGTGAAATGATTCTTGTGGGTCAGCTATAAAGGAAATTTTTTAGTTTCAGATGCATATATGAATAACTGGAGACATTGCTGCCATCACACATTATACTGTCCTGTCCTTGTTATTGTCCACACTGCTGGGATAAGTATTCTTTAGAAGTATTCTTTCTGATCTTAGAAGTGCTTCTCAGTTTGGGTTCTGGCTGCTGTGTGAGAGGAAGATCTCCTCGCCTCACTCCTTCCCCACAAGGCAGCATGTTCAGGGAGAGCAGCATGGGAGAGACCAGAGCAGCCTCTAGGTACAGATGTTGGAGATAATTTTCTCTGTCCCCTATTCAAGGCAAAGAAGGAGAGCTTTGTGCGTCAGAGACCTAACACCCCCAAGGGCTGCTCCTGGAGTGAGCAGGTTGCCCAGCACGTGTTGCTCACAGCTGTAGCTGAAGGCACGGCCTCACCTTGGCTTCTTGGCACCCCCCTGGCACTTAGGCTTTCTCTTTTCAAGCTTACAAAAGAATGGGATGCTTTGATGAGACACTTCAAATAATATCACATGCTGGTGAATAGCTCTCTTGGCAGCAGGCTACCATGTCATTGTTCTTCCATCAATACCAAAAATATGAAGGGGGTTTGCTCTCAGCCCTCTCTTTCATTCAAGAATAAGCTACCGGCTCCCTGGATTTGTGTTTTCTACTGCAGGGCTCTTGGAGAAAAGCCAAAGAATCATTCCTAAGCAACTTGAACATACAGTAGACTTAGTTTTGTCTGTTTTGAGACATCTTCACTTTATTTTCTAGCCCATGACATGAAGCTTACAAAATTAAATCCTTTGTTTCTTCTTTTAGCTGGCTGGCAGCCAGTTCCCTGTCTTATTATCTTTGGTATTCCTTGACCAATTTCAGCCCTATATGGCAGATGGTTAGAGATCTCAAATATAACAAGTGTCTAGACTGAAAGCTAGAGGTTGATTAAAGAGGAAGAGACCTTACTATTTCTTCCTCTGAAGTAAAGACAGAGAGAATTCAATGTCATCTGTTCAGCTGCATCTAGCTGGTCAATCAGCGGGCATGTACTTACAGGTTATGCAGCTGAAAGTAAAAAAACAAAAAACAATGACAAACAAACAAACAAACAAAAAAAAACAAACAAACCAAAAAAAAAAAAAAAAAAAACCAAAAAAAAGAAAACCAAGCAAAAACACTTGGAATCTTAAGCAGCAGTTGAGGGAGAGCTAGGTTAATACCAGCAGGCTGTAGGACTCCTGTGGTGTGAAGAGAAGGTATGGAGGTTTGTGGGAAGGCTGTGCATACTGCAAGGGAAGCTAGGAGGACTGCAGATACCATGAGAGTGGCAAAGGAACACAAGGGTGTGCTGAGTGTACTGTGGTGAGGGTATTGTAAAAGATAGAGTGCATTTACCCAGTGCATCTTCACCAGTTCCACTGGCCATGGGTCGACTGGGCCCCTCGCTAAAAGAAGGACATGGAGGTGCTTGAGCGGGTCCAGAGAAGGGCGACGAAGCTGGTGAGGGGCCTGGAGAACAAGTCCTACAAGGAGCGGCTGAGGGAGCTGGGCTTGTTCAGCCTGGAGAAGAGGAGGCTCAGGGGCGACCTTATCGCTCTACAGATACCTTAAAGGAGGCTGTAACGAGGTGGGGGTTGGTCTGTTCTCCCACGTGCCTGGTGACAGGACAAGGGGGAATGGGCTTAAGTTG
Source organism: Heteronetta atricapilla (assembly GCA_011075105.1). Classification (NCBI taxonomy): domain Eukaryota; kingdom Metazoa; phylum Chordata; class Aves; order Anseriformes; family Anatidae; genus Heteronetta; species Heteronetta atricapilla. The sequence goes on from CM021731.1 coordinate 26,196,279, forward strand.
CGCCAGGGGAGTTTAAGGTTGGATGTTAGGAAGAACTTCTTTACTGAAAGTGTTGTTAGACATTGGAACAGGCTGCCCAGGGAGGTGGTGGAGTCACCATCCCTGGAAGTCTTTAAAAGACGTTTAGATGTAGAGCTTAGGGATATGGTTTAGTGGGGACTGTTAGTGTTAGGTTAGAGGTTGGACTCGATGATCTTGGAAGTCTCTTCCAACCTAGAAATTCCGTGATTCTGTGATTCTGTGACTGCTTTTGCATAGCTTCCTCACTAGGACTTCAGGTGTGACAAAGAGACCCTGGATAGGAGATCCTGACAGAACTTAGGCAACTGAGCTTGCTGTGGGGGCTTTCCTGCAGGTAAGCAGGCTAGACCAAGAAAGCCAGACAGTAACAGCACCAGGAACAGACCCAAGCACTATTCACAGGGCCCCAGCATGGTCGAGGTTGACAGGGACCTCTGGAGGCCATCTGGTCAAACACCCCTGCTCAGGCAGGGCCACCCAGAGCTGGTTGCTCAGGACCACATCTAGGTGGCTTTTGAAGATCTAGGAGGGAGACTCCATGACCTATCTGGGCAAGCTGTGCAAGTGCTCAGACACCCACACAGCAGAGAGGTGCTTTCTGATGTTCAGAGGGAACCTCCTGTGTTCCAGTTTGAGTCCATTGCCTCTTGTCATGGCACTGGGCACTGCTGAAAAGAGCATGGCTCTGTCCTTTTTGCACCCTCCCTTCAGGTATTTATAGACATTGACCAGATCCCCCTTGACCCTCCTCTTCCTCTGGCCCCTCTTATTCAAAGGGGAGGCAGAAACCTCAGATAAATAAATAAATAATAAACAAACACTTTTCATTTTCCATGTTCAGACTAGTCAGTCTGGGACTAGACTGTGTACCTTTTAAGTCTGTGTGACTAAATTTTACCTGGCTCATTGCTTTTCCATTTCAATTTCATGGTTTGATTCTCTACTATCTTAATTTGTGTAATTGCATTGCTTCCTAATTTCCATGCATCTGAATTGAGAACATAGAACAGCAGAACAGGAAATGATTTCCCAGTCTAGCAGGATTCTCAGCATTCTCCTATACTGAATATCTGACTGAAATTAAAGTTTTTAAAAAACATCAGATGAAACAAGACAAAACCTATGCCTTCATTCTGGAACAGTCCCAGGATAAAGGCATTCACACAGCATCTGCATCACTTGCAGAGGAGTTAATTTAGTTGGATTCACATAGAGGCTGGCAGTCTATAAATTCTTCATCTTTAATGTATTGTGTGTGCATGTAAACAAACACGCCCAAACACAAAGATATATCTATGGATTATTTATCTGTATGATGTGTGATACTGAAAAGTCTGCAAAACGTGTCCTTCCAACCCTGCTGGTGAAAAGCTTTTTAATTTTTCAGATTTTTTTTTTTTTTTTTTTTTTTTATTACACATATGCATGTGTGTACATACATAAATATAGATATGCTTATACAAAAATCTGAAAATGTTTGTGTGTTTGATTGTTTATGGGATATCTAATTGTTTGATTATGGGATATCTAAGTCAAAATGAGTGCTTTTTTGTACAGCTGTCAGTGCAGTGAGGTTGAACGCTTGTTCACTAAGCCATCAGCAAAGCCACAGGACTGGGACAAGTCTAGCCACACACTGTTAAAATGCTTTACTGTTTGTGGACTATTTTATCGTCCAATGGAGGTAATCTGTCAGGGTAGCTGGAATACAAGATGAGAAGGTAATATAGTCTCTGTGCAGGCCCAGTGTCCTAGAAGACTGTGACAGGCCCTTGTTGGATTCTTCAGCCAAAAGGGCAAGCAGCATAGAACAATTAGAAGTATATTCCTGCTGGGTTGTACTGATGGACAGATGCATTATGCACATGTCTAATAGATTAAATAATTAAACAATAGGTGGACATGTCTTCCTTAGAGTTTAAGATCATTAAGAAAATTTATGTGGAAGCATTCCTAGACTCATGCAATTATTCTTATTAGACTTAATAGTACCACAGGATGATGTGGGCAGTCAGCATCTTTCCAGAAATGGGCTTCATGCTGTGTAATTTGAAGTAAATTCATATTACTACTTGCCATCATTTTTTTTTTTTTTTTTTTTCAGCGTTGAAATATTCCGCTCTCAGCACTGTGTATACGTGGCATGTTAGTGCTGGGAAGTGTCCGTATTATCTGCCCTTCAGCAAGCACCCCCTTATTCACCAACAATTAACTTGACAAGTAAATAGAACCATAAAGTGACAAAGCAGTTGATCAGAGGAGTGTCTCTTACTGACTTCCCATTGCTTAGCAATGGTCATCAGTCAAATATACAGGTAAGATTTATCCATAAGGAATAAGAAGAAAGCTACATGTACAGACTGCCTCTGTTAGAGATTACCTTGTTTACCTTGGAAGAGAACCCAGGCTATAATGAAATAATCACATTTTATCTCAAAAATGACAACATTCTATGCAGTGTCTTATCAATTGCATAATATTGTTGTTACATCAAATTAGGTGTTATAAAGGATTTTTTTTTTCTCTATCAGTATTCACTTCATGCCTTGCCAGAGCTTGGCTGAGATCCACCTTTATTTCATGGTGGATGTGTGATGAGCAGTGCAGTTCAACCTCCAACAATTTGCTCAAAACTTCTGTGATCCTCTGGGTGATTACTGTTGACCACCTAGAAAACTCTAGCCACATATGAATGCTGACTGTGAACTGATGCACTATCCCTTTGAAAAGGCCTCACTCTTATTACATTTCAAACAGATGAGCAGAATGGCGGAGGGGAGGGACGATATAGATGAAAGCAGAGCTATGGTTCTATCTTATATACCAGTCTATGTACTAACGAGGCTGTTTGCACAGTAAGTGGTGATGGTGCTTTCACTGACTCTGATATAACTAACCAACCCTCACAGTAAAGAATTTCTTCCGAATATCTAATCTAAACCTACCCTCTTTCAGTTTAAATCTATTATGCCTTGCCCTATCCCTACACCCCCTGACACAGAGTCCCTCCCCAGCTTTCCTGCAGGCCTCCTTTAGGTACTGGAAGGCCGCTGTAAGGTCTGCCCAGAGCCTTCTCTTCTCCAGGCTGAACAACCCTAACTCTCTCAGCCTGTCTTTGTAGCCTCCTTTGTAGGAGGTCCTCCAGCCTCTGATCATCTTTGTAGCCTTCCTCTGGACTCATTCTAACACTTCAGTGACCTTGTGCTGGGGCCCCCAGATCTGAATGCAGTGCTCAAGATGGGTTGTCATGAGAGCAGAGCAGAAGGGGAGAAGAATCTCCCTCAGCCTGCTAGCTATACCTCTTTTGATGCAGCCAAGAATACAATTGGCTTTCCAGGCTTTGAGCACACATTGCTAAGTCATGTTGAGTTTCTTGTCAACCAATATCCCCATCTTCTCAAGGCTGCTCTCAATCCATCCTCTGCCCATCCTGTATTTGTGCTTTGGATTGCCCCAACCCTGATGCAGGACCTTGCACTTGGCCTTATTGAACCTCATGAGGTTTGCACTTGCCCACCTCTCAAGCCTGTCCAAGTCCCTCTGGATGGCATCCTTTCCCTCCAGCATGGTGACAGCACCACACAGATTGGTGTCATCAGCAAATCTGTGGAGGGTGCACCCAGTCTCACTGTCCATGTCATTGACAAAGATGTTAACAGCTCCAATCCCAATACCAACCCCTGAGGAATCCCACTTGTCACTGGTCTCTGTTTGAACATTGAGCTGTTAACTGCAACTCTTTAAGTGTGATTATCCACCCAATTCCTTATCCAGTGAGAGGTTCATTTGTCAAATCCATGTCTCTCAAATTTAGAGACGAGGATGTTGTGAAGGACAGTGTCAAATGCTTTGCAAAAGTCCATGTAGATGACATCAGTTGCTCTTTTCTTATCCACCAGTGCTGTAATCCCATCATAGAAGGCCACCAGGTTTGTCAGGCACATTTTGCCCTTAGTTAAGCCATGGTGGCTGTCACCAATCACCTCCTTATTTTCCATGTGTCTTAACATAGTTTCCAGGAAGATCTGCTCCAGGATCTTGCCAGGCACAGAGGTGAGAATGACTGGCTTGTAGTTCCCCAGATCTTTCTTTTTCCCTTTTAAAAAAGAGGATTATGTTTCCTCTCTTCCAGTCAGTGGGAACTTCACCAGAATTTGTCTTCTGTGACTTGGACAGTGTGGCTAAAGTACTTGCCAGTGAATCCCGAGGGAAAAAGATATCTGAGTACCTGTCTTCTCTATATCCAAGGTGACCAGGTCTCCCATTTCCTTTCAGACAGGGCTCACAATTTCCCTAGTCTTTCTTTTATCACTGATACACCTATAGAAGCCTTTTTGTTGCTGTAGACATCCCTGGCCAGATTTAATCCTATCAGGGCTTTAGCTTTCCTGACTTGATTCCCTGGCTGCTTGGATGATTTATCTGTATTCCTGTCAGGCTCTCTGTCCATTTTTCCACCCTCTGTAGGCTTCCTTTTTGTGATTGAGTTTGGCCAGGAGCTCCTTGTTCTTCCATGCAGGCCTCCTGGCGTTTTTGCCTGACTTCTTTGTTGGGATGCATTGCTCCTGAGTTTAGAGGAGGTGAACCAGCTTTCTTGGACCCCCCTTCTCTCCAGGGCTTTATCCCATGGTACTCTACCAAGAAGATACCTGAAGAGGGCAAATTGGCTCTCCTGAAGTCCAGGATAGTGAACTTGCTGTCTGGTCTCTTTGCTGCCCTAAGGATCTTGAACTCCACTATTTCATGGTCACTGCAGCCAAGGCTGCCCTTGAGCTTCACATTCCCTGCCAACCTCTTCTTGTTGGTAATATCCATATCCATTCTGTGGTAATCACAGAACTCCAGAGACCTCATATTTTTATCTTCATATAAAATACAAGATTTTGCCCATTGACTCATGTGACAGGGAAGCACAAAAGGCTGAGAAGTTGCATGCTCAAAGTGGAGCCTGTAGTTTAATACAGATAAACACGGGGGAACTGCAGAAAGTTCTCCAAATGATCACAAGTAGTTTACAGTATCTGGTTTGTGACAACAGAGCTAAAACAAATACAGAAAAGCGAGTGGCTGCAATTCCAACATGAAAAGTTTTATCTCCTTCAGCTTCACCCATCATGGAGTAATGGGAGCCCTGAACATTGGTATGGCATTTTAAGTGGCAAGATTCCTTACTGTCTTATCAGTAGAGGCACTGGTAGCTATTTTCCTTCTCCTCTCTTGCACTTGTAGACTTTGTGCCTCTCTTCAGTTGATTAGCATTTTGAATTTTGCCACAAGATCATTCTGTTTCTATAGCGATCTTGGCACTAATAGTATAGGCTCATTTCCTATCAGTCATGGTTTACTTACGTCAATGAACACATTATTTTCAACTGTGTTTCTTTCATTCCTGCATCATGTAGGTCATTATATTTATAAGCAGCCAATGAGACCAAGTTTCTAAAATTGCCAGAATATTTAGAACAGTCTAACAACTGTACTATGTTCCTGCCTATTAATGCACCATTATGTTGGGAAAACAGAGCATAAGTAAAAACTAATTAGGAAAATAGGTAAATAACAACAACAACAATTGCAGTACATCACTCAGAAGCAAAAAATCTACAGATATACAAGTTAAAAAGTCAGAGCGTGATAGTTCTTCAGAGGCAGAAGTGTTGAAACCTATATGGACTCACACTGCCTTAGCAAGAAAAAAACAGAAATCTATGACAGTCTACAGAAAAATCCATTCCTGGCTATTATGTATCATAACATGCTTATAGCATAGGGCAGATCTCTTGTACTGATCTATCTTTTGAGAAGGCAGCTGTAAATCAGATAAATAAGCTTTTTTAATTCTATGTCCTGAAAACACTTCACAATTGTTTACACCAATCTGTCTTTTTAGCTTTCAGTAACTACTATAATGATTTTTTGTTCTCTTGGATTATGAATGTGTATGATGAAGGAGGCCTCTGTTTCCAAACAAGGACGGAATTCAAGAAGAATTAGTCACTGAATGGGACACCTAACAGATAAAGATAAAACTCTCCCTAGAAATGATCTATTGTTCTTCTAGTACAAGTAATTTAAAATACACTGATGTAGCTTAGCTATGACTGAAGATGAAAACAGGGATGTTGTTTTGACAGTTTATTTAAATATGTTTGAATTTCTCTGTTCTTAAATCACATTTTCCATAAAAGTATCAGAATTCTAGGTTATCTTAAAGTAAAGCTGTGTAACAGAGATTGAAGCAAATAGCAAATATTTACATTTAAATGGAAGAGAACTACAAAAATCTGAAGTTTTGTAGAGAGGATGGGTAGAGTTGAACACAAATATTCTTTATTGATCACTATGTGCTACTGCTCAGTAACATGCATAGCTGGGGAAAAAAAAAAAGGCTTATGAAAATGAGTTTGCAGAAAGAGAAATTGAGGTATAGGCACCAAGTATAACATTTATATCATTTCAGTTAATACAAATCTGTGAAATCAACCTGAAAGCCCAGAGAAGGTTATATGACTTTGAACTTAAGTTCATCTCTAGCCCAGACACCAATGCTGCCATTTTATTAAAGGTATATCCACTAAACTTAAGGACTTTACAAAGCCTCTTCTTTTAGCATTTTAAAGCTAGAGACCAGTTATCATTTATATTTATGCTTCTCTAAGCTCTTGGAACAAGTGATATCTTTCAGTTGTAATCTTGCTGATTAAACTCTGCAAGAATAGTTCTTTTTGCGAAATAGGAGGATAACCTTCAGCAAAGCTATTAGAAAAAGTGAACAAGAGGGGACAATGGGTTAAGCTCTTATTATCCATCACTGCAGAACACTAACTTGGAAATTTTTAATAACCTTTTTTTCATTATTATGATTATTAAAAAAAAAAAGTAATTAAAAATGTAGTGGGCTTAATTGCAAGTTGGAGTCAGCTCTGCAACTGATGTGCATTGTCACTATTTTGTTCTTTTGGCTGTTTGTTTTCTACAACAGCCAAGAATGTTATCTCCAATAAATACAAAATTTACTATGCCAGTTCTGACAAAGTTCAAGGATGCAAAAGAAGGTAAATCACTCTACACCTGGAACTACTACATGTGTTTATATTCTCTAAACTCTAGATCCACAAAATAGGACTGGGTCTCCAGGACTTTAAAAAGTCCTGAAAAAACATCTTGCTGCTGCCTCTTCTCCAAAATAATCAGTTTTCTAAGTGTAAATTCCTAATCCAAGGCCATTTTCTTGTCGGATTCAGGCACCTCCAAAACTAACAACAAGCTTGCTGGGCAAGCTGGTACCCAGGTCTCATTGAGGATCTGGGCCTGAGTGAAATCACTGCTGAAGACAACTGACTTAAAAGTAACAATATTGCAGAGAGACACTGTAATAAAAATGAGATGAAGGTTCTGGTTAGTCTGTAACAATAGCTGATTCAGGAAATTTTCTGATCAAAGAACCATAAAACAAGCTATTTCTAATGAGAAAAAAAAATGAAAGAAGAAAATGAACTATAGCCAATAAAAAAATCTTGACCTGAGTTCATGGTGTAAGATGACTAGGAGTTCTACAGGATGATTCGAAGTAATATAGCTATACCCCCAAATGTAAGAAAAATAGAGAACATTAATACACAGTACATTTCCACCTTTATCTAATGCTTTCAAAACAGGCAAGTGAGAAAAAATACAAATGTTGATCAAACAAGGATAAAGAAAAGATGAGGTTTTAATGAAGATTCATAAGATTGCATCAGGTAGTCAAAAATCAGTGTTGCAAGTAAAGCAGGATGTGAGTCACTCTTATTTGTAGGATGTTGTGTGAGTTCTGTCATGTAAACAAGCTATATTGGTCAGGCTCTACTACAGAAACACATGCTGAACCAGCCTGAAATTTATGGTTGCCAGCATGCAGTACATCCTGGCTCCTCAGAACTAGATAGTGACAGCAGATCCACCTGCTTTGAAAGGAAAAAGGAAAATCTCTGCTAGCTAGTAGAAATATATTCCATATGACAAATGTTTCAGCAATAGGATTTTATTGACATACGCATCCTCATTCACTGCAAAATTTCAACATTTCTTTTTCAAGAAAACTAATTAAATCTCTAACTTTCTCTGCCTGTAACACATCTTTGTGGAACAATCTTTTTATTTATTTATTTTTAATAAATCATTCCCCTAATAACCAGTTCATTAGGAGGTGTATATACTATTGGTAAGGTGTTGTCCTTGAAAAAACACAGTCCAAAATAATGTTTTTGTAGCTTGCATAGGGAACACTTTTCCCTATGAATAACAAAGGACAGTAACTTTGTCATTTGTGTGTCCACCAAACTGGTGAATGAAACAGCTGTTCCTCATACCTTTCCTGTTAGAAGTAGTGGGGAAAAAAACAACAACTAAAACTAAAACAAAAAAAATGAACAAAAACAACCAAGAACCAGTGGAATCAACCAATCAACCATTTGGTTGATATTTTTGAGCCATATTTTTGAGCTGAGAACTGTTATGGAGACAAAGAGCTGTGAAATATTCATGCCTCCTGTCCCCATTTGATTGAAATGGAATGTCCTGTCCAGACTCTTCACCACCTACTGGAACAAGACAGGTTCATACATTTTCTGATTTTATTCTGCTTGTGGCCTACCTGATAATTTTGCTTGCTAGCATGCTTTGTGGGCATTCAAAGCTGTACAGTATCAGTCTGACTAATGTTTCAGTTCTTGAAGCATCCCAAGACAGTTTATCAGACATCAATACTCATGACAGTTTTCTGCCACGTATCTATCCAATGTGAGGTGACTCAGAGAACAGAGGGGGAGCTTCACTCTCTAACATGTGCCTTGTTTGCAGGCAGGCCAAGCCAAAGTGCTTCCCATTGACCTTTGTTGCATTGCACGCTCCCTCTGCACAAATGTTAATGTATTCAAGACGTGGGAGAAGGCATCCTTGTGTGTACAAAGACTTGTGTGTACAAAGACTCCCCCATCCAGAGTCTCAACTTCTTTCTTCAACCAGAAAATAATTAGCATGTTCACTTGCTGTAATTGATAAACATCTAATAATTTATTTCTCTAATTTTCTTATTACTCAGTTCATATGCTGAGAAACTAATTTATTTGCTTTGCTGTGGTTACATCTCGTCATTGTCACTTTGCAGGAGTTTCCAGTATGCTGCTGCTAGGTTTTCACCTGCAATAGTAACTGGCTTTACTGTGAATGCTGGTTTTCTTTGTGATTACTGGAGTCTCTTCTTGGCTGCCCATTACGATTCAGTAGGTATAAGCTGTCTCATATAATGAGTAAATATCTTGATAAGACTGAAAGGGTTTTTGTATCCATCCCATTATGCCAGTGATGCCTTAGTGAGCATTGTAAGTGAATGACATACTAGTGATAGGACTAGAGCGAATGGCCTGAAGTTGACCCAGGGGAGGTTTAGGTTGGAAATGAGGAGAGATTTCTTCTCAGAAAGAGCAGTCAGGCATTGAACGGGTTGCCCAGGGAAGTGGTGGCGTCACTGTCCCTGGGGGTGTTCAAGGAAAGGTTGGACCTGCTGATAAGGGACATGGTTTAGTGGGGATATTGGTGGTAGGGTGATGGCTGGACCAGATGATCTTGGAGGGCTTTTTCAACCTTAATGATTCTATGATTCTATGATTCTGTGTTGTAGTGTGTTGTTATTGAATATTTTTATTGCAGAACTTTCATATTCATACTCTGAAGCTTTCCCTTTTGTGTTCAGCTGCAGACCTGAGCTACTCAAAATAAGGTACTGGTAAGGATCAGTTCAGGGCTAGGCACTTTAATCACAGCAACAAATGAAGCAATATTATATTCTAGCTCAGAACCTTTAAACAGCTTACTGTAACCATGTCGTTGCTGAAATTCCCTGGCTGCAATTACAAGAAAACTAGCACGATAAAAAGCAAATATTAGGCTTGGCATAGTGAGATACCCTTGAAAAATTTGTCAAATTCTGAATTTTCTGCAGATTAATAAAGCTTGTCCATCAGAATGCAAAACGCCTTACCCTGTGACGTGCCTAATTGCATATTTTCAGGATCCTCCACGGAAGAGGCCCATGGCAATAATTAATACCTAATGCAGTAAAAACCATTGCTTTGGGTGTTGCTTGGCAACCAGCATCCCGTAGGCTTCTGCAGGGGCTTCGCATAAAGGCAAGAGAGGGAGCATTTCACACTGCCAGGGCCTGAACAGCTTTGGGCTAGGCTGGCTGCTCCATTCGGGCTGTTTCTGGAGTGATCTCCATAAAACAAATCTCTCTTAAGAGGTTACACACCTGAACAGCCTTTTCAATGGCTAGACAGATGCCAAATGCCGCATGTGGTGTTTATTTGTACCTTGAAACACCTGTTAGGATCAGAAATACATCGGCTGTTCTCCTGTTATCTTCCAGTAACAAAGCCTTGTTTCCAAAGGTTGTGTTTCTGTGGGTTCATTTCTACTTCTAACTGCAACAGTTTGCCTTCTCCAACAGGGCTGATTTATTTATTTATTTATTGTTGCAATACATATATATATATTTTGGATAAACAATAAATTGAATTTAAAAGAGGAGTTGAGCTGTGAGGGTTTTTTTATACAAATACCACTGTATCTCAGTGGTATATGCAGGACAGAGCAGCAGAGCATATTTCCCTGAAATGCAGTCTTTCCCAGCTGTGAAAGCATTCCTTTTTGATATTACTTTTTTTTTTTTTTTAAAAAAAAAAAAAAAAAAGTACCAGTTCACTTCCAATGCAATCTCTTTACCTTGGCACAGAGACATCTAAATCTCATTTAATTCAATGTATGTATTTATTCAGATGGCCACTTCAATAAAAGCAAACCACTATTCCAGGTTTCCCTTTCTCAGTTACAGTCTCCGAACTGTTTTGTGGTCCTTAGCAAGTCGATCAGCTTTCCTTCATCTTTGTTTTTCCATCAGAATAACTGCTCAGATAACTTCTGACTCAGAAAGATATTGTAATGCTTTAATAGCAGCTACTATATTATTTGATAGCCCTTAAGGAAAAAAATACCAGTGTAGGAATGTATTTCATTTTGTTATAAATAATGCACAATTTAGTTTTAAGCAAACACATTCAGCACCAGTTGGAGTTGGGTAGAAAAGAAACAGCAAAAAAATCTTATTTTAAAATAATCATTTTATTACCAGGACTGTGAGCAATCCTGTCCTGTGTTTCTATGAATCATAGTTGTAATTGCTCTAAAATAATAAAGTTCAAATATTATGTAAATATATTTATTGCAAATCCACCAACTTTTTTTTTTTTTTTTTTTTTACCTTTGTCCTTCAGCAAGATTATTCAGTGCTTTGAGATATTTTGTAAAGTCATTATTTTCATACAGATTTCTGGATGCAGCAGATCTTCTGTAGAGCCTTGCTTTTATATTCATGCCCAGTCTTGAAATCTCAGAGAAAATTGTCAAGGCATAGGAGGTAGGAGAGTTCCTAGCATCGATGGAAAGTTGATAAAACTTTGGAGCCTAAACACCCTTTCTTATTGCTGTTTTGGTTTGTTTGCTTGGTCGGTTCATTTTTTGTTTGTTTTTCAACACATTTAGTTCATGCACATTTTTAGAATTTCATTCCTGCTTAATTCCCTATAAAGTAACCAATTGACACATCAAGGACCAAAGTTCCATACAACCTATGTGATGTAAAATATCTCAGCCTTGAATGATGAGCAAAATCCCAAGAAAAGATTATCTTATGGATATCCAGAATTTAAACAGTACAGCTGAGGCAGAATCCACGATCCACCTTACTTTGAGTTTGGTGAAGTTATACATTGAAAAATGCTTGGGCTTACCAGGAAAGATTAGAAAGGGTTATCTCTCTTCTACTCACTGCTTTTCCCCTTTTAACTCACTTATATTTAAAAAGTGAATTTTACTCATGTACTGAAAGCAATATGAATTTTAATCTCACCTTTTAAACTTGTGATTTCATGATTAAACTTTATTATTTTTTTATTATTATTATTTTTCCTGATTAAAACATTCATCAGCTCTTGTGATAGCCATAAATTTGAACCAGGGACTTCATATGAGCTGCCTGTCTTTATTTCGGGTCACTGCGAGTCTTGGCAATAAGATGATGAAGATGATGTTAGTTCAGTTTATGGCACTCACAGACTCTCAGATCTCTGTCTTTTGACAGAATTATTTTTCATCTTTGAGAGTATAAATAAGGAGTTACATTGCAAAGTTGGATTGCATCCATAAGTGCATTACTTTCCTACAGGCAAGAAATTTTGCTCCTTTATTCTAGTGAATGCATGTTTTCCAGGAGAGTGTTAACTCCTCAGCACAATGATTTCTGTTCTGTGTCAGCAGCACAGGAGCTAATTCTCCTGGGTTGCAGTTCTACAATGTATGTGGTGGAGCTAACAACCTATTGAAGCAGTTTTGTTTCATTAGCAAGGGAATTTCTCCCTAGTGGAGCATTTCAATACAAACAACATTTCATTACCAAGTCCCCATATAGAAGTTTAATTCAAGTGCTAAGGTAGCTACCACCTTACTGGAACTGATCCTTCTTGGCAATTGATCCACCTCCCTTGGGATTTGATTTCCACAATTACAGAGTAAAGCTTCTCTTGAAGCTGTTTCATGCACTGAATGCCCACATACAATACTGCACTTGCAGAGCAAGCTCTCAGAGCTATAGCTGAGCTCTGGCAGAAAGGGCAGCCTCCACTGTGTGCAATATCATTTCAATTCCAGCCGAGTTTCTTCTTAGATACAGTGGTCCATCTTGGCAGTGGTACAGCTTCATCCCTACAGGGGAGCATTTAGTCATTCAATTTTGTTCCTAGGATGTCAGCGGCATTAGAAAATTCCAAAATTAACCTTTTGCATAATGAAAAGGGAGAAATGCCAAAACAGTAGGGAGAGACTTCAACGGGTTCTTGTGGAAAAAAGAGAGATTCTGAAAAAAAGTGATTTAACAATCACTGAAAAAAAATAATTTCACAGTATGGTGATTTGTGGGCTAAGAGTTAAATTCCAAAATGAGGTAGTGTACTTCCCAGCACTGCAGATCACTGCATAACTCCTGCCAGTGAAGGAACAAACTCTTCCAAGTCTGGCAGTTGCAGCATGAATTCCCCTGCCTGTTGCCACTACAGCCAACATGATCACAGCAGCATGCATTTTTCCTATGTCCAGAAAAAAATGTGTTTTTTGCCTGGAAGTGCTGATGCCTGTAAAAGTGCATTAGTCATCAGGTCTGCACAGGGAAACTGGTTCTGATTCCTGCACCTTTATTTCTTCAGTTAGCAACCTCTTGCAGATCTGCATTGTGTTCTTTACTGGTACCCAGTCTTCATGAGAAGATGAGTGAAAATGCGAAATACTACAGGGGTTTTAGTTTTTCTAAATATTTTAATGCATTTTCCATCTGATAATTTTAACTCTCCCATACCTTTCCAATACTTAAAATGCTGCACCCTCTTTTTAGTCTTAATAGTAAATATGAATAACTCATTTTCCATAGTGAAACAGATGTAAAGCTAAAAAATACCCAACTATTTCAGACATTACAGCATACATGTGAAGCATATTGATAGCCTAATAGAAATGTATAGATTTCAGCTCCAGGGAGATCAGCATGTGATTATATATATTATATATATATTATATATATATTATATATATATTATATATATATATATATAATAACTCAGATTGAAAAACTTACTCTAAAATAAATGTTGTTTCAAATTCATTGACTATACCCATTTTTAGTTTCAGATTCCATTCTGGGCTCAGATTTCTAAAAGTTAGACATACCAAACTCTTAAAATTTTATGTTCCAGCTGGATCTAGCCTTCTTTCCACCTGTGTTAAAATGAAGTCTCATTCAGAATTCCCCTGCTCAAGGTAAATTTCTTGAATTGTCACCTGTAAGTTTTAGACATTCCCAAAATGTTATGCTACTGGCAGAATGATGTGACTCAAGGTAGAGCCTCAACGAAAGCAGTTTTCTCTTTCTTTAAAAAGATATTTTAAAATCTTGTCATTTTGTCCTTTAGTATGATGTGAGGTTTGCAGTAGACAGTAATATTTCAGTTTATGTTTCAAATATTAAAATGTTACTCATAAACATTCAAATAACATTTTCTGAGATGTCAGTAATGTTGACACACACAACACCATTCTGATAGTTTTTCCCTTTTTGTCCACTTGTGCCTTTCAGCAGATTACAGCCAGTTTTCAACATTCCAGTCATGTGAATCACATCACTAGCTTATAGTAATATGCAGCACTGTTGAATTTATGCTCATAAATCAACAAATCCAATACTTTTTATTTACTAGCTATGCTGCTTGTGCATAGCCAATTAGAGCTTCTCTTCTGTTGTTCACTGGAGATTCCATTTTGTTCTCAACAGTTTGATTTTTATCTCCTTTTCACCTTCCCTTTTGATGTCAGTTTAAAATCCTCAGAAACAGCCAACATGGCTTCTAGAATATCAATTCTCTTTCTATTGAATTTTACTTGGACAGTGGAATGCCATCTTCTAGAGAAAATAACCCTTTCTTCACAAAATCCTAGTTAAGGTTCAACAGTCAGAGTGTTCTGTGTTACTTGCAGGTCTCCAAGACTAAAGGTGCCTGAAGTGGTAATCAGTGTAACATTTGAATTATGTAGAATTTATGGCTTGAGGAGTCCTAGATGAGGGTGTTGGCACAAATGACTTAAGTTAGCACTGGGGTGGTATTTTAAAAGGTTGTGAGGAGACAATGATTTCTGAGGTATCTGGGGGTTCAACATTTCCTTCTTGCTTAAATTCAGACACAGCTATATGTATATATATATATATTTATTTATTTTTTGAAAAGAATGAAAAAAAATATCATTTTGCATTTTTCTTGTTGTTGTTGCATGAAAATGGTTAGTAGGAAGGTGGTAACGCCTCAATACGCTGTATGATTTAGGTACATAGCAGTTTGCTTCCCTGCCAACTTACAGCCAAGGCATACATTTTCTATCACAGCAGTTGTGTGCTAATGGAGGGAATGAGCAGTGTTCAGCACAGCAGCTGCATCCTGTGAGTTGTGGACATCCCACCTTTGTATGCCAAGTCTCTAATCATAGGAAAGGAACACATTTAAAGCTCAGCTGTAAGGCCTGCTCCTAGGCTTGGCCTTTCTGTCACTCAACACAAGCAAAACTGGAACAGCAGAAAAAGAGTAAATTACCTCTACTTTGCCAGAGAAAAGCAACTCCTTTGCCCTACTGTAGTGATAAAATTATCTGTAAAAACCACTGGCAATTTCTCCTGCTAGCAAGGCTCTGGCTTGACCGTGCATTAAGATGTTCTATTCCACATAGTACAGGCAGAGCAATGACTGCACTATGGGAGCAGTCACGAGGTCATGCGGTCCCTCTCTCTGAATTTGCATGTTATGTGTGCAGATGCTATGCTACTGAAGGTGGAAAGCCAGTTCTGAGAGAAAAGATGTCAGTAGCACAAACAGCAACCAGAGAGTAAGTGACAGCTTGTCCAGTGATGCAGCACTAACAATAAAAAAACAAAACAACAACAACAACAAAAAAAACCACTTCCTAATATAGAGTTGGTCCCAAGTCCCAAGTCATTCTGCAAGCAGCAAAATCTCAAAGACTTTTGGGCCCCACTGCCATCACTGATGCAGCAATAATTGCTACGTTGCATGAGAATCTACTCTCAGTAGTGACTAATAATATTCAATATGGATTTTAGTGCTCTCATGCCACCAGTAAGTCTTGTTGCTGTCATTAGGGGAAAGAGTTAAGAAATACGAACATCCAGTAAAGGCTCATACAGTTACAAAAATCAATAATATTTTCAAAATGTTGTGATGATTAATTTAGTGGCATAAAGAAGAAATCTAGATCATCCCTCCTTCAGAAGCATGCCTGTCATCTTTTCGACCACAACAGTAGGTCAAACTACTCCCAACACTTCGATGATGTGCTGGATATTAGTTGTCTGGGGGCGGACTTTTAGTTGAAGTGTTGCTGGTCCATCTATCCTATTAATTTTTGTTGGATGAGATCTGAGTCTTCCACCCCCTTCTCTCTCAGAAATCATTTCTAAATTTATCTTCAGATGAGGAGAGATCAGTTTTCAAGTCTGAGATGGTAAGCTGTGACTAATCTAATATGCATTGTTATTTTGATAAATGTACACTCAGTAATTGATAAAACATCAGTTAAACCAGAGTTTATGATCTCAGCAGAGCAAGAGATAAATGATGCAGCCTTTGCTACATTACTGCTGTGATGCAGATGGAGTTAAAGAACATAAAACTTACATGGTATGTCGTGTGAATGCTTTGTACCAGCTCAGACAGAAAAACACTTAGGTAACTGTGATGGCGAGCAGATGATTACAACACAAGTTAAACAACAGGGAAATATTGGCCATGATAATGGTGAACAGGATCCAATAAAATATACTCTCAAACCTGTTAAAAAGCTTTGGTGCTTAAAACCATTTTGGAGAGGAGTAAATATGATGATATCCATATGAAACAAGCGACTTTTCAGTGAGATTCTCAATGGCAAAGCACCACATAATATTAGAACTTTAAATAAATAATTAGTAATATATGTTACTTTGCTCTCAATAAAGTAAGCAGTGGCAATATATTATGAAACCAATTAAATGGTATTAGAGTTCTGGGAACTGAATAAAATAACTAGTTTTAGTCTCTGTCATCAATGGAGTTTCTCTGCTTCAGCAGTGAAAGGGATATGAGCACTCACCACAGCTATAGAAAGTGAAAAACTTGAGTAGGAGGAAAGCTGTATGACTTTTAAGGAAACAAACAAACAAACAAACAAACAAAAAACTCCTAAACCCAGGGTGCATCTATTTGACTGGAGAGT
This sequence comes from Heteronetta atricapilla, assembly GCA_011075105.1. NCBI lineage: Eukaryota > Metazoa > Chordata > Aves > Anseriformes > Anatidae > Heteronetta > Heteronetta atricapilla. Next base: position 26,213,199 of record CM021731.1, read on the forward strand.
TTCTGTGCACTGTAATGGATCCTGTACAATGAATTCTGCACTGTTCAGCCTACATTTGTATCATGGTTGTTTATTCCTCCCGTTGCTCATTGGTTCCCCTTCCAGCTACGAATAGGGGGAAGGTTCATGTATGTTTTTACACATATCCTCAAGTGCAGGATTCTTAGAAGAACATTTGATGACTTTGATCAAGGAAGTCATCAGTCTCTTTCTCCTGGTCATGGTGCCAAAGGAACTGGAAATAAACCTGAAAGTGAGGTGGCCCTATTAAACAAGGAGACCAGCAAGCCTCCTTGGAATTATTTGTGGTATATGTGGAAGTTATACGAGGCTGTAGAATAAACAAGTCCCAAATTTGGCTTGTCATGGATTTGTTTCTTCTAGAGAAGGGTTCATTTGGTCTATAGCTAGACAGGTGGGTTCTTGTTGAGGGGGAAAAGAGCTGAGGCAAGGCTTTGAGGAACATCTGGAGGAAGGCATATGCTCTTGGGGGTAGACGTGCAGATAGCCTATGGGATAGTGGGCTTAGCATGATGGCCTGAACCTTCCTCTGGAGGGGTTAAAGCAGGCTTTGATTTAGGTACTGGTCTGGAAAGGCAGCCCCAAGCCAGGATGAGCTCTAGGGCTGGCACAGGGATGCTTTCTTTAACATGGCCTCAGAGCACTAGGCCTGCATGAAGGTCCACTTCACACAGGCTCTGAAGCCACTCCATCTCGAAAACATGTCTGCAAACAAGGGCTGGTGACAGCCATGTGTGTCCCCCCCCTCCAGAGGGGAGGCGGTGGGAGAGGTGCTCTTTCCTGTCAGCACCCCCAGAAAGAGAGAGGCACCCCCAGAAAGAGAGAGGTGCCCTTCCCTGAAAGACTTCAGCTGGATCTAACCGGCCAGGTGAGCCAAGCCCACCGCACCGGCTCTTCTCTTTCTTTCCCCCCTCTACCCGCTCTTTCCACTCTCCTCCTCCCAAGCCACGGCGGAGGCAGGGAAGGGAAGGGAAGAGAAGGGAAGGGAAGGAGGCGAGAGGTGCCTGCGTGGGGCCCGGGCCGCGCCGTGCCAGGGGCACTCCCCTCAGCCACCACTGCGGGCGGGCAGCCCGCCGCGGGGTCCCGCTCCCCCCTCCTCCGCCCGATGGCGGGGGGCGGAGGGGAGGAGGGGAAAGCGGAGCTCCCGCTGGCCCAGCTCCGGGATTCGCTCGCCCGGGGCGGCTCGGAGCGGCGGCGGAGGGGTTAAGCTCCCCGCTGCCGGTGGGCTCGGTGCCGGCGGGGAGGGGGTTAAGCGCCTTGGCGGCGGCGGCTGCCACAAGGCTCCACGCCGCGCTCCGCGCCGGAGCCGTTCCAGCGGGAAGATGGCGACGGAGGGAGCCAGCGGCGAGCCGGGCTCCGGCGCCCGGGACGACTCGGCGGCTACGGCGGCGGTAACGGGCTCGGCGGGCCGCGGGGGGTCAGAGCCGGCTCGGCCGGCCGAGGGGGTGCTGCGGGGATGGGACGAAGCGGCGCTCGGAGACCTGCCTCCCCCGCTCCGTCCCTCCGCCCTCCTTCTCCCCCCGGGGCGGGGGGGGGGGCGGCGGGGGGGGGCGCCCCCCCCCGCCCCGGGGGGAGAAGAAGGGAGAGGCGCTGGGGGTCCCCCCGTCCTCCTTTCCACACCCGAGGGGCTCCCCCCATTGTTCCTTCCCCGCTGTCTGAGAGCGGGGCTGGGCAGAGCAGGGCGCCGGGCTCCCCCCCCCGGGGTTCCCCCGCTGCCTTCCCGCAGCTCCCCGGGCGGGCTGAGCCAGTGACAGCGCCCGGGGCCGGGAGAAACGTCGATCCTATAATCCTCCCTGGGCTGCCGAGCCCGCAGGAGCCTTTCTTTCTCCTTCCCTTCCCTTCCAGCTCCCCCCCACGGCAGCCGGGCAGAGCCCCCTGGGGGTGCGGGACGCCCCGGTGCCAGCCGCTGGCGGTGCGCGGGGGCTGCCCTCTCGGCTCCTTTCATCGCAGGGCTGAGCCCCACACGGTGCCGCAGCTCCCTGGGGCTCCTCACCCCCCTGCGAAGCCCCCCTTGGGTTGTGGGGGGGCTGCCCGCGGGGGCTAAGCTCCTGGGCATCGCCCGGCAGAGCCCCCGGCAGCGCCCAGCCCTGCAACCAAGCGACGGGTCGGGGGCAATAAAGCGAGGAGCTGGGAGGTTTAGGCTGGGTCTTTTCTGAAAGCAACAACCCCAGAAGGCAGGATGGCGCTAGTTTCTGGGAAACTGGGGATACTACGAGTGTGTGTGCGCGTGTAAAACCTCTATACACCTCTATACACCTCTATACACCTCTATACACCTCTA